>CM039127.1:8486445-8772627 GCA_022036555.1 Microstegium vimineum
GAGCTGAGTATGCGAGTGTGGATGGATAACATTGTATCACTAAATCGAACTCAAATCTGACAGGGATCAATTTCAAATACCATTAATCATCAACGACAATAAACAAACAATGCTGCGAGTGAGACGGGGAGATTTGAAAACAAGGGGAGACAGACACTTACCCACTGGCGTCAGCAATTTCCCTGGAAATCTTCATCTTCTTGGTGGTGCCCTTGTAGAGCTCCTCGAGGCTACACGGCAGCTTCCGCTCGATGGCCGGCGCCTTCACGGCCCGCCCGCCGGTGTGGGAGTGCATGCCGTGCCCGTCCGGCCCACCGCCGCCGAACGCAGTGCCGAATATATCGTCCCCGAAGATGGAGGAGGAGAACCTCGTCGTCCCACCGGTCCGCATCCCGGGCATCCCACCACCCCCCATGCCGCCGCTGCCGCCCATGCCCATGCCCATGCCACCACCACCCATGCCACCGCCGAAGAACTCGGCGAAGATGTCCTCCGCGTTGCGCGGGTTGAACCGGAACACCGTCGGCCCGTCGCCGCCCGTGGAGAAGAACGTTGCGCCTCCGGGGCCCGCCCCACCGCCGGCGCCGGCGCCCGGCGGCGGCACTTGCCCCTTTAGCCCCTCTTCGCCGTACTGGTCGTACACCGCGCGCTTCTGCGGGTCGCTGAGGACCTGCACCGACCGACACAGAGTGTTGGACTCAGAGACCAAGAGGATCGACCTTACGACATTGCCGAGCGAGATTGGGAGACGAATCCGGCGTGGATCTTCTCCACTTACCTCGTAGGCCTCCGAGATCTGCTTGAACTTGCTCTCGGCCTCCTTCTTGTTGTTGGGATTCTTGTCGGGATGCCACTTCATGGCCAGCTTGCGGTAGGCCTTCTTGAGGTCGTCGTCGGTGGCGCCCCTGTCGACGCCCAGGATCTTGTAGTAGTCAAGCCCCATGTCTGCTGCTCGCTTCGCTTCGCCGCTTTGGCGTGCCTCGTCGTTTGGGAGTTCGCGTTCTCGATGTAGTTGCGACCGACTCGGTGAGGTTCGTTTGTTTGGTTGGTACGGGGGAGGGGAGGGGAGGGGACGGGAGGAGGAGAGGGAGAGAAAAGGGGAAGAGGGAAGCGTCTGGATAGAGGAGGCGACTATTAGAGCGGTTTGGAGATGGGTGTGGAAGCTTCTGGAAGGCGCAGGAGCATGCGCGCGGGATCTAGGCTAGGGGTAGGGGCGCAGCGCAGCCCAGGTGGAGCTCTCACGGCTCACGTGACGTGAGATGGACGCGTGCGTGTGTGCAGTTGTGCTGCAGAGACAGCTTCGTTTGGCTGTCAGGGACGGACCATACAGTACTTGTTCCCTTGGAAAAACAAAAATTACGTACAATTCTCATTTTCTGTTAACTTGTGACATAATATATTTAACGATTTTAAATTAAATTGAACTCTTTAGTATGGTTAGTTGAACTTGTGTTATTCTAGCTCGTACTCCCTCCGTCCAGCAAATTGTAAATGCTCAGGGGTTGTTTAGATACCGCTAAAACAAACTTTACATCTTATAACATTGAATATTTAAAAGTATTAAATATATTTTTTAAAAATAACTAATTCCATAGTTAACATTTATTTTAAGATACAAATTTTTAAGCTTAATTAGTTCATGATTAGATACTAATTGCTATAGTAACACACATGCTAATAATCGATTAATTAGACTTAATAATTTTTTCTCGTAGTTTACAGACAGATTCTATAATTAATTTATTTTTTAATATTATTAGAATACCTCATGTAATATTCGATATAACATCTAAAAACTTTACACCACATTGACATGTTTAGATTCAGGATGTACATTCTTTGGGTGTCACATCGGATGTGATATAGGATGTTGTATGTGTATTCAAATACTATTAAAAAATAAATTATAAATCACGAGATGAATTTATTATGTCTAAATGTCTAATTAATCTATCATTAGCATATGTGTTACTATAACAATTAGTGTTTAATTATAGATCAATTAGGCTTAAAAAATTTGTCTCACAAAATATATATAAACTATGTAATTATTTATTTTTTATCTACATAATGTTCCATTGATATATCTAAACATTCGGTGTGATAGTACATAAAGTTTCTAAAGGATCTAAACATGCCCGGGCGAAGACCCAGAAATCTCACAAATGAATCATAAAGAATAGCAGGTTAAGTCAGCACAGATTAACACTAATACACTCCTGGCATTGTGCCACTAGCCCACTACACGATGAAAGTAGCATTTGTGATAATTTAGCTGTGTTTTCCTCTTTTCGATTCATTATTTGGCTGTAGCTTTGAAATCTCAGTTCTCACCATCAAATAACTACTCACTCCATCCCAAATTGTAAGTCATTCCAAGAATCTTGAAGAGTCAAGCTTTATCAAGTTTGACCAAATTTATCTAACAATATAATAATATTTATGATGTCAAATAAATATCATTAGATTCGTTATCAATTATATTTTCATAGTATACATATTTGATGTTATAAATCTTTATAGTTTTGTCTATAATTCTTGGTCAAACTTGAGATGCTTTGACTCTCCAAGATTTTTGAAATAACTTGCAATCTGGGATGGAGGGAGTAGTTTGAATGTTCTCAATTCTCAGCATTTCTTTCTTTGTTTTTTTATTTTAATATGCCAATCTCATAAAGCAACCGTCATAAAGAAAGAGCTAAGAGTATTTATATAACAATGACAAAAGTAGCTGAAGGCAAAAACAGACAGCTGATTGAACCCTTCTTTCCAACTTTTGGTAATTGGTATATGTATGTGTACACCACAATGATCTGATTCGAGCATCCATGTACAAAGCCTATCATCTAATGTTGACTGGCTTCTATCTAATAACGAGCCACAACATAGTTTAGAACGGGCAGCCTCTTAAATAGTTTGTCAACTCAGCATTACTGACGGTGAGCCCACTAAAGCCTCCGTTACATCGTTTACGACATGCCTACAAGACTTCTCCAATCCACTCTCATCATTCACTATACTCTGAAGAATATGATGATGTACCAGCTTCATCCTCATCTGGGTTGGCTGCTCCATCTCCACCGTCGTCGTCGTCTTCGTCCCGAATGTCATCATCCTCACCCATCTCAACATCGTCATCCTCATCACCAGCAGGATCTTCAGCTTCATAATCCTCTCCATCCTCCTCACCCTCGTCTCCTTCAGCATCCTCGTCAATATCATCACTCGCATCATCCATCATCTGTACAGGGCTAGACTCGGAATTGTCCCTTGGATAGCCTGAAATCTGCTCATCATATTCCTCGTTCATAGGCTCACCAATTTCCTCCTCTGACTCATCGGATTGAGAGACAGAATTGTTATCATCATCCTCATATTCCCTTCTCTCCAAGGCCCACTCTTCTGCACCTGAGCTCTCAGGAGAGTGCACAGTGCCAGTGTGATTTGCCTTACTTAACATACTAAAGCTGCCCAGTAGGTTTTCCTTTGGAATTGATCTGGCATTGAGCTCAGATGGTTGCCGAGGTCTAACAGTTCGAAGTCCACGGCCACGACCACGGCCACGACCACCGCGTGCATTCTTTCGCGGGGCTCTCCCATAGGGCACACTATTGTCATCCCTGAACTGAATCGTGGAAGAGCTGCCAATACCCCTGGGAACCCTACCACCACGACCACGAGATCTACCTCCCCTGTTACCCTCCTCTACCTCCCCGTCCACGACCTCGACGACCATTGTTGTTAGGTAGCAACGCTCCATCCTGTTGATCAAAACCAATAGGTCTGAACTGTTCTAATTCTTGTTTGTTCTTATTAATAGAAGGATATCTCGGTGGAAGCTTCTGCACAGTAAAAAAAACAAAATCATGTCACTGATCCAGACATAGCAGTTCGAGAGGATCAATTATCACATGTAGTCACCACTAGTCTTATGATGCAATGATAATAAGCCATAGGGCTCACCATGAAATCTCCAGCTTCTTGCTCCTTATTTGAACCCAACTTTGGACGAAGTGTGTATGAGACGGAAGTATCCAAGTCTAACAATCTTAAGGCGACAGCAGCAGTAGTGTCAGGAACCCATGGAAGTACAGTGGAAGATCCAGAACCTCCAACTGAATTCTGGGTAGCATCTTGTGTGTTTGAATTAAGCAACTCAGTTGACGTTTCAAAGTTAGATGATAAGTAATCTCGCTTTATTGCACCTTCCAGCACACCAAGCATCTGCAGAAATATGTCATGGCACAATTTAGATACGTACACGAAATTAATAAGCTTTGATGATTCCTCTTACACAATAGCTATCCAAGTCAGTTCGTAAGCGTCTCCAATAAGAAACTGCTAAATTAAAGTGGTACACAACTCTGCTGGGTATCAAAACTTGCACAAGATTCAGAACAATTTATGCCTAGCCTGAGATTGTTGCTATGGTCAATAAAGTAACTTAGTAATTAGCTGTATACAGTGGTGGAGGTTCAAAAGGGCCAAGGTGGACCACCCTCGTCAAAAGTTTTTTTTTCAAAGTACTACTAGTACTCAATTTCACTATTCAATTGCCAAGAAAATACTAATTTGGGCCCCTCTTTTCTTTGGTCTTGTTATAAAATGGTATCTTCTCTAATCCTGTCCAGACTCCGCCACTGGAATTACACAGCAAATAAAGATAGGGAAAAAAACCTGCAAGACTTCTTCGGCAGATGATGCAGAATACAATTTCACACCCCAAGATTTTCGATACCCATCCGTCCAAAAAGGTAGGAGAGCTTCTGCTGGTACTGAAGCCTGTAACACGCAATCTAACAAGTCACAAAAACAGCGTTTTTGCAACGATAAAATAGATGTCACTAATGAATGATCATAAAAATGTCACTTTACCTCAATCGTAGCTAAGAGCAGCCTCAGTAATCGCAATCCTACAGGTACAGAACGGTCCACAAATTGTGTCTTCCAATTAGGATCGGTTCTCTGTTTTTCTTCACATTGTGACGAGTGCTCCAAGAAGTTGTGAATGGGTTTGAATGTCTTGTGGCAAAAAGAACAGTGCCTTTCTTCAGCTAAGTATATCTGGTAGCAATGATCACAAGATTGAATCAACTCAGGGCACCGCTTCTTTCCATATCTCATGGCGTACATAGATTGGTGACCGTAGCACTCTCTCCAAATCCATTTCAGAAACACAGAAGCCCTTTTCGAGATAGAATTTTTCTCAGCTTCGTTGCGCCCAATCTCTATCTTGAAAGTATCTGAATATGACATAAGATTATCAGAAGCAACACCAGAAAGGGTACTGCATGGACTTCCAAACTCATTGCTGCAGTTTGGACTTTCATTACTTCCATTGTTCAAAGTCCGTCCAGTTGTGTGTTCTAAACTAGCACACTTGTTCCTCTCAACAGCTTCCTTAAAAGTTGGCTCGATACTTTGCAACATTGAGTGCAGATGTGACTCACGGATGCCACGAGTATCAAGGGAAGCTACCAAAGCTTCAAACGCCTGCATTTTTAATCAGAAATCATGTTAAAGCACCAGTACAAAAGGATGTGTAGTCAGCCAATCTAGCAACATAATAACTACTCCTTATGTGTGTGTTCAATAGTCTACGTACTAACAGGTTTTTCTAGAAACTGAACGAGATATATGTAGTTACTGCCAACAATTCAAAACCCTATGAACAGTAATCTTCAAGGACACAATCAACAAGGGATCAGATATTAAAAGACATTCAGAATCTCGTATGAATCATAACTATCTGAAACCAGCAAAACTAGGCACATAAAATTTTGTAAGCAGAGGGAACACTAGTAACATGGCATGGACAAACAAGCACAAATTCTTAAAAGCAAAGCATTTTACAATATCAAATAAGAAGCAAACTTAAATAAAATAAGAGAATGACAAGTTGACAACTACTCTAAGCATTTCAACAAAATATAGATGGCTCGTCAGCTATCAAATACCATAACCCCTGATTAATCCAACTTCAATGTTATACCTTCAACCTTCTAGAAGAAAAAAAACAGCATAAATTCATAATCCCCACCATTCAAAGTTAATCTAGTGTCTAAGATTGCAGTCCCCACCATTCAAACTAAATTTAAATACCTCCCAGAGGTTGCATAAAATACAAACCAATTAACACATGGAAAGAACAAGAATCATCAGTTGAACTACTCTATTTTAGAGACCTCCTATTGAGAATACTAGCTGATGAAATTGCGACTAAGATTGTTTTGAGGAAACAACTACCTCAGATGAATCAATGACCCTCCAGTATCCATCTTTAGATTCAAAGAAGATTCTCCCTGAACCAGGGTCATAGGATGATGAAGATGCAGAAAACTGCCAATACCGGTTCCGTCTCCGATCTTGTCCAAGGGGTAGCGATCTGTACACATAAAGCTGTTCTGCCTTGTGACCTATGAAGGATTTCAACTGAGATCTAGTTTTCTCAGATGAAGCATATTGCTGAACAGACAAGCTTTCGAGGTTAGTACTCCATTCTCGGCTTACACCATTCCGCTGATGAAATAAATCACCAGTAATAAGCTGGTTCTGCTTATCAACAAGCAAATCATTGTTCGTTAAACTGGCATTTCCGTTATTGTTTTTAATAGGGTTATGCACTGGTGTAAGGGTACTTTCAGCAGCATTGTTTTCTTGATCTGTATCAACCTTCATACCCACACAAGAATCATACTGCATCTTACTAGTAAAGTCATCCCTTGTACGCCTCTTATCAAGTTGTGCCTCAGCCCACATTTGTTTTTTCAAAGCACTTGCTGCTTCTAGGCGTTCCTGTAAAGCCTCTTGTTCAGATGATGTTCAACGGCAACATAGCAAGATAACAAAATCACAATAGAAACATTACCTCCAGAATTGCACGAATAGAATTTCCTTCGGTGGCAACACCAATAAGCGCAACCAAAGCATTGAGGCGTTCGTCGACACTAAGATCACAGTAGTCACCCTCAGCTAGCCCATGTACCCAGGACTCCCCTTGGTTACTTTCGTCTATCTCAGTGCCTTTACCATCATCTCCAATTTCCGGATCAGGTGAACTACTTGCTTTACTGTCTAAAGTATGCAATGGTACACTTGCACTAGATTTAATCTGAATGCTTGGTGGCACTGATGCATTCATCACATTGTTTGATTCTTTCTTTATGTCACCAACTACTGTAATTTGTGCGCCATACTGAGCTCCAACTAGAGGAGACTTGGCATCCTTGTCCTCGATATTCACGTCATCACCATCAGCTTCATCATCGGCATCATCACATTCAGAATCCTCATCCCTCTCAACCTCATCCACATCCTTCTCCACTTCTTCACACTCCAAAAGCGCATTTTGAAACACCCTGATTTTTTCACGTGCTGCTGACAACACAGCCTCAGAGTCATCTGGGTCCTTTCTGTAAGGAGTTTTAACACAATATGTCGAAGGTGCCGTCCTTTCAAAAAGCTTAGGGTCTCTAGACAATGCCGCAGATATAGATGCCTCTGGTGTCTTACTTGTTGTAAGGTCTCTCAGTCCAGATTTCTGAAGAGAAAAGAACAGACCAATATAGGTTCCATTAGAAATAATAAGTCAGTACAATCTAGAAATTTGTTTGATGTGTATATACCTGGATCTTTTCTGCAACTTCCAATATCGTGAGACCTTTGCTCCCTTCAAGTGACAGTACATGGAAAGCAGCAAACTTTACTGTTCCAGGTGTCAGACGATGTCGAGACCTGCGACGATTAGTATACCCTCTTTCTTTCATTAAAGCAGCAGCCTTCACAGCCGCTGAACCATTTCGCAGAATGGAAATGACATCTACACCATTACGGCCCTTAAAAAAAGCACAAAATTGATAAGATATTTTGGGAAATTTCCTTCTTGGTTATACGAACAGCAAAAGGAAACAGTTTAAAAAACAAGTCTGCTGAAAATATGCAGGATGCAGCTATAAGTTTTTGAATTGTCATGAATGGAACACATACACCTCTACTTAAAATTGAATCCAGTCAATTTCAAGTAAATTAACCTAAAACCTTTCTTGCCATAGCCTATTATAGGATGTAGAAGAAGTAAAAGTCAAAAGTGTTTGAAGACAATGACATTGCCTAAATCGACAAGTAAACATGAATGGAGTATTGGCTGCTAAGCAATACAAACGTGTTTCCTCAAAATTAATCAATGAAATATAAATTACTCCGCATGATTATAATATAACTGTCAAAGTATCATCGAGGTTCACAACCGAAGCTGTTAATAATCAAATACCTCATTATCGTAGCGGTGATGGACAATTTCAGCATCACTATTCTTTAACTTTGGCCCGAAACCAGCACATAAACCAAATTGGCGCAATATTTCAGGCCATGTAAGAAAGTTCAAGTGGCGCTGCCAGTTAAGTATGTTGATGCCCCAAGCATACGCCTAAACAAGAAATGTTTTTTCATTAAAAAATCATTGCTATCCTACAAAAAGGAATGAAATCTGTGTTTTAGAGAACCAGCAGTTCTGAACACATACGCCTTCAACAATTTGTGGGTGGCCACCTCCAGGATTAGCAGAACTGCTCTGATTTACCCCTAAAGCAACTGAAGGAGTCCGAGCAACATCCTCAATATCTTTAATGATAGATTTCAGCAGAGCAACATGCAATTCACCTAAGAGCCTTGAATCCTATCAGATGAATAAGAAGAATGGGTTATGGCACATATCTAAATCCATGAAATGATACAGAAAAGGTTCAAAGATATGATGAAACAGTCATGATCCAACAAACAAATTTTAGTTTAGTCTGGAAAAGGAAATGTAAATTATCACTCAAAGGAGTCAAATGAGACAGTACATGACATCTTTACTCAATGAAACAAGTAGATGCCTAGATGGTACAAATAAAAAAGGCCTAGGACCATATCCCTGTCCTAGTTGTCAAGATATAAAATGAACCAGCATTATGTCATCATATCAAGACTACCTTTAAACATGATATTCTATATCTAAAACTTACATAATCATGAAGAGCCTGCACGAACTCATCCAATGTGAATGATGCAAGCCCAAGAACATCACCAAAGGTAACAAAAAACTTCCAAACCTGGATTACATCAACAACACATTCTATTAGAAACATTAATGAATAAATTCTAAGACATGATACACTCTTCATATATGCAATTCCATGATGCAGTAGCAGGATACCCAAAAGGTACGTAGTAAACACAAGGAGAATACATGATCCAACAGAATCATAAATCAAAGCAACAGAAAATATGTACTTTCAAAAAAAAAAAAAAAAACAGAAACATCAATAGGCCTATTGAACTTCTGTATCCTAGTCTCTGTCCACTAAATAATCTTGTCTTAGGAAGGGAAGTACTTTCTTACAGAGAGCTACGTCAAAAATTATAAAGCTTTCCATAACCACTCATTGTTTCGAAAGGGGAAAATGTATATATATTCTAAAGATCAGGAGGTACCATCAAAAGGTTTCCAATAATATCCTCGGAAGCTGCCCATGGTTTTATTGAAAAAGGCACCTTTAGCCTCACAGTTTCAGGAGGAAACTTTCCCAGCATTCCTGCAAAAGGACAAATCAAAATTTGTTACATCACATCAAGCAGTGTACTTGGTCCAGAAGCACAGATCCATGAATGTGGAGTGTACCTCTAAATGAATCAAGCTGCTGTAATGTTTCACTGTCAAGAGAAACCATTGAGGGCAGCCCTTTACTACGAGAGGCCAGTTCTAATAGTTCTAAGCGCTCATCTTCCATCAGTTCCATACTCTCTCGAGCAATTCTACGTGCTGTAGCCCTCTCATTAGCAGCCTTCTGCTTCGCAACTTCTTTCTCTCGTCGAAGCTCCTCTTTTTGTTTTAGTTTTTCAGCCTGTGCATACAACAAATTGTGAACTAAATAGTGCCAGCATACTAAACTTAAAAGTCTGCAGTTTACTCAATTTGTATTACAAATAAAGGCTGCAGAAAGTAGCTAACTTACTCTTATAGATTGTTTCTGCATAAACTTCTCCATGCGCTTGTGTTCACGTCTTTGTTCCCTTTGGAGTTTCTCTTCTTCTTTCTGCCTTTCACGCATCAACCTCTCCTCTTCCTTACGTCTCTCACGATCAAGTCTCTCTGTTTCCCTCCGCATTTGTTCTTCTCTCTGCAGAAATACAAAAAAAATTAATAATGCATCATGAAAAGTATGCATGAACTTTCTTAGTGCAACTAAGGAAGACCTTTCTATTCAGCAGATCTTGCTTCTCAAGCTCCTTTCTGATTCTCTTTTCATGAGCCTCAACCTCCCTAGCAATCTTAGCTTCCTCATTATGCTGAAGTAATGTTAGACAAGATAACATTATATCAAAAGGTAATAACACAAAAGAAGAAAAAGAATATATCCACAAATGCAGCGAGAACATACCTTGCGCTTTCTGTCCACACGATATGTATCATCATCATGATATCCCATTCTTTCAGAGGATGCAAGGGAGCTTTCGAAACCGGCAACTTGAGGGATGCCAAATTGGTCATGGATTGGAGCTGGGCTAATATTAATATTTGACAAAGCCCCCTCATGATCTGTCAATGCTGTTGCAATGGGCGATCTGCCACGTTGAACCAAATGGCTAGAACCAGATGATTGACTGTGAAACGTATAGCCAGGTGCCTGCTCAAGCCCATGTAGAAAGCGTGAACCTGTAGACAGAGGAGCTACCCTCAAGTTTGATGCCTCTGCTGGAGCATCATAGAAGTGCGACTGGCTTGCCCTCTCATATGTATCACTTGGCTGCTCAGGAAGAAACTGGTATTCACGTACTGCCTGTGAGCCAAGATGAGAAGACCCAACCAAGGACTTTCGTTTCCCTGTATTTGGAAGAAAAGGGTCTGTGGTAGGCAAGAATGTCGAAGCCTACAAAGGGGAAACAGGTTTTAAAGTTTAAACTGATCCATGATTAGATTATTTAAGAAAACAATAACCTCATCCAGAAAAAGGCAGCAGACAAGGAGAGAACTAGAATAGAACTCCAAAATTCCGAACAATGCAAATCCATGAGGTGTGATAAAGTATAATATCATGATGAAATCATGAAACAAATGTACCATAACAAATCTAACGAAAAGACTATGCTCTATAAACAGAGCATGCACGTATGGTGTCTATTCTCTTAAATGATGCATCATGCATGAAATGAATGAAACATGCAACACAGCAGCACATGGCTCGAATACCATTACAGCTCATATTATTAGAAGAAAAACACGATTGCACAGCATTGGCTTACGGAAAATGACAAAAGTATCATTAACTGCAAACTGCAGCCACTATTCCAGTGAAAAGGATCCCTATGAGAAGGCAGATGGATGGAAACAACACATAGATAAATGGATAGAGTCTCTATTTATGCCATCTATTCAAAGGCTAGGGGTGGTTGAAATTGTAAAAAAAAAAACATTTGTCTGCAAGCAAACTAATGCATACCTTCATGGGTTTGGGATCATGCCCAGAAAACATCTTGGTCTCATATGATCGAAAGGACTGCTTTGGTGGCTCAGGAACTGATCCAAAACATTCAAAATAAATAGCAAAATCAGCATAATGTCAATATAGCAAGAATATATTGGCAACGATTCAGATTTCAGACTCTACAAAACAATCTGTGTCAAAACTTACCAACACTATAAAAAGACATAGTAAAATAGAAATGTGAGACTATATTCACTACATTTAATAATATAAAAGTATTTGAATGACAGTTGGGTGAGCTTGAAAGGTCTACACAATAGGCTCCTAAATCGATCCTATGTATGTATTGTAAATTAATTTGAAAATATATATTAAAGGCATCAAATGTAAAGCATCATGAGCACAAGGTTCTTACGGATTGGTGCGCCAAATGCACCAGGAGGAAGTGGATCAAAATCAATACCAAGCACTGGCCCATCGTCCCTCAAAGGCTCCCCTATAAGTACTTCTACAGAATCGATCGCCTGATGCTCCGCTTGTGTAAGGTGCACTGGTGCCATGTGAGGCAGCACAACTTGTGGAGGTTCATAGTATCTCCTCCCAATCTCCGGCACAGATAGCCTAGGCACAGCCAATGACCGGCCAGGCCCTCTCCTGGAATAGGGCGGCAGCTGCTCACCATAGGTTCCAACAGTCCCCACAATCATCTCGCTGCGCGGCAATGGAGGCGGAAGCACAGGCTGCGGCGGCGGTGAAGCTATGACTGGGATGCTAACCTCCTCGTCCCTCAGCTGCCTCTTGGCCGGCGGTTTCCGGTCCTTGAGCCGGCGGTGGCAGAACCACATCTGCAGCTGCCTGTCTGTGAGGTTCAACTGCACGGACAGCTCCGCCCGCTTCATCTCGTTCGGGTACGAATCCTCTGCGCAAACAAAATAAATCCCCATGAAAACCACACGCACAATTCCGATCAAAAGCTCGCAAAAATCAAACCCCCGAAAACATTCAGAATCCATCAGTGGTCGACGAACCTGCATATGTCCTCTCGAGAACCTCCAGCTGGTAGGGCGTCTTCATGACGCGCTTCACCGGCGGCTTCCCCCCGGATCCGGACGCACCAGGTGCGCTACTCGCACCGCCAACGGCCGCGGGGGCCGACGAAGGGCCGGACTCCCCATCCCCGCCGCCAACGGCGGCGGCCCGGAGGAGCCCCCGTCGTCGTCGGAGGACTCCATCCCCGACGACCGTAACCCTAGATTCGCCTCCACGAGCGAGACAACAACACAAAACACAACACGCGAAGACTAGACCACCAGGCCACACAGAAGAAGAAGAACAACAACAACAGCAACAACAACAAACCTAATCACACGCTACGGCGATTTCCGCGATAAATACACAACACAGGCACCCGAGCCCGAAAGCGAGTCCGCGGCTGGATCCGCGCCACGAATTCCAACCAACGAGTGGAAGCAGGCAGCGCCAAACGCGAAGTAGAACAGGATCCGTGAGGCGGACGCGGAGAAGTAATAGGGACGCGGGCGCGCGCGACCGAGAAGGAGGAAGATGAGGAGCAACAGGAGAGGCCACAAGATGCAACTCCTTCCTTCCTCCCGAATTGGTCTGGGGTTTGGATCGCTTCCATGCTAATAAAAACCTTTTGGATTTGATGCCTCCGACTTTTATTATTGCCTTGCTGCTGCCGCTGGCGTTTGATGCTCCTCTTGCGTTCCGCTGAGTAGTAGTAGTAGTATCCTTTTTTTCCCTCTCAGGCTCAGCAGCCAAGGAAAGAAAGGGAAGGTAGGGGGGCGAGCAGTGATGATGTGGATCTCTCTCTGTTCTTGGAGGAGTGGTGTGGATTTCGTGCGTGCGCGTTGTGAATCTCGCGGCGGCCTGGGACGTCCGCGCGTTCATAGGTTTGTGGGGGTTGGTTGCGGCTGCGTTCCTCGTTCTCGTTCGTGCGATGAGATCGTAGAACTGTTGCCGGATCTTCTGTGGCGTGGTGCGCGGAATGTTTGTGGCCTACGGGGAGCGGAGCGGGGCCCGGTGCGTGGCCGCGCTTCGCGTACCAAAGGGTGGCCCGACCGGTGGGCGAGTCTGCAATCGATGGTCTGCGGTCTGACCACCAGCCGTCGTGGTCTGTGGGACCCGATCGTGACTGTAGACGAGTGGTGTTGTATGACTCATTGACCCTGTACAACAAAGCTTGGATTGGTTGGGAGGATGAGAAGGAAAGTACTACATGCACTTCTTCTACTTCCTTTGTGCTACAATAGAAATTATTATGGGATGCACGACTAAATTTGTATAAAGATATGGCTAACATTTATATTTCTGAGTAAATTTATTATAAGAGTATATTTAATAATATATCTAATAATATTAATATACATTTATATATAATTGGTTAAAGTCAAATAATGTTGACTTCTCAAGAAGCGAGAACAAATCACTTGTATTGGGGATGAAGGGAGTATATTTAATAATATATCTAATAATATTAATTTTGTACTATACATATTAATATATATATATATATATATATATATATATAAAAAAAAAATTGGTTAAAGTCAAATAATATTTATATATAATTGGTTAAAGTCAAATAATGTTGACTTCTAGAGAAGCGAGAACGAGTCACTTGTATTTGGGGGTGAAGGTAGTATATTTCAAGTGTCTATTTTTATTGTTGTTGTGTTACAGTTAATATATAATGTTGCCATTGTTGCAGCTATAGGAAAAAAAAATAAAGTCTTTTATAAGTTGATCTTTTTAGTTGTGTTGGTTGCTTGTATAAGTTTGTTCCTTTAAATTTCTAACAATTCAAGCACCTCTCACTTTTTGTGACGAGATGTATTTACTGACCCTAAGGGCTTGTACAATGCACCTACATGTACAAGAGCTTTACGGGCAAATTCTATCCGAGCCTGCCACGATGGAGGTCAATTCGATCAATCCTAGACGTAGACACTGACTGTATCCTCAGACACATCGAACATTGAGGAGGGGTGTGCTGGGAACTTCGTCGGTGAGACGGTTGGTCGAGTCGTCCCACCAACGAGCGCGATGAGAACAAGCGACGACGATAGCGTGGGATGCATGGCGGCCACATAAGCATCTTCCACAACTATGGTGGTCATGGATCCGCCCGCTTATGCAAAGATGGCTCGAGCGGTAGTTGGTAGATGTCGCTGGCTGTCCGCCATAGGGTATGCGCCACCACAACCGCGACACCCACCATCTGACATATCAGCAGGAGGAGGTAGCGGATCTGAAGCTAGAGGAAGTATTTGAGTGCTATTGAGGGAAGATTTTGGTGCATTTTGGAGAAATTTTGGAAAGTGTGGGCAAGCACCACAGGGGAGCGAATGGGTCTCTAACGGCTCCACCCCCCCCCCCCCCCACGCGACGGCATCGTCTTGACTTATCGCCAACATGCTTCATGCCATGGCATGATCGTGCTCCAAGCATCCCATCATTTGCACATATGCAGTATGCCCGGCATTGCGTGCCGTTGAAAGTCTTGTACACGAACTTGGCGTCTGCCGGATGGGCTTTCAACTTTTGCTGGTCGGCTAGCCCGCTTTGTTGGACGGACGGAGATGGGATGTTTGGTATGTTTCGTTCATTTGTTATTTTGAGAAGTTTCGGACAAGCTCACCGGGAAGGAAATTTTAATCAAAGCAGTGGCTCAGGCCATCCCTACTTTTGCGATGGGTTTTTTTAATTTAACAAAGACCGTGTGTGACCAAATTAGTTTCATGATCTGTCGTTTTTGGTGGAACCAACAGGAGGGGAAACACAAAATCCACTGGTTTAGCCGCGATATGCTTATGAAGTCCAAAAGAGAGGGGGTCTGGGCTTCCGAGATATTCATGCCTTTAATTTAGCGATGTTGGCTAAGCAAGTATGGCGGTTGTGGCAACATCCTGAATCATTGTGTGCACAGGTTCTGAAGGCAAAGTACTACGCAAATACAACAATTCCTGAGGCTAAGTCTAAGGCGGGGATGTCATATACTTGGTGCAGTGTGCTGCGGGGTCTTGAGGTGGTAAAGAAGGGAATGATCTGGAGAGTTGGGGATGGCCACAATCTGAAGATCTGGGATGATCCATAGCTACCAAGGGGCAATTCGAGGAGACCAATGACACCTAAAGGCTCCAGCTTGCTAAATTATGTTGAAGAGCTCATTAATCCAATAACAGGTTCTTGGGATGAACAACTAGTGAAGGATTTGTTTTTGGAAAAAGACAACAACATTATTCTTGCCTTGCCTGTCTTGGAAGGATATGATAATAAACTTGCTTGGCACTTTGATAAACGGGGTACCTTCAGTGTTCGCAGCGCATACAAAGTCTGTCGTGATGACATCCTCTGATCCAGAACACGGGGTGGTGACCAAGGATGTAGCAGCGGAGGTGATGATCCAGTGTGGAGACAAATTTGGGATATGAAATGCCCATGAAAATTTAAGCACTTCCTATGGCTCTTTGCTTGTAAGAGCCACCCCCTTAGGTGCAATATGTCAAGGAGGGGGATGAAGATAAATACTGCCTGTCCGCTGTGTGAACGAGCAGAAGAGGATGATGCCCATCTTTTCTTTAAATGCAAGTATGCTAGACATGTTTGGCAACTATTGATGATGGAGAGGGAGCGGATTCAATTGGCAGCAAAGCTATCAGCAAGAGAGACTATGTGTTGGATCATGAAAGCTAAGGAGGATGATAGGATTAAAATAGCAATCACTCTGTGGTACTTATGGTCAGAGAGGAATGCAGTCAGGGAAGAAGGAAGACGGAGGAGTGCAGAGATGCTGACTCGTTCCATTAAAAGTTATACTGACGAAGTCCTTAGAAAACTTTACATACGAGGGGCAACACCGAACAAAGACCAGAGACAGATGGAGTCGTCCGCCTGCTGGTGTTCTTAAACTAAATTGTGATGGATCCTTCAAAGCCGAGACCATGACGGGCAGCTGGGGGTTCAGTATTCGTGATCATGATGCGGATGTGATATTGGTAGGCAGAGGGAAATTGGATCATGTAATGAGTGCCTTCCAAACTGAACTTGTTTCATGTCTACAAGGTATCCAAACAACGCTGAGTCTAGGTGTTGGGAGATTAATTTTGGAGACGGATGCTCTAATGGTAAAACAAGCCCTCTACTCGTCTGAGTTTGATGCTATGCTTGAAGGTGGTCTGATTTGTGAACTGAAGTCCTTAGTTCACTCAAACTTCTTACAATTTGAATGCAGTTTTAAAAGTAGAATCTGTAACCGTGTTGCTCATGCGCTAGTAGAGCTGGGTTATGAGTGTGTGGCAGGAGAAGAGGTGATCTCTAGCTCTGTCCAACGTAACATTCAGTCTATTGTTACTGAACCCAGTTTCAAAAAAATAAAAAAAATAGCAATGTCCGTGTCATATCTATAACACTTTGCCCTATCCGGTGGCATCACTTATCTAACCTTATTTTACTTGCAAGTATCAGCTTTGTTTCTTGCTATTTAAGTTGGCATGGTGTATAAATGTTGTATTTTGCTTTCCCTGTAACTTACACGCATTGCTAGCCGACCAAGAAATTCTAGGAGTATATTTCAAGTTCATCAAGTTGTAGCATGAAGTAAACGAAACAATTTATCACCATGCAAATAAATGTGAAGTGCTTTTCTAGATCTAGCTATACACTCATCTCTCCTCCAATGGAGTTCACAATCTTTTTTGTGCCATTTATTTACAACCGGAAATAGAAATGGAAATGGATATACACGTACACAAAGTTACAAGCAAAGTTAGTGCTGTGAGAGAGGAAATCCGATGCCATGGCGGGTGGTGGGGAAGGTGACGAACAGCATGCTCCCAACAACGCCAATGGCGATGGGCAGCACGGTGAGCACCTGCCTAGCATCCTCCGACGGCACGGGGTAGAAGCATGCGACGACGTTCTGATCAAGCAGCGCGACGGCGGCGAAGATCATGACGGACACGACGGCGTGCACGAGGTCGAGGAACCGGACCCGGTACGCCGCGGAGTCGTCCAGCGGCGCGCCGCCGTCGATGACCCACAGCCCGCGCGCGGTGGCGAAGCCGTAGCGGACGGCGCCCGTGGCCGCGTCCCGGAAGCTGTCGGTGAAGCTGAGCACGAAGCAGGAGAGCGCGCAGAGCGACAGGAGCGCGCTGGCCATGCCGCGGTTCGCGCGCACGTCGCAGTGTCCTTGCGCCGTTACGATCGGGGAGAGGAGCTGGAACGCCAGCACCGTGCCTGTCGGCAGCAGCTTCGCTAGGTGCGCCGTGCTCTTGTACGTCTGGCTGATGGCTCGCTGCACTGGGCTCATCCCGTTGGTGTCGTCCGCGGCCAAGGAGCGCCGCTTCACCAGCAGAGGCCGCTCCTGCTCTCGCTGCTCATCACGGCGGCTACTACCATCGTCGTCGACGTGCTCCCGCTGTGAATCCACGTCGTCGTGCCGCTGAATCGTCGTCGTCCCCGCCACCGCCGTAGCCATGGATCCCTCCACACCGGATCGTGTTCGCTTACTCGGTGACGACCGGCGGTAATGGCGCATGCATGGAAACGTAACCGATGGCGCGATCAATGGCCGGCGTTTGCCGCCGCCGATGGAACGTGCGGGGGATTTAAAGGCGCCCGCGGGGAACGGGGAACGCGTGCACGACGAGTTCGCGTTCGCGTTGGCCGACGTGTCGTGGCCATTTCTGATCGGCACTTGACTTGCAAGGCACAGGAACCCCGGGCGAGCGGCCCATAAACTAAACAAATCGGGGAGCTTGCGGTTGCTTGCACGAGAAACGGCCGAACGGGCTGGTGTTTTTGCGGCTCAATTCGGCCAGCCATGGCTTTGCTTCTGGCTGCACTCCACAGCCGGCCCGTTCGGCCACCGTCAGGCAGTCAAGCTTGCGCCGCCCGGCAGGTTGAGTGACGGAAGGGAACCGCGTACTCCTCCATCGATATATCTGACATTGCAGTGTGTTTCTTTTGCTGTGAGGAAGACGCATCCATGCGTTTTTGGTTGCCACGATGACTCAGGTCCTTATCCGAGGGCCCATACGTGTTTTGGCTGACGCTGGCTAGATCTAGATGACCGTTGATGATTCGAGGACAACGTGCTTTAATTAATTCATTGTAAAAACAGACTGACGTGGCGTGGAATAAGGTTTGTGTCACGCTTGGCAGAACGCGAGTGGATGGGAGTAGTGTTTGAGCTGAACGCATCAGCAAAACACAAAAGGTCGGTTTATACGTCACTCCACGGCCACAAGACGTTGCTTGCAGTCGCAAGCAAAGCCCACAACCACCACCACCAAGGCCTCAATGTTCTGCAAGCCCACGAAGCAACAGGCCCAATAGTCATGGGCCTGATAAGTTCTTCCGTCTTTCTTCTCTTTTTGGAAAAAAAGGAGAAAATTGACAGACTTACTTGGATTAGTACTAAATAAACTACATCCTCACAAAACTTGGATCAATACCAGTACAAATCAAATCTAGTCCCCATCCTTGCACGTGTTCTCCGACATTCCGAAAACAAGACAGACGCACAGACATGCATCGCATGACGCATGACATAGGAGTATGCATGCCGTTGTGCGATCAGAAAGGACGATCGTGATCACTGATCAGTGATGGAATAAAACACTTTTGGCTACTGCAAGCAAGACGCTTTCGCCAAGACAAGCCTCCTGCGCTGCTAGCTGCAGGCTGCAGCTAGTAGCACTCTTTACCAGCTAGCTGACACTCTTTGCCAGCCCAATGACTTTTTTATTTCTGCATTAGCGTGATCGAACCACCAGATCAGGCCCGACCAGGAGAACATTGTAAAGCTGCAAGAGAGACGACAGCAAAATCCTATGGTCATGTGGCTCCTTTTCCTGAGCATCCATGGATGAATCCATCGTAGCGTGCTCAGTGAGACTGTGAGACTAATAGCTAGCCCTAGACTGGAGGCGCCAGTAGACCCCTTAGCTAGTCGATCGGTCAGCAATCAGCATAGCATCACGTAGACACTATTTTGTACGGATAATTTACGTGTCTAAATTAGTATATAAGATAGATAATTTACGTCAATAGTGGCATGAGGACATTCATGGTACCAAATATACCCTCTCTATTTTAAATTATAATTTTCTGACTCGTATATAGACATTATATATGAAAACTACTCCATCCATCTTATCTCCCACACAACAAACAACAAAAACAAAAACAATATAAAAAGACTAAAAGGAAGACCAAACTTTGGTCCGTAAAAGTTTCGCCTCACCTTTGTCACCGCAGTGGATGGAAACAACCCACCATGCGATCTATCAATCCCACGGTCATAGCCCGGGCCGGTGCGATTTCCACTTTCCTCCAATTGATATTGTTCCTGCAATCAGGCGCTTGAAAATAACCGAAGCACGATTCCTGGCCGCGCCATCCCACGCGCTGCTCGAAAATACCGGAAACAAATCTGCACTAAAAAATAGGAAACAACCAACGTGCTTCCATGATTCTCTCATGTCCTCCCTGCATGGCTGCATGATTCCCTTAAACAGAAAACAACAAACGTGTTCACCCTTATTTCCTTGTAGTGAACAACATTATAAAAACGAGGTGGACGGCAACACACGTGCTCTCTTGCAAGGCCTGCTCATCGCTGTGATTATGTTGCTTTTACGATTTTTAATTTGAGTTTTGGATTTATCAGTTTAACCCCGTATTTAATTTTATAATATTATCATTTTATCGTATGATCTTTGTATATTAGTACGGCAAAAATTTTGTTGTTCCGTAACAACATAGACAGTGGCGGAGGGAGGGAGGGGCTGAGGGGGGCCAGGCACCCCCCAACATGCTGATGCCACCATAATATCCCTCCTTTTTTCATTCAATTAGTATCGTAACAATACTAATTAGTGTTTTAATTATTTATTATTTTTTATAATTATCCAGGATTGGCCTTTATATTGTCTTTTTTTATATATCTTTTTTCATTCTTACAATTCTATATAGCTAGTTATTAACCGGTATAATTAGTGTCTTACTTGTTATTGTCCCTTTATATTAATCTCCAACGATATTTATATTATTTATGGCTAGTTTTTATGTTATTTTTTTATCTATTTTGTTTCTATTATTACCATGATTTTTTTGCCTAAAAAACAGAGTGATCAAGTGGAGTTACAGACCTAGTGCTAAACTACTAATTAAATTTTGTTCATTTTTTCTTTGTAATATTCACCGATTTTATCGTACATGCATTTTATCACATAGCCCTGTTCGCTTGGCTTATCAGTCGGCTTATCAGTCATCAAAACAATGCTTTTCTCT
Source organism: Microstegium vimineum (assembly GCA_022036555.1). Lineage (NCBI taxonomy): Eukaryota > Viridiplantae > Streptophyta > Magnoliopsida > Poales > Poaceae > Microstegium > Microstegium vimineum. The sequence goes on from CM039127.1 coordinate 8,507,229, forward strand.
CATAATAAAACAGTCAAAAACAACATCTGCTGGCTTATCAACCACCGAAACGATCACCCGAACAGGGCATATGATTGTTGTCGGGCTGGCCCCCCCTATGCTTAAATCCTGGCTCCGCCCCTGAACATAGAGCACTGTACTAGGACAATTCGATAGAATTCTTCAAAGGAGGTGATCTTACTAGGCAAAAGATGTGGTGATTCTACGCAAGACAGAGAAAGCAACCAAACAAACTCTTATGGAAACCAGGCCAACAATAACAGTGCAACCAAACAAACCCATGTTGGCTTGCTAGGGACAGGTCTAGCCTAGCCAGACTCTAATCCTAGCCGGCTCCAGCTAAGCCTGGAAACCAAATACACTGAACCTGCGATGCTATTATTTATGTTTGTGTTAACTTCACATTTTTTTGAATAAATGTTACTTTAATGTCGGTGTTTAATTTCACAGTCTTGATTATCACCTTATCGTGTGCGATCCATGTGTTTTTAGTATAAATCTTTTATTGTCCCCGTAGCAACGCACGAGCATGATACTATCTATGATAAAACTTGAGTTGTAGCTCCAGTCTTAATTCCTTCCATACCTTTTAATTTGCAACATTTCCAGTAAGCTATCATATATAAAACACATGTAGACTTAAAACTATCATGTATATGATTTCTCTGTTGCTAAACCTTGCTAACATGGAAGCCTTATTTAATTTCATATTTCTGATCTTATGATAGAAGAAGTAGCACAAGTCTAGCAAATTTGTGATGAAATGGTGAAATGTTTGTTATTTAATGATGAAATGGAAGCATTTCGCACATCTACATGAATGGCTTATTTTGGTGTGGGGTTTTAGATGAAAATCAAGCAGATGGTGAATGAGGGAAGACATGAATGGGAATGAACGAGCATTCTATTGACAACGGTAAGCTGCACCAAAGTTATTCATTAGTGACGCAGATGATAACCTGCATGTTTCTTGAAATTATTGTGTTCTAGGCGATCTTCGATTGAACAATCTTGCTATTGTCTATACTTGTGAGAAGAATTTTAATCGATGAATGATAATGAATATCATTTTTGATGTAATTTTCTTTGGAAAATTGGGTAGATATATTGTGTCACGTCAAAAAAAATGAATTATTGATCTTGGCTACTATTCCAAGTTTGTGTCGATATAAAACATTATTTTAGCTGCATCACAAAAGGGTCTATAGTTTGCGAGCCTATGACACCGTTCTCTTCGTGAGTGTGTTAATACGACACCATTCTTTTCGTGACTTTGTGAAAGCCCATGTTTGGTTTTGGTTAATTGATGAAACCTATGGACTAACCCTATTACTAAGTGCATAATCAAGATAGGGTAATCCACCTTGACACATGGAGCCTAAAGGATGATCATGATGAATCAAGTACTCCATGAATAAGGAAAAGATGGCTTGGAAATGGCTCAAGGCAAAGGTAAATTCGTATGCCCATTTTCGGTTTAGTGATCAAGACACTATAGAGAGTGTGATCACATTTAGGATAGAAAGTTGTACTATCAAGAAGGGAAAACTCGTATCGATTGCGGTTATCATGTGCCACTAGGTTTGCATTGCATATCCATATAAAACAAACCTAAGTGACATACACTTGAATTAAATCCAAGAAAATATAATGTGACGGCTAACACTTGAGCAAAAGGTTTAGAACACAAGGTGTTAGCACTGTTGAAGTCTTGGATAAGAAGAGGCATCTCGGTTTGAAACGAGACAGAGATCCGGACGCAGGTCCGAACGCTGGCAAGATGCCGTCCATACCATCGGATATGCGTCCGGAGGCATACCCTAAGCCTCGGCCTCGGCGTACAGGAGAACCGGACGCTGTTGCGTGTCCTGACGCTGACTCCGGACACACGTCCGAATGTTTTTGAGGTTTTGGATGCTCTCTGTGTAGCTTCCGGACGCTAAGTGCAGTCCGGACGCTAGACACCGGACGAGCGTCCGGAGGTTTGGACCTCTCTGGACCAGCTATGTGTTGGGTCCGGACGCAGGCGATGATAGTCCGGACCCGCACTGTTGCGAGCGTCCGAAGGCAATGTGTCAGCTTCAGAAAGAGGCGCCAACGGTAGGATTCAAACTCCTGAGGGTCCGGACGCACATGCGATGGTCCGGACCCCCATACAGGCAGCGTCCGTAGTGACGCAGGAAGCTGAGAAAAGAGGAGAAAATGGCTAGTTGGTTTGGGGTTGCTATATAAGTGTTGTGGCCGACTCCTAGGGCTCTCTCTTGCACCTCCCATTCATTCTCACTCATTGTGCTTGCTTGAGATAGCCCCCAACTCATCTATCTTTGCTATTGTTGCATACTTGTGAGAGTTTGAGTGATCCAAGTGCTTTGAGCATTGCATTGCATCTTAGTGGCACTTAGTCATCGTCATCGCCACGAAGTTTCTTGTTATTCTTGGTGTTTGCCAACACCTAGAAGGCTTGGGCGATTGAGGAAGCTTCAACACATTTGGTGATTGTTTGCGGCCGGCTTCGACGACTTGTGAGAGGGCTTGTACCCACCTCGGCGGAGAGCCAAAGGGTAACTCTAGTGGATTGCTCGTGTCATTGAGTTACTCTCTTTTGGGTGGATTCTTGTGGCGCCCGAGTTAGTGGGCTAGGCTTGTCATTGCCTATTAGCCACCGAATCACCATTTGAGTAGTCGACACAATGGGGACTAGCTTGGTGGCAACCAAGTGAACCTCGGGAGAAAATTCGTGTGTCAACCTTGTCTCCCGGCTACTCATTGGCTTTCATTGTGATTGGTTCTCTACATTGACATCCATACATCACAAGGCATCGGTATATCAATCACCTCCTCTCTTGCATTTATCTTCTTTCATATCTTGTCTTGTTAGCTTGTCAGTTAACTTAGTTTCCTAGTTGTTCTTGATAGCTCAAGTTAAGTGCCTTAGGTTCTTGCTATTGTTTGATAGGCACTTAGTCAACTAGAATTGCATTGGATAGATGGCTTTGCACCCCTAGTAGAGCTAGAGCAAAAAGCTTCACTTAAGTGGTATCTAACATTTGCTCTAGTGGTTTGTAGAATTTTTAATAGGCTATTCACCCCCCTCTAGCCATCTAGGACCTTTCACGCGTTCCTTCTGGTGGAAGCCTCCTGCGAGGACCGGCGAATACAGACAAGGGAGACGGGGTCTTCATCCGACCCTAGGGGGTCGGGCGAGGTGGAGATGGGTCAGAGCGATTCCTCCGGCCTTGGGCCGGAGTGGGTTGCCTAAATGTTTGGTTGGTGGGCTCGGTGGAGGGGTCGAGCGAACGAGGGCTACGGGTGGGCCCAGTCGTGGGGTCGAGCAAGCGGGGGATACGGGTGGGGCCACAGTCTTGACTCCTCGGTGGAGTTGAGCCTACTATGTGCACCTCGACCCCTAGGGGTCAGGCGGCACGAAGATCCCGTCGGGTTGCGGCCAGCAGGAGTGTTGCTTGGGGGAGGCTAGTCGGCTGGTCTAGTTGGGATAGATGAGTTGTGTTGGCTTGTAGATTTATTTGAACCTTTGGCCTATCTTGTTATGGGGGCCTATCATACGCCTAATGGAGGACCCGTGTGTCAGAGCAAGGCCTGGGCTAAGACGCCCTATTGGGCCCAAAGTAGGCCTGACATGAACAGTAACCACATGCACCGTAGCATCGCGGGTAGTGTTCACCCACGGTATTGTAGTGTGTCGCCACTGTCGCCATCACACCCTAGATTAGATTATGTAAGTTTAGGTTGCTTAGGGGATAAGTCTCCCACGGGGCTATGTAACCATTCAATCTTAAGAAAGAAATAGGCCTAAGGCCTTCTATCTTCTCCCCTCTCTCTCTCTGTTGTGCGCCACCTCCGTCTCCCCTGCGCTGCCCTCCTTTTCCTCCCCTAAACCCTAGCCGCCACCCTCATCCACCATAGCCGCAGCTACCACCTGCTCCATAGCAGTAGCTACCCTCATACATCCAAGGACGTATTACATCTAGTATCCAAAGCCTCGACGATCGACTCCATGGAGAGCATCCACGACATCACAAATCGATGGATTAAGAGATTCAAAAAAAAATTTGCCAACCTAGAGGAAGAACAGGAGTTCGTACCCAAAGTCAGCCATGATTTTGCTCCTCCAGATGCATCGAAGGGATCTTCGAATGGAACCTCCTCGACCACTAATCTTGACGAGATAAATCAACAACTCGTCGAACTAGACATGCGCGTGCAAGCCATCGAGCAAGCATGTCTGCACAGCGACACCCCTATCAAAGGTGTCCAATCCAGATTGGAATAGAAGTACGCACCGATAACATTCAAGATGAGACCAAGGGTGTCACGATCTCCACCGACAAACCATTCCTCAACATCAAGATGAAGAAATCACACTCCGACACCCGAGAGATCATCATGGAAGTGTCGAACAGCCTGTTCACGGTGTACAACCAGTCCAGGCGGTCACCAACTTCCTTAGCCAACCACAGCCAGCCACATGGCCGTCAGCACAATAGGTGCCTGCACCAGGAACGCCATCCGCCACCGGCTCCTAACCCATCAACATCACCTACACGCCAACAACACTTCGCCAAGCTGTCCTTCTCCGTGATCGACGACACGACGGATGCATGGCTCAACTGCTACGAGTCCTTCAAAGGGCAAGACACCCCCAACGACATGGCAATCGGGTATACAATCCTTCATCCAATCAATACAACATAACTATGGTACATGCACATGATAGGGATCAAACCAGCAATGGACATGGAGCATGCCGACTACTGCATCACCAAGTACTGCAGCCAGCCAAATCGTGGCGATCCACTCAACGAGCGACAACAGACCCGCATCTACATCACCTACAACTAGCACCTTGTCCGGAACTTTGGCCCTCCCATCGGCCAAGATATACGTGGCGATCTCGCTCTTCCTCTGCCAAAGATGCCAACATCGACATTACCTACGACATCATCGACAACGACACTGCCACCAAGCTGCCAGGGAAAACTCTTCAAGCACCTTGACATCACCATGGTCAACAACTTTGACACCACTGATGACAACACCAACCTCCTATTGATCGATGCACCTAACACGAAGGTGCAAGGATGGCGCACCATGTGCATCACGGGCGTGCATCCATATCCTCATCGGCACAAGCGCTACCCACAACATGATCTACATCAACTTCACCCGCCTCTTCAGCCTCATGGAACAACGCATCTATCTATATATATGTGTGCAAACTAAACTGAACTTTTTGTGCAGTGTGAAAAGTTATAGACTGAAGCTGCGGTTGTGCCTGGCTTAAGGGCTGGATTGGAAGCTCTGAAACAAAGACACTTTCAGGCTCCAGAACTCATGGGGGAACATGATGAAGAGGTATTCAGCTCCTACGCTACACATCATAAACTTTACTATAAGTAGTTGATTGTGTTAATGACTTCATCGTAAGCTATACAAAGCACCCATGGTTAAACGTTGTTTGAGTAAACTCTGCCAACAAGCATAAGCTTATGAATATTGCATGTGTTGGAAAAAAAACTAGTTTGTTTTATAAGATGGGGAAACAAAACTTTTTTCAGTGTCAAAGTGGGACATGAACTAAAGCAAGAGTTAGGCAGAAACACTAGTTAACATTTAAGTAAGCTATATAAGCTAGAATATGAACAATTGTTGTAAACATCAACCATTATTCGAACAGATTTGATTATCAGATTTTAGCAAAAACTGTGTTCTTCTTTACTTATTATATCTTTCAATCTTTCCGTAATGACTTACTTCCATTATTACTGAATCTATTTTCTTCACTGGATATCTAATTATTATTTTGCTCTCTTATTTAGGATAATTGTACCAGCAATATCGATAAAATTAAAAAATTATCGGATATGTTGTACATGGTTGAGTTTGGTTTAGCAACAGACAAAAAAGAATCATCTCAAGCATCTGAAGTTTATAGTTGTGTTGTAGATGTTGAAAGAGAGGTAAGTTCACAATATTTTTTTAACCAAATAGTGACCCCATTTGTCTGTTCTTTCCCCTTCCAAATGAAACTTCTCTTTTTATCAATCGCCTTAAAAAACCACATTGGCATATCCATAGCTGCCAAGAAGTAAATTGGACGACAGTCAAGACCACATGCACCATTACTAGGCACCCAGATCTAAGGGTGTGTTAATTTATAATAGTTTCATGGTCTAATGCTACATTTTTGTATTTTCTGCATTTAATGGAGAAAGACGCAAAACCTGCAGGGCCAAATACACAACCTCATTACAAATTTACATTTTATTGTTTTATATATCTATACATATATATTTTGAGTCAACTCAAAAGTCTGAGAAAACATTTTGAAGTTTTACAACTGCAAGATTTATAATGAGAAAGCTTTGATACCAATTGTGACAGAACCTTTTAAGGGTCCACTTGCCAGGATTAATAGTCCATCCGACTTAATCCCAAATAAATGATTCAATTCTTAATTAGTCCGTCAGGTGTCACCACTTTACAGCGGGTCATTCGCCTCTTTCCGAACAGGACCTCCTCATTACAAACATTGCAGAAGTAATACGATAGTTTATATTACATCAGAGTAGCGGAAATTTGGAGTCATATTACAAACCATAAGTTTTGAAATATAACTTAAGTGTCATACGATAATAATACATCTAAGCTGCTGATAGAGTTTAAACAAACAACCGAGGTACTCTTGCCCAAGAGTCAAGCAAAGTCAGACTACTCCTCATCATCATCCACTGAAACAACGTTCATGCAGCACGAAGCTACATAAACCGGATTGGGACCCTCATCTACAACAAGGGTTAACAAACTCTGAGTATGGGGTACTCAACAAGACTTATCCGACAAAGAAAAATATTTGGTGGACAAAAGATATGCAAGTCGTAGGATTCAAGGTGTGATTTGCAAGAATCAAGTATTTTGCATAAATGAGCATTTATAAAAAGAATTGAAATTCATTTAATTCGTTCACAAAATTACTCAAGTACCGATCTAGATTTATGATCGATAACAGGGTAATAAACCATCCATGAAAGGAAACCATCAAGTATCCAATTTAAGTTTCATTAACTACGATGAAAAAGGCGGTATGTTTCCATATCCGAGGAACACGACGATTTGAACCGGTTTATCCCAGCTGGGGCTCCCCTATCACACGACATATACAACACTAAAACACGCATATGACTACCTTTCCCTGGATCCTCTCGCCAAAACCGGGGTTCCGCCACCCGAGAGCACAGTACACCTCCATTCAGTTCGCTAACTTGGAGGCTACACACTACTCTCGCCATCTCTCCACTCCCAGTGCGGTTTGATCGTTCTTAAGACGAGAATAGCCAGAGTCCGGCTTCCAAAAGTATGTGATAAGTACTCCAAAGTCATAACCCTCAGCGTTTTACAATGGACAGTCCCTAATGACACAGGCGGAAAGAACCCGCTCACCAGACACCGCTGATGGCTCTCCAACACCGTGTCCGCCCGGCCCCGATTATTACTTCCAACAACATCCCTTTTCTCAGAAAAACATAACCATTTGCCAAAGCAATCCGCTATGCGTAGGTGACCGGAAATCACCTACTAGAAAACTCTAAGAATACTAAGCATTTTAGCAAAAGTTTGCCTCTTTAAACAAGTGTCAAGGTGTAAGGCACAATTAACACAAGGATAAGGCTATGCATCAAGTAGGAATTTAATAAAGTACGGTGATGCAATAATATAACCATAAGTGTATTTAAAGAAAAACTTTTTAAATACAAGGTAGGGTTTGAATGCACCGGGGTTTGCCTGGATAAGAACACTGGTCAGTGTTTGTTAGATGATACTTGCTTGGCAAGTATCATAGGCTGCCAAAAGAATTTCGAGATTATCCATCTTCTGGATTCCATCACCAATACATCTTCGATTAGATTCACCGATCAACGTCTTCGGGTTCGACATTAACCATCACGTATGCATCTATCGTACCTCAATTACATGCAAAGATGCAAATGTATAAATGTAAGGAACTGATAACACAAAGTTGCATTACAACAAACATTCAAGTGAACAAGAGTTCATACATGACATAAGCACTTTTAGTTAATTTACTAACATTATTAAGCATAAAGGTTGGACATGCTAATTAATTCAAACATGAAACACCACAAGACTTGATTCAAATCATGTCAAGTATAGAACAATCAAGATTAACTAACAAGTTTAGTCAAGTAAAGACAAATTACAACACTCAAGGCATCACAAAATTATACAATGCATAGACATCTATGGTTAATTAACTTAACCTTACCAAACATGATATATGGATATGAAAAGAATCTAAAGTACACACACAATTGAACTTAGGTTCAGACTTGCCAATCATTCATTAATCAAGAGGTAACATTAGATTAAACAACCAAAATAGAGTTAAACAATTAACTTATGCATGCAGTTTTTGGACAGCAAGACAACAGTCACCATTTTAATCATATCTAGAGTTTTACAAATCCAAAGGACTTGAAACAAGACATTCTGTAAATCTTATGAAATTATCTAAATTTCATTTCATACTAGAACAACATGATTCACAAGTTAAATAAGTCGAAATTACAAAGTTAGAGAATCTGTTCCTAAAAAACAGAGAACAACCACTTCTGATTTCCAACTTAAAACATGCATAAAACATAAAATACCTGGACAAATGCCACCAAATTTTAATAGTAGATAGATACATGAGTTATCTACAACTTTGGTATTCACAAGATTCTCATAAAACATCATTAACATGGGGTAATTTACATTGCCCCCAAAACTGTCCAAAAACTAGCAGTTGCAATAAATAAATATTAACTTATGGTGCAAATACATAACTTGACAAAACCAACTTTACCAACATGTCACACATGACTAATGAACACTAGAAAATATAGTGCCCAATGCTAAATAAATTCTTTGCATACATTTTCTTAATTTATTTAGATAACTAGGTGTAATTATGAACACATATCAAACATGCATAATAAAATCTATCACAATTACAGAGGCCTACACATGCTTTCATTAGTATACAGTATAAATTTCATGTCATTTAAGCAAGTATATAAATCTCTATGAAAAAAACAAAAATCTCTATTACAAGCAACTCAATTAACAAGGCAGATTATGTACTAAACTTTAAACAACTATAACCTGAGATCTACACCATATAAAAATATGAATATTAACTTTTTAGAAAACATATGAAATGTAATTCAAATGTTTCCACAGTGTCAAAGCATGAATCTAAAAGTAAATTGCTCAAACAACTCATTCTTATCAGCTCTGTCCAGAAAGTGAACAGCAACTGCATTCATCTTGCAAAATTGATTACTCCTTAACTAGCAGATGTAAAATCATGAAATTTTAACATAAGATATATCATACAATTATCTATCACTTTGGTATTCAATTCAGCCACAGAAAACATCATATTGACCACGAAATAAAATGCTCAACAAACATCATTGCAACAGTCTTAAACAGAGAGACATGAACTTTGCCATTTTTATAACTCAACAACCATAGATCCTAAAATCATGAATTTTAACCAGACCTCAAGCATAAACTTGTAAGCATCCCATAAATTTTTCAGATTTATTTTACACGTATAGCAGTGGCTAAGAAAATAACAAAAACATGTTAATAGAATTGACATGATTGCACAAAATAATTTTTACACCAAAATTAATGAACTAAAGCATGACATGTGATAGATCTACTGCATATATAACTTGCTGAGGATTCCAAAAAGTCCAAAAACACATTCATACGATTTTTCTATGAATTATTACGATTTTCCAAAGATCAACAAAATCAAAGGAAAACAATTACGAGTTTTTTCATATGACCCTACCTTATCAAGAAAACAATTAAGCCCTTATTTGCAAATACATGAGTCATGAAATATATACATAAAAATCCAATAAAAATCACCCCTTACTAAACCATACCCATGTTCTTGATTTGACGGAGATTTTTTATGGGAACGAAGGATTATTGCGTTGTTCTTATGATTGATTCAATGGAGACACCCAAAGGGAGGAAGGAGGGAGTAGAATCCACAGAAAGGGAGGGATTGCTCTCCATTGTAGCAGCACAAGGAGGAAGGGAGGAGTGGATGGAGGAGCAGGAGGGAGCGGCACTGGGTGTCGGCCTGACTCTCGGCCTCCTGTCGAGAGCAGGCAGAGGGAGGCGATGGGAAGAATGAGAGAATGAGAGATTGAGAGGGAGAGCCGAGAGTGAGAGAATGGGAGTGAGGGAGAGCAGGGCAGGGAAGCCAGCTCCCCATTTTCCCCCTCCCCACCGGCCACGCACAGGGGCACGCGTCGAGGGGAGGAGCCCCTCGGCGACACGCAGCGCCGTGCGTGGCAACCGACCGACCAAGCCCGGCTCAGCCCAAAAAAAATTGCCCAAAATTTGATAGAAATTACGATAAATGTCACTGACTTTAATTGCTTATGATATCAAAACTGTTTATCGATTTGATCAACCGATTGCATCATCATGCAGAGCAACAAAAGTAGAGCAACATGGTATAAAGGAGTTTGATAGATTTCAAAAGGTTTGATAAATTTTAGAGAACGCATCAAAGACTAGGAATTCTAAATTTTGAAAGCGTTGAATGCTTTAAAAAAATAATTTCTGGAGTCATTACTTGACAGGTTTAGAAAGAGATTTATATTTTGGTCATTAAACAAAGTTTAAATTAAGATCTATTTCCATAATCTGAAAATTAACACCTGAGATGTTACGAGGACATGCTGCTGCTGGGCATTGAGAAGGGTGGAAGCGGCGGTGGCAGCTACGAGCCGCCGCACCTGTTCCCGTCTGCCGTGCTGACGGTGAATCACGAGCCGTCGTCGAACTTCAAGATGGCGCACGGGATCCACCACCAGTGGTGGCGGCCGGACCTGTCACTGGAGTGCACCGCGCATTACCACAACTGAACCTTGATCAAGATGCGCATTGGAGATCCAATACCAAGAGACAATGTATTTTATTGGTTTAACCCACTTTATTAATACCTGGGAGTAAGAAATTGTAATGGTGAAATGTTTTTATCTCACAACAAAACAGTTAAAAACATGTTTTGTCCTTTTAAACTTTTTTTTATGAAATGTAAACTTTATATGTCCGTAGTTAAAAACATGTTTTGTCCTTTTAAACTTTTTTTATGAAATGTAAACTTTATATGTCCGTACGCTGCATCATGATATATAATGTATTTATTGTAGAGTAGTAATCTTGTTAATGACAAACATGCTGATATATTATTGTGTGGTCCTCTAAAGCTAGCTACTCCCTCCGTCCTAAAAAGACTGACATTTTAGCTATACCATTTTCTGGTTTATTAATTGGGCCAACCTTATTCTGTTATAGACATCAAGGCTTATATAAAATTATATTATATTATATTATATTATATATATATATATATATATATATATATATATATTAAAATTCCTTAAATGCAGGCAGTGTACAAAGCCACATGATCTGAATACGCCTGTCCGCGAAGGGCAATCTTGTAGGTTTAAATTTCATCTGCTACCTCAGCTGTCAGATGCTACGATCGTTATTAACCCAAAAATCACAGATGTAGGAAATCGTTTTGCCACTGGCTTGAATATTCAAGTCTATTTTTTGTGGTAGTTGAGACTATTTTTTGTGGTAGTTGAGAGTTTCATGTGATTTTGGTAATTGAGTGACAACTTAGGTGAACTAATATGTATTTAAGTAATATACACACAGAAGATTAGTTCACATATGATTATGTGATGAAAGAACTTATTACACATGAAACATGACATGGAGTCATGTGATCAAGGTAGAGAAGATCAAGATGAGACTTGGCTTGATGGACCGGTTGCAAGTGTGAAAGGCAAGCGGGGGATGCTTGGCGCCGATAGACCAAAGCAACGGTGAAGAGCAAGTGAGGTCAAGATCGATGAACCAACACGGTCATGTGATGATATAGAGTGGATCATATCATTTGACAAGTGGTTGGTGCATGTGTTGCGTCAACATTGGAGAAGGAGATGGAATGGAATGCGTAAGGCAAAGATATAACCATAGGACATTTCATTTCACCGGTCATAGGTGTGTAGAGAAGTATATGACCGGGTTTAGGATAGATAGTCGTACTATCAAGAGGAGCAAACTTGTTTGTATATCGGTTATCTAGTGCCACTGTGAGCGATCAAACTTTGCGATGAATTAGGATCGAGTGGCATTGTGAGAGCAAGTGAAAATGCTTTGGAAAACATTGTGAAAATGCTAACCCACGTGCACAAGGTGAAGAACACATTTGTGTTAGCACTTGAGAAGCAAGGAAGAAGTGGTAGCTCGGTTTGGCTCGGGTATGAGCTCCGGACGCAAGGGTGCTGCTGGTCCGGACCATCGCGGATGCATCCGGAAGCTAACCCTAGCATGCATGTTCTGACTCAGAGGATCCGGACGTTGTTTTTGGTCCTGACGGAGAACTCCGGATCCTGTAACGGCTATGAGTGAAGAACCGGACGTTGTTTGTCGTTCGGACGCAGGGATCCGGACGCGCGTCCGGTGTCTGGCGCTCTCTGGAGTGGAGGTCCGGACACAGGTTGTTGGTCCGGTGCGGCACTGTTGCACGCGTTCGGAGGCACGTGGCAGCGCGAGGCGAGCGCGCCAACGACTCGTTTCAAACGGGAAGAAGGACCGGACGCAGGCTGCATGGTCCGGACCCGCACTGTTGAGTGCGTCCGGACCCTCTGCAGGAAACGTGTGAAGGGAGAAAACGGCTAGTTTGTTTGGTTGGCTATTTATAGCCCTTGGTTGGCCCCTTAGAGTTGGTAGAGCACCTTGGGCATTTGTTGCCTCTAGTGTGATTTGTTTGGGAGCCCTCTAACTCACACACACTTGATAGAGATCATCCGATTGTGTGAGAGAGCGATTACTAGTGCGTTGCTTTGAGAGATAGCTTCGTGTGGCACTAGGTGATCGACTTGCAAGCTCGTGGTGCTTGTTACTCTTGGAGGTTGCCACCTCCTAGACGGCTTGGTGGCTTGTGGCTCCGTCGAAGCGCGCAAGAAGATTGTGTGACGCTCCGGAGAAGTGCTTGTGAGGGGTATTGTGTTCGTCCCGCTGGAGATCGCGAAGAACAACTCTAGTTGAGCGTGTCATTGAGCTACCCTCACTTGTGGGTAGATTCTTGCGGCGCTTGAGTTAGTGGGCTAGGCTTGTGAACGCCTATTAGCTGCCGAATCACCAAGTGAGTGGTTGACACAACGAGGACTAGCTTGGTGGCGACCAAGTGAACCTCGGGAGAAAAATCATCGTGTCAACCTTGTACATCTTCTCGGTGATTTGCATTCTCCAAATCACTAGCTTGTATTTACTTATTCTTACTTGTGCTAGTGGTTAGTTGTTGCTCTTGTAACTAGTTAGCTTGTGTAGCTTAACTAGTTGCCTTCTAGCTTGTGTAGCATAGAAGTAGCTCTTGAGTGACTAATTGGCTTGTGTAGCCTTGTTAGTCACATTGCTTAGTTTGTGTAGCTAAGTAAGTTGAGCTCTCTAGTTAGCTTGTGTAGTCTTGTTAGAGAACATTACTAGTGAGTTTAGGTGCTTTGTGCTTTGCTTACTAGTATATGTAAGAGCTCCCTTTGTGCTTAGAGTACTAGTTGATTAGGTTTGTGTGACCTTGTAACCTAGACTTGTTTAGGTGAGCTTCCTAGCTTGACACCTTAGTAAACCCAATTAGTATACTTTGCTAAGTGCTAGAGTAATAGATATAGGGGTGTAGTCTTGGGTTTTAATTCCGCATTTGATTCGGTTAGCCGGAGCGTTTAAGTTTTAGAAAAGACTATTTACCCCCTTTAGTTCGTCATCTCGATCCTACAAGTGGTACCCGCGCTCAGTGAACAACTTGTGAAGGGGTATATCATTTTCTGATTGAGGCATAGCATCCGCTCCCAGCAGAGTCCCCCGTTGCCGATCTCAGCTATGAGCACACAATTGCAAGACGCACGCATCATCATTCTGATCTGACCAGATCATTCGGTCTGGATTGAGCCACGTGCCCACGTACGACGACTGATCAGGATCCAAGTGCACGACAGCGACCAGTACGGGGTCTAGCTAGCTTTGCAGTTGTTCGCCTCACCTGAGCGCTAGGGCTCACCAGTAGCGGTTGAGAACACCGTGATTCGAACTTAAGACCTCATGTATCGTCTTGCGTGTAACTTACCATCCCACCTATGCAACTCATTTGACAAAAGATGAGACTCTTTCTTTTTAAACTCACCTACCGAGGGACCTTTAGTCTCGGTTCGTAATACTAACCGGGACTAAAGGTCCGGGTACCTTTAGTCCGAGTTTTTAACACCAATCGGAATTAAAGGGGGAAATAAAGAGCCCCACCTGCAAAAGACTGTTGTACGAGACATTGAGCAAGGGATTTTAGTCCTGACCGTAAAAAATACCGAGACTAAAACCAATTTTACATTCAGTTTAATCTCTACTGGTGGCTCGTGCGTACCTAGCTAGATAGCTTAAGGGCCAATCGAATTAGATCCCCTGTCGTCATAACCAACCAGTTCCTCCCACGCCACCGTACCCAGACGACACCCTACCAAACTCCAATATATCCCAACATGTCGTATATTTCCACGCTTCATAATAAGTACGCACACCTGACACGTACTACGCTGACATGACGAATGACGACGTGCACACGCCGGCCCAAAGATTGATGCACTTCTTACTTTGGGCTAATTCAGTTTTTTTTACTAATTAAGTTTGCAGTAATTAAATAAGTATCGATTTATATCTCTAATAAAAGTCGCACCCTTCATCTGAGCTGAAGAAGTTTATGAAGCAAAGTTGGTGGAGCTAGGGGTTCCAAACATATCCTAATAATATTCAATAAACAATTGGCAGGTGGATCACGGGATTGTGAGTGACATACTTGTGGTAGCAGTAGATCACTGTAACTGATGGCCCTAATATGGCAGAGCCCACACTGACAATGGACTATTATGTTGGAAGATAGCACTAGCAACAATGGTAGCGCAAGACCATAAGGCTTGCAGTGAACTTTGGCTGTTCGAAGAGATTATTGAATTTGAAGGGCGACATTGCAAGCAATACAAAGAAACGGAAATGCGGTGGCACGTCGTCCCGCGAATCCATCCATCGGGCTCGGGTCCACTCCAACGACCACCGTACCGTACCTGCTCCCATCTCCAGCGCTCTCCTCTCCGGCCTAGCTGGCACGCCAACGCATGCATGACGACGTCGTGTCACCATCGATCGGCCTAGCTGCATGCGCGCTGTGCGCTGGTGGGCACGTACAGTGTTCGCTCGGTCCATCATCATAAGCTAGCTAAGGTTATTATAATTAATTAATTAACGACGATGAGTATATACAGATAGTTAAACCCGTTTGGATCCTTAGAATTGAATTCATTTTAATAATCATAATTTAGAGACATTAATTAAGCTAATATGATTGTATATGGATTATAATTGCATATTATTGTTCACTATGTGAGAGACATACTTATTTGTTATATTTTTATCGTAGGAGAGGGAGTTTAAACAAAATGTTATAAGTTGCAAATAGAAATATGAAATGGTACGGTAATCTATAGAATCAATTTTCATCTCTCACCCTATGAATTTGAGATATGCTTAAATGTGAACTTTAAGGAATGTCAAATTCCAAGCTAAATAGCTTAATTTATTAAAGTATATTTCAATTCCTCCAAACGAAGGGATCCAAACGGCCCTTAAAAGATTTCAGGAATTGATTTATTTGGAAACAGAAATTGATTTATTTATTAGAAACAGAGTAAGTACATCGCGCCACAAAACAAGTGGATCGGCACTGAATCTGTCCCGAACGGATCCAAACGTTTGCTAGCAGCGCTAGTCGTGTTCGATCCTGGCATTACTTCTCGCTTTCGGACATGCATGGATCATGCATGCTTTGCTTGTAGTAAACTGTTTTTCTCGTTTTAAATGCTCGTGACAAGTAGTGGTGTGTTCTATACTTATATATATGGAAAAACATTTGCTAGCCCATACGGTACGTACGGCCGGACTATGCACCTACTAACCGAGATGGATCGATAGTTTCATATGATACGTACTCTCTACACAGCACCATGCACACCACCTGCACCTCTCTGCATGCATGCACGGCATTGCTGCTGCTGCGTGGTCACCACGATGTACGCATGCAGATCGAGAAGAGAACACAATATATAACACACACGGGCGGAAGTACCAGCAAGGCCGGTACGGCCCAACAACTAACCTTGATCAGCTACTCGATTCACGCATGCCTATCACTACCAAAATATAGTGAGGTGAATTTTTTCTAGTGTTTTTAGTTAAAATTTAGTACAAACTTTTCTTACTAAAATGTCTTCTACTCACTCCATTTTAAATATTAAATTATAGTATGTTTGACTTTTTCAACATAAGTTTGACTATTTGTCTTATTTAATTTTTTGTGCAAAATATCACTTTTGTTTTTGTTGTGGCTTGCTTATTTATAAATAGTCTACAAGAATGACTTAAATTTGACTATGTTTGCACAATTTTTTTTTAATAAGATATGAGTGGTCAAACTTAGGGTCCAAAAAGTCAAACAAATTATAATTTGAAACGGAGGGAATAGTAAAATTCTTATGTGCTATAATTAGTGATAGTGTTTTATTATTTTTAAAATACTTGAAGAACTTCACCATTTTAGTAGTGTATGCATAATTCTACTATATATACATTTGCTCACTTCTCCGTGTGTCTAGAATTCTTTCCCTACGGTGAAGGCAAAACCGACCGAAAAACTTCTGTGTGTCCAGTAGTGATCATGAAGCATATTTTTATTTGTATATCTATTTAAAATCACACCTATTGATATTAGTTTTTTCTAGAAACTTAACTTAATAATCTTAAAACACTTTGATTCAGATCATATCTAGGATCACATTCTTTTAATTTAGGACCGAGACGTACAGTAGTGTACAGTAATCCGAATGCACGGCCTCAATCGATAGTCTCTCACGAGGATCACAAGGCACAAGCCAAGTACAGTATACATAATACAGTAGACGAGAGAGGATATGCAGTGTACTGTAGGTAGTGTTCACTGTTGAGCAATCATCATGCGTGCCGTGGCTGCTCTTAACACGGGAGAAAGTACGCGGGAAGGGCTCGACGACAGGTATATAATTTTGGTTTCGGTGCATACATATTTTAGAATATATATGTACTTGCCGCGCGCGGCGCAGAGAATCCGGCCGGCCGGCCCCTGGTTTCCTTCTCACGTATACGGAAGAATTTGCGGTGCCTATATACGTGAGGACTAAACAACATGCCATCATCTACCTACTGTGTGTGTGCGTACTGTATGTATCCTGGGCTCCTAGCTACCTTTCTTGCTTGCTTGTGTGCTTCTTTACCTTCGTTGTTCTACACACACTAGCTAGCTAGCGCGCTGGTACGTACTTGTCCCGGCCGGCCCAAACAACGCAAGAAAAGAGCGAGCTGATCAGAGGAAGAAAAACTAGCCTGCCGGCCGGCCTGCAGCTCTCGATCGCCGTCTTCATTCGGATCGAATTGAAACAACGCACCGTGATTCATTGTGGATCGAAAAGTTTTCATGCGCGATGTGGATGTGATGTACTAACGCGCGTGTGTGTACCGTCTCTGGCTATGGCTCTGGACCGGGATCAGTGGAGAGATCACTGAGACTAGCTAGGTAGCCAGTGTGTATGGTACACGGTGTACTTTGGTGTGTGTGATCGCGGGTAGCTTTTAACAGGGACAAGCTATCCATCCAGCTGCTACTGATAGCTTAGCTTCCTTCTTTTCTCTCCCGGCCGCCCTCAGCGCTCGATCTCTTTCCTTGACCAACCCCCTTTTGTTTGTTGTTCCTTCTCCGATCCCTGTCTTCGCCGGCCGTCCGTCTCCCTCTCTTTATTTCTCACCTCTCAGCTCACTTCGTCGTCGTCTTCTTTTAACCCTGCTGCAGCAGCAGCAGCACTCCTCTCCTCTCCTCGCCGGCGGAGCCTCTTGTTAACTCGCTAGCTGTTGTGCTCATGGAGATGTCGTTCTAGCTAGAGTCGTCACTGGCAGTCGTCGTCATCGCGCGCTTCGTTGTTTTCGATCGATCGACAAGAGGGAAGCAGCAGCGCCGGCTAATAATTAAGCAGGCCGGGTTAAGTTAATTAGTTGTTATGACGTGGTGCAATGGTTTCAACGACGTGCGCGCCGCCGTGGAGAGCAGCCTGTCCCCGGCCGCCGCCGCTGCCGTGGGCAAGAAGGCGGCGGCGGCGTCCCTCGCCGTCCTCGTCAAGATGTGCCCCTCCTGCGGCCACCGCGCGCAATATGAGCAGGTACGCGTGTCCGACGACCGACTCTTATAGCTTTATAACCGTGCGTGCGTGCGTCGGTGTCGGTGGCTCGGTGCATGCATCACTCTTCCATCATGTCAGACTGTCAGTATGTCACATGCTGCATGCTGTGCTGATCGATATGGATGTGTGGTCGACGATCAGGAGAGCACGACGATCCAGGACTTGCCGGGGCTGCCGGCCGGCGTGAAGTTCGACCCGACGGATCAGGAACTGCTGGAGCACTTGGAAGGGAAGGCGAGGCCGGACACACGGAAGCTCCACCCGCTCGTCGACGAGTTCATCCCCACCATCGACGGCGAGAACGGCATCTGCTACACGCACCCGGAGAGGCTCCCAGGTACGCTACGTACCGCATGTTTTGGTGGATCTGCATTCATGCATGAGGATCGATCGATCCATCCATCGATGCATGTGCTGCCGGCCTGCTGCCTGATCGACCTTACTGATCTTGACACCATTTCAATTCATCAGGTGTGAGCAAGGACGGGCTTGTCCGGCACTTCTTCCACCGGCCATCGAGGGCGTACACGACGGGGACAAGGAAGCGGCGGAAGGTGCACAGCGGCGACGGTGACGGCGACAACGGCGGCGGAGGCGGGGAGACGCGGTGGCACAAGACGGGCAAGACGAGGCCGGTGGTGCGGTCGTCCAACGGCAGGCCACGTGGGTACAAGAAGATCCTGGTGCTCTACACCAACTACGGCAAGCAGCGCAAGCCCGAGAAGACCAACTGGGTGATGCACCAGTACCACCTGGGGTACGACGAGGAGGAGCGCGACGGCGAGCTCGTCGTCTCCAAGGTCTTCTTCCAGACGCAGCCCAGGCAGTGTGCAGGCTCCACCATGGCGGCCAAGGTCGTCACCGGCAGTCGCAGCGACGCACCTATTACTGCCGCCGGCCATCACCAGGGTGGTGGTGCTGGTGCTGGTGGCGTCCTCAGGGAAGCAAACGGCGGCGTTGATCAGTTCTACAGCCCAGGAGCAATGATGGGGTATGGCCTGCAGGGGGTCCCAGCTGCAGGTAACAGGGCACCACCTGCTGCGGCTCCCCACTTCATCATGCCAAACTTTGTTGTGCATGCAGCAAGGGCTAGTTTTGGCCCTTGAATCATGTCAAGTATCCACGACAAGAGACTTATGCACACCAATCAAAATTTATACCGGCTAAATAGGCATTTAGGAGCAGGTCATCATGGCAAACCCGAAAAACTACGTCACAATTCACAAGTTGTGCTGGGACTGTGTAAAAAAATAAGGCAAAAATATATCATGCACGTTCATTTACAAACTCCTCCCTTTTAAGGCGTGCAAGGATTTGAGCAAATGTTCAAGGTGTATTTTGAGTACTCATTTTCTTTATAACAATTTTACCAATTACTCCATTCATATGAAAATAAATCAGTATACGTTACGTACTAAATGGCATAACTACTGTACAAAATATTATCCAAACAAAGTGAAAGACGCACACTAGTTTCAAACCAACGTCTTATGTCATTTCCATCACGACTCCTAACTGCAAACTGATACAAGTACTTGCCGACGATGCATGCTAAAATGAACTGCACCATTGGAGAAATACACAAACCAGAGATTTCAACTAAGTTTACATGCATTGTTTCGCTTCGATCTCGATTGTGTCCATTCAAGTTTAATTACTACAGAGTCGAGAAAGCATATAGAGAGTAAGCATACAAGTATTGCCGAGGAACTACTTCTTGCCGATGACATGCGTTTCATACAAGGCAACAATATCCTTCTTGTTGGGATTTTTCAACTGGAGGAGTTGAGCACCAAACCCGTGCTTGGTGAGCTCCTGCTTCAGTTTCAGCACAGTGAATTTGGTATAGTCTTCGGTTTCTGTCCCCTGCTGACTCCCGTTGTGAGAATCTTCACCGATAAACACGGATCCACCGTCCTCTGTATGAATGCTCTTGAAAGGGCTCGTTGTGCTTTTTGATCGTTTCCGACGCCTCACGCTGTCCTCATCGATATCCATATCATGTACAGACTCTGTAGCTTCACCCCTTAAGCGCCTTGCAGAGGTTTTGAGCTTGCTATCAAGTGTGGTTTCTTGTTGGAGCATGTCCAGTTTGCCTTGAGTTGCTTGCAACATCAATGACAAGTCCTCTGCCCTCTTATTGGCTTCAGCGCACGCTTCGCGTTCTGTTGCCAGCAGACTCTCAAGCACTTGTACTGTGCTGGATCTTTGCTGGTTATTCCGCTTCAACATCTCATCAATTTCCTTTTCCCGCTCATCGACACTTCTTTCGAGCAATGCGACCTTGGACACAGCATCCTTCTCTGACTGCTTAAGTCTCTCAATCTCTTCCACCATCTTAGCCTTGTCCCTTTCTAGAGCTTCAACCTGTCGCTCCATTCTTTCTATCAGTGCAGCCCTCTCCATTGCGAGCCGTTGGGCTTCCCCCTTATCCTTTTGAGAAGTAGAAGCTTCTGCACGAGCTACATCAGCCAATTCCGTTGCTCGTCTCGCTTCCCTTTCAGCTTCTTTGCATCTAATATCTGTCTCATCAAACTTTTTGCACTGTGACAGATACTTCTCCTCGAGATGGTTCTTTTCCTGTTCCAGGATCCTGACTTCCTTCTCACGTGACAGAGCTTCACTTCTAATAGACTCCAGGTTATCAGTCAGTAATCTGATCTCCCCCTTCAAAGCCAACGAATCCGACTCATGGCTCTTCAACTTTGCTTCAGTGGCCTGAATATGATCATTGCAATATGAAATTATGTTGAAAGATAGAGACAGGGAGGAGACAGGAGAGACAACATACCTCAAGCCTAGAGATCAAACTTGTAGCATGAATTTCTGTTTGACTAAGTTTTGCATGTAATCTTGCAATTTCATCTTCCTGTTTACACATAACAAGCAAATACAAAGTGACCAAGAAGCACATAAGACTTGGAAGAAAAATAACGTTGAATATACCATAATTTTCTTTTCCTGAGCATAGAGAGAAAGAGTGTGCACCATAACATTGAGAGAAATGGTTACCTTCTCAGTTAGTTGGTTAGCAAGCTCTGCCCTCAAAGCATCTTCCCTCTCTTGCACTTTCTTATTTGTGCGTTCCTGTGCTACAGCCGCTCTCTGCAGAGCTGTTTTGGCCTCGCTAACAGCAACTTCATATTTGCGTTTCCACTCTGATGCTTCCTCTTGAGCAGAATCAGCCTGTTCACGTGTTGCCGACAATCTGCCCTCACTGATACTCACCCTAGACTCCAGAGAAGCAATATGGGATTTTAACTTACTCTCATCTGCCTTTTGCTGCAAAATACCATGATCATATTTGCTCTTCCAATCATTGCATTCCCGTTTTGCAGCTTCAAGAGAAGAAGACAAGCTCAAGCACCGTTCTTCCAACTTGCTACTCTTGGTCTGAAGTTCAGTTATACGACTAGAGTAATCCTTCGAAATTTTCTGTTTATCATTCAGAACTTCCTCATAGCGCCTCACGTACTCAGCTCTGTGACCCTCGCTTGCTTCAAGCTGCTTCCTGAGCAATGCTAATTTATCATCGCTTGAATTGCACTTCAATCTCAGGGCATTCCTTTCAGTGTCTATATGCTCCAACTGTCTTCTGAAAAGGTCCAGAACGGGGCCAGCTAAACTGCAGTGATCATTCCAACAAAAGAATAAAATGATTATGTGAGATAATGAGACCATCATTCCACATTAACCAACAACAGAATAAATGAAGAGATGAATACCACTGTTGTAAGAATTTGGCTAGCCTTTTCCATTTGACAGGACCATAGGCCGTTGACTCATACTCTGTGAGCAGGCCATCAAGGAGCTGTAGTCAATCAAACAACAAGGACATTACCATAAGCAATAATGAAGGAAAAGGTTCTTGACAATTAATTACAGTAGCAAAGAATTTGACGTTGTCTTACCCTGACTACGTCATCTAACTTTGCATCTGGACGGTTACACACTGCTCGAAACTTTGATTCCATGTTCTGTACTTTATTTGAACATTGCAGGTCAGCCTCCAGAAAAGCATTCCTTTTGTAGTCCTGCATTCATGTGCTTCAGAGTTAGCCTAACCATGCATAAATTGAAATTAACAAGTAATTTACTTCAGCAATTGGCAGGCAATAATCAATGGTTCATGTGAAAGAAAAAATACTAGCTCAAAAGCAGCTGATGGTAATAATAACATTACCTCAAATGCCTTTTTGAGAGAACTGTAAAGAAGCTTTTCAAATTTTGTACGAACTGACCCAGCACCAACAGCAG
The DNA here is from genome assembly GCA_022036555.1 of Microstegium vimineum. NCBI lineage: Eukaryota > Viridiplantae > Streptophyta > Magnoliopsida > Poales > Poaceae > Microstegium > Microstegium vimineum. The sequence continues at coordinate 8,529,920 of CM039127.1, forward strand.
AAGCATTAAAAGCACTGATAGCCTTCCTCACAGCATCTTCATGTGCTTCTCTCAAAGAATCCTGCAAATGCCAAAATGTCAAATGAAATTCCAAAAAGTTCAAATGCGAGCATTCAGCAACTCACTTATTAGCAACCCTACCTCTTCTATATTTTTTTTATGGTCAAAAGAAGAATTGTAAGTGGCCACAGCAGAATCGAATGCCCTCCGACATTCTGCCTCCTCCACACTCTGCATAATACATTAAAAAAGAATCAGATAACTTAAGCCAAAACAAAAGAAATAAGCCACATTGCTTTAAGTTATCTAAATATACCTGCCATGATGAAGATATTGTAGGGACAGCACCACTATTAATGGCATCAAGAAATGATTGGGTCAATCCAGCAAGGATAGGGCCTGTCATTGTACTAGCTCCAAGTTGTTTTGGTCTTGTTCGGTCAAGAACAAATTTCGTGAAAGCATCCAGACCAGATCTGAATTCTTGCCGGAAATTACTCATCTGCAACATATAAATTAGGAAAAAATGCATCAACATCAATCTGTTAGAACAATATGATTACACCAGAACGTGGGTTATGATTTTAACTCCTGAAGGGACAAACATAATTTGTACATGCAGTCAAATTGTTCAAACTTTGGCTATTGGTATCTTATCCATGTGAATATTGAGATTGAACATATAACATAATAAGTATCGATTTGTTTCAATAGCGCACTTTCAGAATTAAATTTACAGGTTCAAAAAAATATATCATTATGCATATCAGTGATTGAAGTTGCATTAAAGACTGCCTTCTTGCACTGGTATCATGTAAGTGTGTATTATTACCATAACAAAAAAATGTGTAGTTACTGGGAAAATGCACAAAATAATATAGTTTCACTATATATAGCAATATGTCATGTGGGTACTTTGCTACTTGTGCAAATAGAGGGCTTAGGAAAAGTTTAACTCTAGCTACGACGTATGATATGTGTTAAGCATTTTAAGTACAGGGCCACCAATAGCATACATTCACAGTCCAAAGAATGAAAAAAAAAATACTTACAGGAAGTTGATCGAGACGTTGGAGATCTTTCTCATTGTTCACAGGTCGCACAAGTGGAAAGCATTCCCTGTCTGGAAAAAGTGCACGAATGGACTCCCGTATCTTCCAGAACAACAAAAGAAGTATAAAGATAGTCCATATGTCAAGTTACCTAAGCAGAAGTACATAACTAAATTTCACCTATATAAAAGTCTACCATACCGCATTCTTTGCAGATACATCCCTTGCTCCGCCTTGAACAGGCCTCAGAGCTAGTTCTAGGTAATCCCGTGGAGTAATTTTTCTGTTATTTTCTTCTGTCAAATCCAGGTAGAAGTCCTGTAGGAAGGAAGCACAATGTCATCGCATAACAAAGGTGTCTGATGCATACAGGGCAAGAGGTCATGTTTGACGAATTATAAGATGACACACCGCTAGGGAACATTCAAAGCATTCAGCATTCAACAGACATAACTAATATCAAGATAGAAAGAATCAAATGTCTTACTCGCAACAACCAAACAAAGACAGGGGAGAACTGCCCAAGTTCAGATGCAGTGGACCTTCCACCTGAGGCCCTGACACGTATGTGCTTTGTCATCTCCGTCACAAGCGAGAGACGATCCAACGCAGCTTCATCTATACCTCCCATCTAGAAGAAGTAGGAGAGGGCTCAGAGGTTAGCGTCCTTCAATATGAAAAAAAATTACAACTGAAGCACCTAAGTACCAGTCTACAGTTCCTTCCATGTTCCAAAGATGACTAGTTCATTCATTAAGAAATATGTACCTGGTTGTAGATGAACATGCTCGACAACAAAACAGCCAAGGAAAATATTTGGATGCTATAGGTCCCCTGCCAAAAGGGAGAGTACACATGAGACAACATTGCAGAAATTACAAATGTATATTACACAAAAACAACCAAATAAAATCACAAGAAAAGTAAACGATAGTCAACACTCCTCATTGCTATGACTCACCTAAAAATGCGGCTCAGCCAAAAAAAAGGGTGCAGATCCAATTACAAAATATCATAATTGTTAATTTTCAATAGACACATATCATTGTCAATGTCTGAATCATAAGCCATTAATTCAAGGGTAAGATGCTAATACATACCGTTTGGTCATAAGCATCAATTCCTTCAGTATCCAACAACACAAGACTGTATTGAGTACCATCCAAACCAGTTCTCTTCAAAGGCGTACTCCACATCCAAAGTCCCTTGGTGCAAGGACGATGTGTTGAAGCCACTTGAAAACCACTGCTTCGCCCAAGAAGCTACATGTAGAGGGTAGATTTTATCAAGTGATACATAGGATTAAACAAAAATAATGCACAATAAAAAATCATTAGCGTGAGACTCATAAGAAGGTATACAGTGCACAATAAAAATTACTAATACTTTCCCAATTTCATTTCATGGACCCAAATGCGCTTACAGAAGCTGAAAAGCATTAGCGTGGACACTTAAAACCATCTAGAAACAGAAAATAAAAAATGGGAAAGTCTAGAATCTAGAACCTAGAATATCAAGAAGCAACAGCTATTTTCCCATACTTTAATGAAAACTACAAAAGTTACAAAAGTTCTGAAGACATTTGAAGCCTTCATGCTAACAAAATATGAACAGTAATTAATAATTTTCCACTATATGCCATTTAGTCATTTAAAATTTAAAGTAATCTTCACTCTTTGTCAGTTGGTATCACACCTTCCCCACCTCATCACTTTTACAAGCCTAAATCAAATAACTGGTTCAACAGCGAGTTGAGGCCCATAGGCCATAGTGATGTTTAACCAAACTTATGCGCTCCTAGTAGATTTTTTCACATCCTACATATTGTGGTTCTTGAATATGGCACCCAAGAATTGCTAACCAATGACTTGTGAAGCTTTTGTCAATTATTACTGTCTCACAATCTCAAACAATTCTCCATACGATTTTGCATAATCCTATGCTTAAAGCACCAACCATGCATGCAAAGAGAACGTTCATATGATTCCAAAGCATAAACAAGATTACCCGGATTAGTTGCACGATGACAACCATACTAATCCTCAAAAGGTGAGAACACACCGACCAAAAACCCAATACTCCTACAATCAAGGCAAAGTATTCACTTCCAAACAAAAGTGTAATACACTATTCTAATACCACGATATATCACAATCCTATAAGGTGGCCAGAATTTAGTTTAAGTGCATACAACTTCGTTTGGAACACTGGTTTTGCTAACAAAAACCACACATCTAATGTATGGACACAGCTTTTCACCCTTAACCATTTCATGGAGAATTAAGCCACCTACATTGCTTAACCCTTAAATTCGATTCCCTTTATCCCCCTGAAAGTTGGACGTTTTAGTATCATAATACTTCTGACAAACACATTGTCAACACGCAACATATTTCCAAATTGCGGGTAAAGGCTACAATTCCACCAGTAATTACCTAATAAACCCTAGAAATCAAGTTGCAAAAACTATCACTTCCACAATCAAGGGTCCGCACGGAGCCCAAAGTAAACCCTAGCCATGTATCTCAGGAAAAAAAAAAACAGCGCCGAAACCCTAGCCGCACCGCACCACCGATGCGCGGACCCAGGCGGCGTTACCCAGAAAACCTAAACTCGCTGCGTCGCGCGCCGTACCTGGTTGAGGATGAAGCTCTTGCCCTGGCGCGCGCGGCCGCAGACGGAGACGACCCCAACGGGTCCCTTGACGAGCTGCAGCGCCGCGACCGCCTCGGGGTCCATCACGAACTTGCCCTTGTCGTCGCAGTACGCCAGGCGCAGCGGCCGCGCGGGGCCCGCGGCCGCGCCGCCGTCCCCGCTGATGGCGGGGGCCGCGTCGCCGGCGCTGGCGCTGGGGCTGCCCCCGCGGAGGCCCAGCATCTGCAGCATCGCGAGGTCGCCGCCTACGGCAAGGGTCCCGTGAGCCTGCGTTTTCTGCTTTCAAAAATGGGGAGAGGGAAAAGGGAAGAGGTAGGTTCGGCCAATCGCGGGGATCGCAAAACGCCGTCCCTCCAAGAGAGAAGGGTTAGGAAAAGCAGCGAAGCGACGCGGTTGCTTGGCGGCGGCGGATGGAGTCCGTCGGTTCCCGCCGATGCGCTGGAACGACGCGGGCCACGCGGCGGCCTTAGTGGGCTTCACGCACTGCGTCCCTGTGCTGAGCTGGCCTGTTGGGCCTTGGTCGGTGCAGAAAGCCTCCCCATTTCTTTTTCTTTCTCCTTGGTCGGTGCTGAGCTGTGAGCTGGATTCTTTTTGTGTTTAATAACAAGTCATGGACCAAGATTTGGTTCTTGCCGAAAAATGTTTGTTTGTAACTCAGATTTTTCTTACAAGAATTGCAAGCCATGTTTAGAGACGTAAATGAATGATTGTACTGTTCTTTGTCGTCATGACTCATGAGTCATGAGTAACCTATCAAATATGAAAAAATTAAAACATTTTAGTCAATATCTAAATGTATTTACAACTTTTAAAAAATACGGGATGTAGCCAGCATATACGCAAGTTGCATTGATGTTTTTTTAAAGCTCAAATATATCCGTCCATTAAACACATAGTACAAAGGTTAGGGAATTAAATCCCCAATTACATGAAAGTAGCCACTTGACCGTTGGACATAAGAAGTTTATAAAAGCTTTGTGGATCTATTGTGAGCGGTACCAAACAGGTCCTTATATGTGATTTATGGTTCACATGATTAAAGGACAAGCACATGTTGATCGTGCACATAGTTTTTTCAACTTCTCCGTGATTATAGCTTCGTTGGTACCGAGCATCGTTAGGGTGTTAGCCTAGTGTTTGACATTTGAATTTCTTGTAGCTTTTGCCCGCAATTTGGAAATATGATGTGTGTTGACAATGTGATTGTCAGAAGCATTATGATACTAAAACTCAATACACGTTTAACTTTTAGGCGGAGAAAGGGAATCAAATTTAAGGATTAAGCAATTTAGGTGGTGGTTAAGGGTGAAAAGTTGTGTCCATACATTAGTTGTGTGGTTTTTTTTAGCAAAACCACCAGTGTTCCAAACAAAGTGTTATGCACTTAAACTAATTTCTGACCACCTTATAGGATTGTGATATATCATAGTATTAGAATAGTGTATTACACTTTTGTTTGGAAGTGAATGATTTGCCTTGATTGTAGGAGTATTCGGTTTTTGGTCGGTGTGTTCTCACCTTTTGAGGATTAGTATGGTTGTCATCGACTCATCGTGTAACTCTATTATGGTGAAGGAACCTTGTTTATGTTTTGGAGTCATATGAACATTCTGTTTGCATGCATGGTTGGTGCTTTAAGCATTGAATTCTGCAAAATCATACGGAGAATTGTTTGAGGCTCTAAGACAGTCATAATTGACAAAAGCTTCACAAGTCATTGGTTAGCATTTCTTGGGTGCCATCTCAAGAACCACACTATGTAGGATGTGAAAAAATATACTGGGAAATAGGAGCGCATAGTCAAGGGCGCAATAACAAAGGCCATTGGTTGGGGGGCTCTCACCCAGGGTTCAAATCCTAGGTGCGACACTTTATTCTGGATTTATTCCAGAATTTTCCGGCGCTACGCATTAAGTGGTAGGTGACGTTCCCGTTGACAGCGAGACGCCTATGGTGACTTCGTGAACTTCAAGATTTGCCAGCTCAGTCCTTCGAAGGTGCTCATAGGGGTAGGGTTTGCATGCGTATGTTCGTAGGGGCGAGTGTGCGTACGTGTTGAGTATCTGCGTTGTACTGTGTACTTAAAAAAAATAGGAGCGCATAAGTTTGGTTAAACATCACTATGGGCCTCAACTCGCTGTTGAACCAATTATTTGATGCGACCTTTTTCGCTTCCTTAGTGCCCCACTGCCCCTACAATGGAACACCAGACGCTAGATCGAGCTTGTGCAATAGAATTAAAAAAAAAATGTTTGCACGTCCTATGAAACACCATACACAACTTTGTTCTCCTATGAAACTCTTATTTAACAACTAGGAAAACATCTTTTCCATGTGGGCAAACCTTATAAAATGTTTACCATAATTTTCTTAATAAAAATAAAAAATGATAAAGTTACTATAAAAATTAGAGAGATAGTATAAACGATTTTAAGATTTAAATGAGACAGGATATAGCTATCCTGATTAGAGCAACTCCAAGAGCCTAGGTAAATTTAGATATGGAAATTTAGATATGGAAACTGGCTCTCTAAAATAATTTAGCCAGTCAAAATAGAGAAGTCCCACAACAGCTTGTCTAAACTGGCTTTCTATTTCTTCAACATGCTGCCACGTCAATTAAACCAAAACGACATCGCTTTGAAGAATATCATCGAACACCTCGTGGGCGTGGACACCAGCGGCGCTCGGCTTGCACTCGTTGCTGTCGGTGCTGAAGGCGTTGAACGGAGCAGGCACAACACCACCATCCGCAAGGCATCCATCTTCCAGCACTTGCCTCATCTTTGCTGCCATGGCGGCGGCGGCGACCAATCTTGCTTTGGCCTTCATCTCGGGAGCAGCAGGAGCTTGCTTGACTTAAGGTGGTGCTCTCGATGCTCACGCCTGCATAGCTGCCGGAGCCTACGAACGCCGCGTGTTGTTGCCATGACGGCTGCTGGCGGTGGTGGCGCTCGGCAGGGATGGACCGGCGTCAGTGCTCGGCTGGGATAGCCGCGGCGCTTGGCACGACGGGCCCACAGCGGATGGGATGGCGAGCGAAGCCCGCTCGCTTCTTCTCCCGAGCGAAGAAAGCGGGATAGCTACTTTTGTATTTTAGGGTCAGTTTGGAACGAAGAATTTTTTATTATTTTTGTACTTTTTCTGTAAAAATAAATTAATTTTTATAAAATTTCTACGTTCTAAATAGGTTTTTAGAAATTCTGTTGACGAGACTGTTGGAGTCTAATTTTCTCAACTTTTACCAAAATTAAATAGGATGGCTAGTCTATTGGAGTTGCTCGCAAAAATTGTAAACCTCGGGGGTGGAGGGGGGCACGGTCATTGGGATCACGGTGGGCCTTGAAAAGGGTCCCAGAACTGCTTGGGCCTCTCTGGACCGCCCCAAGTTGATTAACGGGCCATCAAGCCTGCCATCATGCCTGGGCGGCCTCTGCTTCTCTGAGGAATCAGTAACACAAAAATTCATTCAGGAACCATTTTTGTCAGCTCCACAAACCACAAATCAGATCATCTCGAAACAGATCCTACTAGTAGCAAGTAATGCTTGCGTCTAAAAATACGTCTTCCAGCTGTAGGAGTAGTGCTAGCATTTTTGCAGACAGCACGCACACCTGTTGATGAGCAGCAGTGAGCACGTCCATTATTGATTTCGCCGTATCTGCAAAGCAAAGTGGTGTTTAGTTCCCATGAAGTGGTGTTTAGTTCCCTATGAAATTCAAAATATTTTGGGTTTTGACTTTTCATTTTGTAAAATGGAACTAAACACCTCCCGAAATATTTGGCAAAAAATGATACATTCCCCATTTTGAATTTTTGAATCAAGAGACCAAAATAAGGAAATCTTTGCATTGGTTTGTGTGTCATCCTCACAATCTTCATCATTGAAAGATAAATTTTGGTTGGAACTAAACACCCTACCAAAATATTTTACAAAAAATTTCAGGGGTGTTTAGTTTTAACCAAAGTTTGACTTATTTTGGATTCCAATGATAGGTATTGTGAGGGTGGCACACAAACCAATGCAAATTTTAGGTTATTTTTGTCTGTTAAGTCCAAAACCTAAAATAGAGAATGAACCACTTTTTATCAAATATTTTAGATGATGTTTAATTTCATTTTGCAAAATGAAAAACCAAAATCCAAAATATTTTGGATTTCATAGATCTAAACAGGCCCTAAACAGGGCCCAAACCTGTCTGAATCACAGGCACGTCCCATCCATACCAGATTAGCAAAAGCTGGTCTCTGATGGCTCACGTGGCCGTGCCACAATTGCACTGCCGTTCCCTCTTTTGTGCAACGCCGTTCGCGACAGAATCTTACAGGCGCCGCTTGGTCGGACGGATGTCGTCCACGCCCGTTCTTCCTTTAAAAAAAACAAAACAAAAAACAACACAAATCGCAGCAGCGTCTGCTGTAGAACTTTCAACTCAACCAGTCCTCCTTTTTTTTTTTACCTGCTGTCAAAGATTGCGGATATTAATTGACGATGCTACATCTTGAGCCACTAGTAGTACTGAGGTCTGAAACCTAACAGTTTCAGCACACATTGTGTGTAGTAATGTGTTCATCAGGCAAGCAGTCAAGCAGCAAGCAAACACTGTAGACTGTAGTAAGTGGGTTTGCAGTACTGATTGGAGACAAGTGGCGACAGCGACGAGTAAGTAGGAGTATATTTGGTTACTAGTTGATCCTTATAAGGCGGGAAAGTGAAGTGTGTAGTAGGCCAATATTGGAAAGGAGGTGAAAGCAAGATGCTACCGAACAAAAGGTTCAACTGAAAAGGAAAAGAATGCTCAATCATGCATCTAACACTAATTCCCATGATGTTTAGTAGGCTAGTAGCATTTTAAGAGTACACGAGACAGAGGGCTAGGTTCCGAGTCTGATTGCCTAGACCCTCCATCCCAAAAAGAATAACGTTTTTAACTTTAATATTTCATATTTGACCATTCATCTTATTTAAAAAGTTTATGTAAATATTATATATTTTATTATGTCTTATTTTAGTATTAGAGATATTTTAATAATAATTTATTTAGTTTGTAATTTACATAAAAATTTTAAATAAGATAAATGGTCAAACACAAAATATAAAAGTCAAAAACATCATTTTTTTTAGGACGGAGGGAGTACCTCGCTTCACACTCCTCGAGCCCTTCTGCTGATAAGTGATAACGTAGTAAAAAAAAAATTTCCCCTAGCTTAGTTAGATCTGCTACGTTTCGTTCGTGGCAGCAAAGCTAGATTGCTATCTGTGCTGCTCTGTAGATGTTTGAACCCAGGTGCTATGCATTTGCTGCAATGCTCACGATTAATCTAGTACTCCTACTTGCATTCAGCTGTTTCTAAATTTATTTCCAGAAAAACAAAATGTTCCCTAAACACCCCTATTCTTTTTTCAGTTGGCATGTGAAAAACTTTCTCTTGCACCCTGAAAAATCAGGTGTTTAAGAGGAAAATCCATATCTAGGGCATATTTAGTACAATTGACGTGTTGTGAGTTGTTTTTTTTTAAACACCCATTTTTAAAACAGCTTCACTTGTGAAGCTAGTTTTTCTCTGATCATAAAAACATGAAGTGAGATGAAGCTGAAAAAAATGGCTTTTGCTACATACTCCGGAATGAATGTGGATCGTTCATTTATTCCGATCTAACGGTCACGATCATCTGAGGTAATAGTATTTATTGAATTTTTATTTTATAAAAATAGGTTGCCGCCGTCGGCGAAGAGCAGCCTTTCAACTACGTTAGCGGAGCAGTTTGTGGCGGCAGTGCCTCCCTCGGGCTGCGTCGTCCAGGCGACAGCGCATACGGAGCGTCGAGTGGCGGCGTCAAAGCGACGTACGACGCGTCCAGCAACGGGGGCGTCCGGCGGCAGAGCCTCCGGATGGCTGCGGCGGCGGTGTCGTGGTCCGGCGGTGCCGTGTCCTGCGGCGTCTCGCCGTTCTGATGTTGGGGCGTCCTCCGTCGTTACCGGCCGCATGATGTTTTATTTCTTTGGATTTTTATTCATTAATTTATTTAGTAAATTATTAAGTTTAGAAAAATCAACGGTCCAGATTTGATTTAAGATATTACCTCCTGGGAGGTAACCGGAGTACCTGAGTATTGGCCGAAAAAAATAGCTTATCTCAGCTATTTTCCCTGTTTCTCTCTCATATCCATACATAAAGTTGTTGGAATCTTAATTTTATTATTTGCTCCCATTTATACTATTTGGGATGAAGAAAGGAAAGAAAAACTCGGAGACTACTAACAGGTAATAGCAAAAAATGTTTCTTTATAACAATATTATACTCCCAGCATAAGACACCAACAAGTTGTTCCATGGATGCATGCTGCCGGCTTGCATTGGCTACTTGCCCTCGAAACACCAGTTCGCTTTTCCAAATGAAAATAAAAACACTATTTGTTTTCCTTGAGTACGCAAAGATTTACGTATTGTATCATTATAATTAAGAAGAAAAAAAAAATAACCATATAACGATGTGTTTCTAATGAGAGCCCTAGGAACAAATTGTTTAAAGCTCTGATATCACATAAATAACCTACAATCGAGCTTAAAGCGGCATTGTAACCTATGAGTTTGGATGAGTGAGAGTGACCCTATATCGGCATCCAAGAACGCTCTTACTAGCCGAGATGTAAAAAATCCACTCAATCAAAACACTTGTATTAAGAATATCCGATAGCATATGCACTACAAATTGACACCCCCTTTTGCAACGCATATATGCGTTGTTAAAAGTTCATATATGCGTTGTTATGGTCTATACCAATACATTTGTTATGTGTTGTCTAAAGTGACGTTGCAAGGATCTATTGCAACACTTACTTATGTGTTAGTAACACTTGCAAACAATCGTTGCAATGTTGCTATGGATATTATAAGCTAGCTATGGCAACACTTATATGTGTTTGCAATAACTATGGACGAATGATTTCTATAGATTATTGCTACATGTAGAAATGGGTTGTTGCAACGCTTATAAGTGCAGCTACGAATAATAAATCATCTAATGAACACTATTTTTGGAAATTATTTTATTTGGACCTAAATAAATAAATAATCCATTTGCAATGTAATTGGAAAATTAGAGATCATCTCATTGATGAGAAATTAAAACACATATTAAGCAATTGTTGTGTTACAATGAGTATCATTCAAAAAATGCTCCATTAAGAATATCCGATAGCAGATGCATGGAGCCAAGCAAAGCAACACACGGACTGTGAGAAACAGGGAGGAGGATACATGGACCGCTAGGGTATGGATGCAAACTCATCAAGCCGTCGACGACAAGACGACGACCCACGCTGAAACTGCATCTCTCTGTTGTTTTCGATCATTTTTTACCGTCGGCACCCGATCGACGATCGAGAGAGCACACAGCTCAATCCGGGCGGCGGTCCATCTCACTGTCGCGCAGCGAGGTGGTCACCCCACCCCTGCCACTGCCTGCCAGAACCCAGGACCTCATCACCTCACCTGCTAGCCGCCGTCCGTCGCAGGCGGGCGGGCTGCGCCGCCGCAGGTCTGGCTGACGCTCGAGCCACAGTCGCCAATAAACGGGCAATCTCCTGCCACCCCTTTCGAGCGCGCGGTCGTCCAGCTGGGCGTCACTCTCGGCGGTCGATGGACGATGGTGCATCTGCATCGCCCGCGTAGGCTTAGGAGGTCTGTCCTGTCCGTAGCATGCATGGTCCTCCTACTGCGGTTTGGGTGGGGGTCTTGGCATCAGAGAGAGATGCATCATCGTGCGTGCCAGACGACTCCCAGAACGAACGAACCAACTCTGCTGCTGTAGCCTGTACTACTGTAGTAGTACTGCACAGTAGGAGTATAGGAGTAGGAATACGTAGATCTCTGTGATAGAGCGAGGGCAGGCAGTAGATCTCTGTGCTAGTACACGACATTGGTGAATGGGTAGACCCGGTAGCGGTACACAGTTTGGTCGCTACGCCTACGCATGTTAGTCAGTGCAGTGGTTGCGTGTTCTCGATCCCGCCGGGAAATCCGTGCTCTGGGTTTTGAGTCTCACGATCGAGAACGTTGCCAATAATCTGCTGGATTAGTTTAGGGTCTGTCTGGTCGATCTAGGCATAACACAGGATCGATATGCAGAAGTAGATCAACGTATAATCATTCATCTTCACTGCTATCACGTTACGGGGGTCACCCCGCCTCACCGGCTTGTTTTGATTGATGCTGCATCTGCATCCCTGGAGCCTGGAGGTAGGAGGAGTACGTGCTTCCTTTTGGCTTTCATTATGAGCCGGCAGCAGAGCCGCTGGGCAGAGAGAGAGAGTGAGGATAGTACAAATGAAACAACGAATGACTCCGTGTATGTTTGAATCCTTGACAAATGACAAATAAAGTTGGTAAATCTTTTATCAATTTCTAGTATTTGGATCTCTTGACAAATGACAAATAACAAATGATACATATAAATACAATTATATCCCCCACACACACTCTCATTCACATATCATGCATAGGAGGGAGGGGTATGAGTGGAAGGATTTTCTATTTGCCACTCGTCAAATGACAAATTTTTGGTCTTTTGTTATTTTTTACTTTGTATGTTTGAATTTATTTGTCAAAAAATAGTAATTCTTTTGCTTTTCTGTCAATTTATCAATTTGACAAGGAGATCCAAACACCCCATGAATGAACTGTGAACACCTTGTGAACGCCTTTTTATCCCGGCTCCGCCAGCATCTGATAATACTAAAGTGCGCGCATTAGCCATGGAGACTTTTGCTAACCCGGCCGAGTTTCGGTCCGGAATCATGAGGCCGGCAGGGGTGGTTACCAAAGCTTGCAACTTGCATAATGGCCAAAAGTTCGTGAGCACGCACGCTCATGATATCTGTTTACTTGCGATCATATGCCCTCTTGCACGTACGCACAAACTGAACAAGCGGATCGGATCGGCAAAGCTTTTTTTAATTTACTCCATCGATTATGCGTGAATAAGTGGCACCAAATAAATAAGAGGCGCATTGCATTTCGCGGTCTCGTGGATCTCCTGCAACTGCAAGATCATCAAGCTGCTGGTAGGCATATACGTACGTACTGTATATCGCATGTTTCCGTGACGCAACTTTGTTTGCCACTTTGGTTACTTTGGCAGGTACTAGATGCTCTTTTTTTGCGTAAACTAGTTTATGCATCCATCGATGATCAGCTCACATCCTTTTTTGCTATTGGGGTCGGTCCTTAGATCGAACTGCCGCAACCGATCGATGTACTAGGCATGCACTATATATATATATATATATATATATATATATATATATATATATATATATATAGCCCTCCACCCTTCTACGGAGTAGATAACAATGCTATATAGCCCTAAATTGAGCAGTAGAGTACTAGCTACTACTACGTACGTGATGATCCAATCGTATACGTACTCCTCCTTTTCCATCCACTAGCTACGAGTACTCGAATGGTGACGGCTTAGACACGACACAAGTCGATCTCTTTTGGCGTGGCAGCAGAGTCTACACATAGTACTAGCTACGCTAACGTACGCTAGAGAGGAGGATCGAGGAGAGGGTCCTTTACCTTTTGCTAGCTCGTCGCAAATCACTGCCCAAAAGAGAGCACTACTGATGGTGCAGCGTGCATGCACCACACACCAAGGTGCTCATCTAGCTAGACACACTTGACAGCCTCTTGTTTCATATCCTCTGGTCTATTCATTGTCGTCCTAGGTTTTGCCGTGTCTTCCGGCCACCCACCCCACTCTCTCCAAAGAAGCGAGACATGCCGGGCCTAAAAGCTCTGTTCCAGACAGTTTGCGAACTAAACCGCGTTTGGCATGACCCCAAATGGCTTTAGTTTTTTTAACGTATTCACTCTTTATATATTTTTTATAGGAGTTGTTTTTATCTCTCATTTCTCCTTCCGTCACAGAGCCATGGTACAGGCGAAGCTAAAATATGGTTTCTCGATCTTACTCTATCTGTAAGAGACGTGAGAGAGCAGAGATAAAAAAAAACCAACTTATATGAATGTAAATACGTTAATAAAAGTGAAGTTGTTTGAAACTCTGTCAAGCAGAGCCTAGATATGCAATGCGTGCAATACATTCAGACACAATGTACAGTGCATGCTATCTTTCTTTCTTTTTCTGTACTACACTAGTAGAGGAAGCACAAGCAGCCATCGTCATACTCTCAAGATCGATGTAACATACTATTCGACGTTGCTACGCCTCCTTGCAACGGCTGACATACACAGCCAGATGTTCTGTTAAACCATACAAGTGTATCAACAAGCAGCACTACATGCCTCGACATTAAGCTGATTATTGTAACCTAAACTCTATTCTTTCTTAATACGACGATACGATTTTTTTTTTATTTGCCTTTTCAAGAAAAACAAGCAGCACGACATTTACACATTGGTCCATCAATACAAGTAGTATAGTGCTCCTGGTGCTGTTGCGATCCCTGCACCGCCTTCAACGCACTACAGTGTCGTATTCAATTCCAGCGCCATGCGCGGACGCGCGCCAGTGCACGGCAGGTCGCAATTACGTAGTAGTACAGTACTACTACATGTAGCACGTACTAGTACGTGTAGCGATGCAGCCTCGTACCGGTCTTGTCACGTCGTCCGTATAATGCGAAGCTGTGACGAAGCCGATGATCTGTACGGCCGATAAAACCGGCTGAAAGTATTTTAGTTTAAGAAAGAAAAAAAAACTATTACATCTTCATTATTTTAAAGTGAGAGGAAAATACAGATAAACAACACTGAGAGATTCAAACTGTTAATGCCGCAGCCGCAGCCAGGTCGGTCTGAGCCGGGAGATCTTTCGCCGACGACTCTCTCGGCAGTCCGCAGTGCGATTTATGGCGACGTATTCATGGCGACCATTGCGTTGCGCTGCCATCTGCACCGCAGAGACGACCCAGCCGGAGCCGTGTACAGCTGATCCGCCCGGAGCCGGCGCGCTTGTGGACGTACGCGTACGTGGCCGGCCGTGCATCGACCAGCGAGAACCCGAATATCCATCCAGTACAGGCAGCCACATGAGTGTCCTGCTTTGCGTGGCCGCCGCCGCCGCGGCTGTTTTGCTGCCCCGGCCGTCGTACGGTACCAGAGGCGAATTTACTACCGGGTCGAACGAGACGTCGTGATTGCGCGTCGGTCGGACAAACCAAACCGCCCCCCGGTGGCGAAAACGGCGCTGCTGCTGCTGCTAATCAACAGCAATAGTACGTCTATGCTCGCGTGACAACACGGGCGATTAGCGTGACGTTTTTTTATATCGATCAGATCACTAGATCAGGGGGACCAGATCAATAGTACGTCTGCCAGGTCCTGTCGTTCATTGATGTAGTGCTGCTAGTCTTTGAGTCTTGACCACGTGCAACCACTGTTCTGTTCATTAGCTATTCTTATCGTACAGATGCTAGTTTCACGCCACAAACTGCGTAGTCAGGCCGCAAAATCGTTGTAGTTGTCACCACAGACTCTAGTAGTCGCCTACTACTCCACAGTACTAGTCGTACGTACGTACGTACTCAGAGCAGTACAGTAGAGTACTGATACAGTAGGAGTACTAGGGCTGTGTTTAGTTCTCTCCCTTTTCCCATCTTTCCGTCACATCAAATTCCTATTCCCCATCACATCAAAATATCGATATATATATATGGAGTACTAAATATAGATAAAATTAAAAACTAATTGCACAGTTTTATTGTACTTTTGCGAGACGAACATTTTAAGTCTAATTAATCAATGTTTGGATAATTATTACTAAATAAAAACAAAATTGCTACAGTATAACATGACAAGTACTACAGAATTTTTTTCACCTTTTAACCATCTAAACACCCCCTACAAGAGAAAAGGAGGCCGACGTGAGAGTGTGAGACACGAGTGCCGATGTCTTTGGTCTTCGTGACCACGGAACGCCACTCCCTAGCTTTTGTAGTACTCGTTCGTATGGTACCGGGTCACAGAGCTCCAGGTCTGCTTTGCAGGCCAGGGCAGGGCGGACCGGAAAGCCGAGCCAGCCGACAGCAAGGCCCCGCGGCGGCTCAGAGTGCGTACAAAGCCCAGCCCCAGCCCCCTCTGTAATCTGCCAATCTCTGCATGCTCGCTCGGGGCCGTGCACGGGCGGGTCCCCAGCACGCGGAGGCCAACAGCGGAGGGACGCGCGCAGTCACCGGCCGTGTCAGTCGCGCACACCAGACCGACCGGTGGCTGCGCAAGCCACAGCGGTCGCAGAGCCTATCCTGCTCACCGCTGCTCGCTCGGCCACTGTTTGTTCACATACTGTATTCCGTACGTACGTACGTCTTTGATCGGCTGCACGATGGGGCCCGACGCCGCGGCGGCCTCACCACCGGACCGCGGAAGCGAGAGCGCAGGTGCGGTTGCGGCACGGGGGAACAACACGGACAGCGAGCGCTCTGCCTCGCTTGCCGCTGCATCTGCCCGTGCCGTGTGGTCCGCCCGGACGCCATCTAACCTATTACTAGTGCTTACAGTTACAGCAGCTGGAACCAGGGGGAAAAAAAATCTAAACATGTTCTTCGCTTACCTGAGCACGTGGCGCGGCAGCGGCGGCGGAGGCTGGAGCTGCTGCTGATTAGAGCCCGTACCTTTTTTCTAGTACGACGTCTGACCGCTCTGGCGACTGGGAGGACCAGTATCGCATTAGTACTACAAAAGTAGTCCGGAGGCCTTGTTCACTTCCATTTTTTTTTTGAAAAAGTTATATTTTTATTTTTATTTGATAATAATTGTCTAAATACGGAATAACTAGATATAGAAGATTCATCTCATAAATTATAAATAAACTATGCAATTAGTTATATTTTTATTTATATTTTAATACTAGATGCATGCGTTTAAATATTTGATGTAACTGAGAATTTTGTAAATTTTTGGAAATTTAGAGTGTGGCTCTAGCATGGCCTACTGGCATTGGTGGCTGCCTGTTTACTGCTGCTATCTGGCGCGGTAACTGTGCTCTGCGTTTGGTGGTTTCCGCCCGACGCCTGTTGTTTCTTGTTTGTACACTGGCCGGTCCCAGCTAGCCAGTGTGGAGCGGTGTGGCACGCAGCGACAACAGCATCAGATTTGGAAGCGGCGTGGCGTGGCCTGGGCTGGGCCCAGGGACAGGGAGGCAGCCGAGTCAATAGTCACACGCCTTGCATGGGGGTAGCCATCCAGTAGACGTCTCAAATACTAGTCTACGTACAGTAGACCAGTAGTAGTAACTTTCTTTATTTATCTCTGCTTGGGGGATTTCAGGCTTCAAGCAGTAGTAGACCCTCACGTTGGCGCGTTTCGCCAACAAGGAGTACTCCTACGTACTACTACTAGTACTCTACTAGTTTCACCCCACCTGAAAGTTTGAAGTGAATCTACCCATATCCGTGCCAAGCGTTGCGTTGCGTGCACGTGACTGTTGTTGATTCACTAGAGCGTTTCGCGAACAATTATTTTATCCTCCGCAGGTTTAAATTATAGTAGTAAAGTCGTTACAGTACAGTACTTTTACTAAAAGCGCGACAAATCGGATCGTCGTCCCAACAATGATTTGACGAGGCACACCGGAAGCGGTGCGGGACGGCGTGGGCGAGGCGACACGACCAGTAATGGCGACGTGTCGTGCCAACGCACGGACATTAAACTCGCGCTCAACCGCAACTAGATAGAGGAATGGCGCGGCTGGCTGGTTTTGATTGAGCCAAAAAAGAGGCCCAACTAAAATTACCGAATGCAAGTACGAGTGCGGCATATAGGGCCTGTAGTTACATCCCAAAATCCAAAATACTAGTTTCTATACTTGTGGAGACATTATACGTACTCCCTCCGTTAAAAAAAACACAATTTTAGTTATGAATCTATCTTAGATTCATAGCTAGAATTATATTTTTTTGACGAATGAAATAGAGATTATACTTCGTACTAATGAAATAGACATTATACTTCGTACTAGTAGTACAGACTAACATTCCAAATTGATGCTTTTTTTTCCAATCACGTGTCTAAACTTATCATTATCATCCATCCATGGAGTGCGCCTCGCTGTCGACGGGAGGCCTACCACAAAATCCTGAAATAAATCCAGGAAACCAAACCACAGCCTAAAATTCGCTCCCACGAGGAATCAAACTCACAACCTGTGGGGTACCGCTCGAGTGACTTAGCCAACCAGACTAAGCACCTTTGGCCATGGAGTACTATATACCTACTGTAAAACGTACCTATTTGTTAATAGATGCATCCAGATCTACTATTATTACGTGAGGTGGTGAAGTATTAAAACTGACGGTAGATGACGTGGCTGTAGCATACGTACAGTGCTACAGGAGCCTGTGTATGTAGCCCATGGTCGGAGGAGAAGGGCAAGGGCGGGGAGACAGCAGCAGTGACAGGGACAGCGACACGCGAATGGCTACAGGTCGAGTTGATAGTAGTGGGCGCCCGGGCCGCAGGAGGTACGGACTGCATTGACACTTTGACGACGCCCTGCTTAACATCCAACAAAGCGGCCAACAGAGTACAATGCTTGTCTGTGTAAGAGCGCGTTTAGATCCAAATTTTTTTGTCTTTTGTCTACTATAACACTTTTGTTGTTATTTGATAAAAATTGTCAAATTATGGACTAATTAGGTTTGAAAGTTTCGTCTCGCAATTTCTCAATCAACTGTGTAATTAGTTTTTTTTTCGTCTACGTTTAGTACTCCATGTATGTGCCGCAAAATTCGATGTGACGAAGAATCTTGAAAATTTTTGGTTTTTGGGTTCCATCTAAACGGGCCCTAAGTAAATGTGTGCATGGGCTACTGATCTACTACTGTACACTCCTACTGGAGTACTACCGTAATAAGACATTTATGAATGAATAAATGAAGGAACGAATTGAACGAGTGGAGGGAGTATTAAACTTGAGCACAGTACATATGTTGATGTCACGTTTATTTATCTTCTTCCACCCCGGTCGATAGGCACGACAAGGAACAACAAAGCTTCGTCTACGTACACTACCGTTCCACCTGCCGCCCGCCTTCGTGTACGTACAAGGGCAGGTGCGTCTACGTACACTACGCTCTCGAGTCCAGTACGTACCAGTTGTACTCGGCCGAAGAAATGCGAGTCGCAATGCTCATCAGTTACCGTACCCAATAAAGATTATTGTACCCGTACTCTTTTCTGCTCCTGCTGCTGCTGCTGCTCTGCAGTAGGAGGAGTACAGTATGGAGCACACTCTCTGTCCGCATCCATCCACGTCTCTGTGGCTCTGCCTGCGCCAGGCATCACTGTGCGCGTCTCCCGCATCGTCCGCTCTCTTTTTCACCCTCCCCGCCCGCTACCCCATCTCTTTTCACAGCTTGCAGGCCGGGGCCGGCACAAGCAGTGACCACCACACCGCTCGCTCCACGGTCGCCACCAAAGGCCGGCCACACAACCACAACACGGGCACGGGCGTCGCACTCAAGCACCTGCGTCTTTTCCGGCTGGCTGCCTGCCTCACAGCTACAGTGACATCCACGAAACCCCCGTCCTTTCTGTCCTCGTCTCACCTCTGCCCCCTCCCTCCTACCAGCTGGATAGGTGTGCTGTGGGGAGGAGGAGTAGTACTCCGTAGGAGGGTAGCTGCCTAAAGCCTCCTCGGCCTCCATAACCCCCCACATTCATGGCCATTACCACGATGTGTCACCCCACCACACCGCCCTCCTCCCCGACGACGCTGCCTCCCTGCTAACCCCCTCTCCCTGGTGCCTCTTTCTTTTGCCTTCTTGCCCTGCACCCTCCTCATTAATCACTTGCTAGCTCCCCCTGCCTCCATCCCGCTCCGCCCCGGCGTACAGCTAGCTCCCCTTCTCGTGCTTCGCGCCGGTTCCCGACGCCGCCCGCACCAGCCAGCCATGGCGGGGATCGACCTGAACGACACGGTGGAGGAGGACGAGGAGGAGGCGGAGCCCGGCAGCAACGCCTGCTCCCACTCCCAGCAGAGCCGGACGAGCTCCGCGGCCACCACGCCGTCCCCGCCGCATCCCCAGCCGAGGCCAGGCGCAGCGGTGTGCCTCGAGCTCTGGCACGCCTGCGCCGGCCCCGTCGCGCCGCTACCAAGGAAAGGCAGCGTCGTCGTGTACCTCCCGCAGGGACACCTCGAGCACCTCGCCGACGCTTCCGCCGGAGCGCCGCCGGGACCCGTCGCCGCGCTGCCGGCCCACGTCTTCTGCCGCGTCGTCGACGTCACTCTCCATGTGCGTGCGTGCGTGCGCCCGGGTTCCTCTGCTCCCCGCGCGGCCTCCTCTCCTCAATGTGTCCGTGTGTGTCTGTCCGCGTGCGTGCGGGAGTAGATTGCCCGTGCGTGCCGGTGTGCGGCTTCCATTGACTTGTCGTCCTGTTGCGCTGGTTCGTTGCAGGCGGACGCGTCCACGGACGAGGTGTACGCCCAGCTCGCCCTCATCGCCGAGAACGAGGTGCGCGGACAGGAAGCAACACAGCGCTCGATCCAGCGGCATTTGGATTCGGTCTTGGTTTTCTCCGCGCGGAAAAGATGAGATTTTTGGGCTGATTCGTGTGTGTTGCTTTGTTCCGACGCGTCGTGCAGGATGTCGCGAGCCGGCTGCGCGGAGGGTCCGAGGGAGACGGCGACGACGGGGAGGCCGTCAAGCAGCAGCGGTTCTCGCGGATGCCGCACATGTTCTGCAAGACGCTCACGGCCTCTGACACCAGCACGCACGGCGGCTTCTCCGTGCCGCGCCGCGCCGCCGAGGACTGCTTCCCGCCCCTGGTTCGCTTGCGCTGCCTGCCTTGGAAAGCTTCGACCTTTTTGGGTGCTCGGTCGGTTGGTGCTCTCAGCTGCGATTCTGAATCATCTGTGCTCTTGGGCCGTGCAGGACTACAGCCAGCAGCGGCCGTCGCAGGAGCTTGTCGCCAAGGATTTGCACGGAACAGAGTGGAGGTTCCGCCACATTTATCGAGGTACATCAACAAATACTACCTATCGAGTATTCCTCAGCAGGCTTCTGTACTTGTTAACAATGAATCATTCAGTATCAGTGAATGATGTTGAATGGTTGCACTACATGTTTGCACTACAATCGGCGATAAATGTGTTATAGGACTTGCGTTTCTTGTTTGGATTTTGAGCACTTGGGAATGTTCATCTATGCTCACTTAAGACCAGGATTTGCAGTCATGATTCTTCAGTCATCCTTTTGCTATATATGTCACCATTATATGATCAGAACCATTAATTATTACATGTTGAGGGTTGTACAAACTATTCCAATGTTTCCTGCTCTCTGCATTGCTATGCTCAGCATTTCTCATGTCACTGGTTAGTTATTGCAGTTGTACTTAAAATTTACCGTTTTGCTCATGAAAATCACCTGATTTTTTGTTTCGAAAGTTATGGTCCCATTTTAAGGAATGTAAAGGACAAACATGAGAAGTTATGTCATGTGTGTGGTCCTTGATTTCTGATGAATCTGCATCTGAATGTGATGCAGGCCAGCCCCGCAGGCACCTTTTAACCACTGGATGGAGTGCATTTGTCAACAAGAAGAAGCTTGTCTCCGGGGACGCAGTACTATTTTTGAGGTAGGCCGCCACCGCGAACATGCAGATAATTATCACATGTTGGTGTTGGTCCTTTCTAAGGATTCCTCATAATTTTCAGGGGTGATGATGGGGAGCTAAGACTTGGTGTGCGCCGTGCAGCTCAGCTAAAACATGGATCTGCTTTTCCAGCTCTTTATAATCAGTGTTCAAATCTTGGTTCACTAGCTAACGTAGCACATGCTGTGGCCACAAAAAGTGTGTTCCACATCTACTACAACCCCAGGTGATGATGAATATAGCTGTTTCTCTTTAATGCTTTGCATGTTCATGTTGATGCTCATCTTTGAAATGATATGAAGTAGAATCTGCTTTTTAGCTACAATGCAATGACTATTTAGTGCTGGTTGATGAGGATTTGAAATCGTATGTGATATCATTTCCTGAGCTGTTTCATGTAGCACAGCAAGTCCCATTACATAGTTGCATGTGCTACCCATTTACCATGACATAATTTATCTTAGTAATTTAGGACTACTGATTTCCAACATTAAGTGATAGTATTGCTCTTTGAATTGATGTTGCCGCTTTCATTTGGGCCCTTCCGAAAAAAAAAAAATCTAGTTCCACAAATCATTTTTAGATATCATGACAACTACACAAGTAGTGAATGACCTTTGGTTCTTATGTATCTTGTGTGCATTTTTACCTTCTTGGACCCTGATGTGGTAAAATTAGCAAGTGTAAATATTGTCTAAAAAAATGAAAATATAAATCAGCTTTGCTGCAAGCCTTACCTTTTTATGTACCAACAATTATGGCCCTGATGGCAATTACTGCTTTCCAAAAACCTTACAGATTAAGCCAATCTGAATTCATTATACCATATTCGAAGTTTATGAAGAGCTTCAGTCAACAATTTTCTGCTGGTTTGAGGTTCAAAATTAGATATGAGAGTGACGATGCTTCTGAAAGAAGGTTGGTGTGCTCCAAAAGTTGTTCTCATCTTTCACGGATTTATGATGGTTGACAAATGAGAGTATTATGCAGATGCACAGGGATCATAGCAGGAATTGGCGATGCTGACCCCATGTGGCGTGGTTCGAAGTGGAGATGTTTGATGGTATGTTGCCTTTTTAAGTTTTAATGCTTCAATGTCTGCATAACTTTTCAGGTGGTAAATTAGTTGCATATGAAATTAACACATGTTAGACATATTATAGAATATAACCTGTATCTTTATAATCCTAGGAATTTGCATCATGTAGTTGCTTTCGCCACCTATTTGCACTGCTTGCTTGCTAAAAATCCAATAAGCAATCTTGCACATCTATCCAATAATACAATGCAGAATTGTTGAAGATTGCAATTGACAGCCTACCATGCATCCTGTGCTCCCTGAGCTCTCTGTTCCATGTAGAAGGTTGATTGTAATGACACTAATTTTTACGCAAGTTGCTCTCCAGAGCACATTCTTTGATGAGCATCAGTTTAGTTGCATGTTGTGTCTTCATCTGAAAAGGAGGCGTGCCTTGTGCCAGCCTGGTTCCCTTGATTTTTTTTTTGGGGGTGGGGGGGCACTACTAGTAAATTGTAATTGGTAAAGTATAAAATGTAAATGGGATAATAGAATTGGTAGAACTTGTGTGTGCATTGATCTGATCATGGAAATATATACATGGTGAAGTAGTTTGGTGAAAGGGTGTCTTGTCCCGAAAGGGTAAGCCAATCATTTCCACTCTCTGTGCCAAAGGACATGCCCCTTTGGTGGCTATGGTAACCATCTAATACAATTACTAGTGGCTACTCTAATCTTGATGAGATCACTCCTGGAGAGGTGTCTATTTGTAGAGGCATCTTGAAGAAGTGTCTATTTGTAGAGGCACCTATTTCACAACATAAATAAGTTTATATCATTTTGGTTTCGTAATACCCTTAGTGCACATTGTGGGGGCACATGATACTCTCTTAGTAAGCCAGGTCTAAATTGCTGCAATCTTAAATCCCTTGATGACCTTACATACTTTTTTATATTAACCAATGATTCATATTTGCAGGTACGATGGGATGATGATGTTGATTTTCATCGACCGAACAGGATTTCTCCTTGGGAGATTGAGCTGACTAGTTCAGTTTCAGGATCCCATATGTCTGCACCAAATGCAAAGAGACTGAAACCATGTCTTCCCCATGTTAATCCAGACTACCTAGTTCCAAGTATGTCTGTTCTCTCTCTCTCCCCCCCCCCTTGTTGTTTTCAGGAGTATTAATTATTTTCATTTTGGTAGACGGAAGTGGTTGTCGTCCTGATTTTGCGGAATCTGCCCAATTCCACAAGGTCTTGCAAGGTCAAGAACTATTGGGTTATAGAACTCATGACAATGCTGCAGTTGCAACTTCTCAGCCATGTGAAGCAAGGAACATGCAGTACATTGATGAGCGAAGTTGCTCCAAAAATGTGAGTAACAATATCCCAGGTTTTCCAAGAATTGGTGTCAGAACACCACTAGGAAACCCTAGGTTTTCCTACCATTGCTCAGGCTTTGGGGAGTCTCCGAGATTCCAAAAGGTCTTGCAAGGTCAAGAAGTATTTCATCCCTACCGAGGAGCTCTAGGCGATGCAAGTTTGAGAAATAGTGGCTTTCATCAGCAAGATGGTCCTCATGTGCCTACTCAGGCGAATAAGTGGCACGCACAGCTTCATGGATGTGCTTTTCGTGGGCCACAAGCACCAGCTATTCCATCTCAGTCCTCATCTCCACCATCTGTCCTAATGTTTCAACGAGATAATCCAAGGATGTCCCCATTTGAATTTGGGCATTGTCACTTGGATAAGAATGAGGATAGCCGTGCAATGTTTGGCCATGCTGGAGGATTGCGAAGAACTGAGGAAACGATGATGCTCCAGGCTCATCATGTTTCTGGAGGAACAGGAAATAGAGATATGTCCATTGAGAAATTTCTCCCCACTGTTGGTGTTGCTGTTGGGAAGGATGGATCAGACAACAGGGAAGTTAGCAAAAATAGTTGCAAAATATTTGGCATATCTTTGAATGAGAAGGTTCCAGCAATCAAAGAAAGGACTGTGGTGATACCAACTATCCACCCCCCTTCCTGTCTTTGAAGCAACAAGTGCCGAAATCGCTGGGCAACAGTTGTGCCACTGAGTGTTCTACACCCAGCATCCTTGATGTCATTCTAGAGTAAACTTCCTTTAACTATAAAATCCTGCAGGTTCATGAACAAAGGCCTGTTGTTGGTAGGGTGATTGACGTTTCAACAGTGGATAATTGGATATGATGATCTGATCAGTTAGTGAAATTGTCCTGGAGGTGAAGATATGCTAGTAACCGCTTTTGTCTTCATATTAGTGAATGTTCTTGTGCACATGTGCTTATTGTTGGATTGTATTTTTGCAGTGATAGTCTCAGGTGGTTGATGATTCGGTGTCAAGAAGATGGATGGATTGAGTATGCTGATCAAACTTGTATCCTGTTGTAGTTGTTAGAGCACTTTGTATGACAACCGTCAGTGCTCCATGTTATCAGCATTTGTTCCTGCTTACAACTTTGCCACTATGTTTATAAGCTGTATGCTATGGCAAACCCACTTATAGAGGGTTTGTTTGCTGGCATAGTTCTAGACTATAAAGTATTATTATGAGAACAAATTTGCTCGAGGCCGCTTCATGCCTCTGCCCCATATCTTTCTGATGTTCAAGTTGTCATGTCGATCAGAGTAGGCTATATGCCGGCAACATATTAACGGACTCGTTCTGAAAGGTTAGTTGTGCTACCTGTTCTAGATGTCATGTTTAGAGCATTCTGCCAGCTCATTTGTCGAGTGCATGTCAGCACTTGATTTGTTATCTTGTTAGAACAACTGCAGTTCATAGCCTTGCACTTTGGAGCCATCCTCCTATAGCCATCCTCTTATAACATTTTAAATACCTAAGTACAACCCCTGTTTCAAATTATACTAGTTCTATAACTTTATTCATTTTTTAGAAAAATATGGTATATCAATTTCGAATTCAAAATGTGCTTTTTAAAAACTTGGTCAAAGTTAGATACATTTGATTAGGAGTTAGGACAAAGCTAAAATGAACTATAATTTGTAACAGAGAAAGTAGTAACTAGCAATCCCCATAATCCAGTAGAATAAATGTCAATCCATCTGTCGATCTGTACAAGACATCTATGTCACACCCAATTTTAAGGATAAAATTGAATATGAATAACTCATGTGTGCCCAGAGATCAATCACACACATAAGCCGACAAATCTTTAAATAGTACAATCACTGAGTGTTTATTACATAACGAATAATATTTAAATAACATAACAGCGGAATATAAAGATAACTCTCGCGACGAAGCTCCACTTCACAGGGAACGCCGACTGGTTGACCACTAGCCTAGTACACCTCACAGGTAGCCTTCATAGCCATCTGAAGGGTTGAGAAAGCAAGAGTGAGCACTTACGTACTCAGCAAGAGTAACATAGTGTTATGAAGCTCAAAAGGTTGACACTGGTTGTACTGCGGTTGCTTTTAACTTGGTCAAGTTTTACCAACACTTAGCTTTAGTTATGCATAGCCCAATTAATAACCACATGATAAGATTAATATCCAACATTAACAATTAAACAACATGATCATCTACACTGTGAGTTTTCCAGGTCGCTCGTAACCGTGAGCACGGCTATCATGATAGATTTACACTCTGCAGAGGTTATACACTTTACCCACAAGCCATGTTACCCATATGCCCGGGATCATGACTCCCAAAACACTTCCAAGGTGAGCGGGCAGGGAACACTATGAAGTCTTTCAAAAGTCTTCCTAACATGTTGATAGACCCTACGGACCCACGGGCAAGGGGTATACAAAGCCTCCACTCGATGGTACCTCTCAAAACGGTAACCACCCTGGACCATGCCCTGCAACCAGCTCGGCAATGGTGCCTTTCACGAACTGCCAACATGCTAGTACGAATCTTTATACTTGACTAAAGCCAGAGCCATTATAGCACTCGTGGTTGTATTAGAAATCCCAGCTTTTGCCCTACAGTGGGGTCCTATTCCATGTTGCTACAAAAACCAATTTTATCTCATTGTTGCATATATCATTAGTCAAGATTCATCTCAAGATCCATTATTGTAAAGCATAGCAAAGCTACCCATATGCATATAAACCCATGGTGACAAGGTAAAGGATAACAAAGCTATGGTATAGATCTATTAGGAATCAAATTAGACACATGCAATATGACTAGATTGAATTATGGTGAATAGGTAACAAGGATGATCCCATGTTAAACTTGCCTTGATCCCAAAGCCCTTGGTGATCCTGATCTGCTGCAAAGAACTCTTCGTCAACGAAGATCTCACCGGCTGTACTCGATCAACATCACCACGCAATCATCCGAACAATCATACACGAAGCAAACAAGGCATGATCAGAACATTACACCATAAACAATAAAGAGACTTTGAAAAGGTTATAAACAGATCTATACTTTACTACGATCACCGAGATACGAGAATCACGCTAATCGGATCTAAAACGAAGAAGTTAGAGATAAAACGGGATTTTGAAGAGATAGGTTTAGCAAAAACAAAGTAATTTTCTCTGATTTTCAAAAGTAAATAACATAGGTGAAACCTATACTACTGGATAGAGCATGAAAATACGGATCTAACGCAACTCGAACGGGTCGATTTGGATTTGAAACGAAGAAAATATAAGCATTTGAAGATTAGAGATAAAAAGGGAATTAGGGTTTTATTTTATTTTCGGAATAAAACAAACTCAGAAAAGGGAATACGCTTTCCCGATGGAAAAACGTAAAGGGCAAGGGCGCTTTGGACTGCGGGTTCAGAGGATGAAAACAGCAGGGACTTTTTAGCAAAAAGGGCAGACGAAGGGGTATCGGGGATCCAGAGCCGTTGGATCTGAGTTCAAGGGTGGAGATTAGAAGGGAGGGGGCTACGGCGGTTCTTCCTCGGCTCAGAGCAGAGCGGCGCGGCGGTTTCCATGGCCGGCGGCCAGAGCACGGCGGCGCGAGGGGGACAGGTCTCTGCGGTGCCCCGTTTTCAAATCCGATTGCACCGAGAGGTCGAGGATGGCGACGCGAGTTCACCCAGAGCCACGGCGGGGCTCGGAGAAGGACGGAGAGGCGTCGGCGACGATGAACCGCGGCGGCGGCGTTCTGTGACGGCGGTTAGGGATTTCGGGTGGCCAATCTGACCGGGAAACTGCTCGGGGAGAACAAGGGGAGCATGGCGAAGCTTGCTAGGGAAAAACCGAGGCTCGGCAAAGGGCGGAAGGGGGCCGACGACGGTGTGCTGCGACGTCAAATCCACGGCGCACGGCGACGGGATGACACAGAGCACGAGGGAGGGAAAGAAGAGAGGGAAAACGTGTTCGGCGTCTTCGCGAGGCTTACGCGCGAGTCGGGAGCGCTTACCGCGGTCGGAGGAGCTCGGAACGCGGCGGCTCGACGGCGGAACGCGGTGGCGGCGATGGCGGCTCTGCGCTGCTTCGATTGCGGGCGAATCAAGACGAGAGGATGAGGGGATTGGCGCAGGGTCTCGCCGCTATTTAAAGGAGAATAGGGAGGAGCAGTCCGGAGCGGTTACGTGCGCGCGGACGCGGAACGAACGCGTCGCGGCGTCGCGGTAGTATCCCGCTCGGACACGAACAGAGGTAGGAGGGAGAGCTGACCAGTGGGCCAGGGGTGTCAGTGAAGGAGAAGGGGAAGGAACGGCGCCGACAAGCGGGGCCATGCTGGCAGTGAAAGAGAGGGATGGAGGAGGCCGCGGAGCTGGGCCGCGTGCGGGCAGGCCGGCCCAGAGAGAGGGGAGGGGGAAGCAGGCCGAGATGGCTCTCGGGCTGGATAGGGTATAGGAACAGTGTTTCCTTTTCTTTTCTCTTTTTCCTTTTTCTGAGTTTTGCAAATTGATTATCAAAATGAATTTTGAAACCATTTTTAAGGTTTTGAAAACCAAGTCACCGAAACACAATGCAAGAGCATGCAATGCACAACCATGTAAACCCTAACATTATATTTAATTTAAGTTTTATATATTTAATTCTATGCATCACAAAAATACTTTAAATTAAATCAAATTCAAACTCAAATTCAAATCTATTTTCCAATTCAAATTTTAGGGTGTTACAATCTATTTTCGTTACGGAAAGCCATTGACAAAAAAAAACATTATTAATGCATAACTTTTGTGACACAAAATTGATCCAACTATATTCATATAACAAATTTCATGATTTGTATCACATAAATGAAAAACCAATGGATTAATTGTCAGTCAAATCCTTATAATAAGGAAACAAGATATGTCATGGAGTAATAGCCAATTGAGGATTTATCAGTAAAATTGGACAAGGTTGTATCGAAGTATATCATCGTGACAGAAAGGAAATTATAACTTTTGGTCTGTCTCGAAGTAATTCAGGTTGCCAGAAAGGGTTGTACAAGTAGCACTAGATCTCTGGTGTAAAAAACTGTTACACTATTAACAATGGCAAACTAGTAGCTCCATCAGGGAGACAGGGAGCTGAGAACAATTCATCATGCTGACATGAATGCCAAATTCAAAGTGCTGTTGAAACATGTTGCTTCTGCCTACAATTTTCACTCCATCTTTATCAGTGGAAAATAATATTTTGAACGATCATTCTCATTTAGCATGACAGTTCTTAAAATATTCTGTTAATTTTACCAGGTTGAACAATGTTCCCCTCAACCTTGACTAAGATTATTCAAAGAGATACAGAAGTACAGAGCTAGCACCAAGCCCCACCACCACTACCATATAGAGCTAAAAATTATATTCTTTGTGGGACAAGATGAAGGAGATAGAATTGCATTACGGAGAGATTGAGTACCATCCAAGCGCGACGTGTAGTGAGCTTTCTACCGTGCAGAGAGACATACAAGAGACGAGTTTCACAGAAAATAGCAGAGGCAGAGCTAGCACCGGACAGATCACAAGTTCTGTGCAGCACTTAGCTGAGCTCCACAGGTGGACTCGTTTGCCTGATTCTGTTTCTTGACTCAACTTGACATTGACCTTGTAATGCCCACAGCCCCACACGAAAACCTCATTTCCGCCAGCGAAGTCACCACTCACCACACTCACCGTCACCACTCTCCACTCCACTGGCCATTGACGCATACGAGAGCTAGTCACCGCCGGCAGCCAGGCAGCCATGGATGTCTCGTCACCGGAGCATGACTCCGCCTTTTCCGACATCGGAACTGGCTCGGGCTCGTCACCTTGCTGGGCGAAGGAGGTGGAGGAGATCCAGTCCGACCACACCTGCGAGCGAGAAGAGACTGCTGATCATGTACCGCAGCTATGGCATCCGCGAGGAGGATTACAAGCCGCTGTGCGCCAACACCGGGCGAGGGCCCTGCTGGAAGCCGCCGCTGGAGCAGGCCTCCAACGCTCTCTGCGTCCGGTTTCCCCTCCACAAGTTTTACAACAAGGTGCTCACACACTTGAGCCTGGCGCCGAGCCAGCTCTCTCCAAACGCGTGGCGTTTCTTGGCTGGCTTCGTGCTGCTGTGCGACGGCGTTGCCGTCCGGCCAATGGCTACCGTTTTTCGGTACTACTTCAAGCTGTGTGCCCACGGCGGCAATCACCGGGGGTTTTACCACTTCGAGCCCCGCTCTTCTTCCAACAGCCATGACCGCCGCCTGTTCAAGATCAATGGAAAGCTTCCCTACAATTCTGGGTGGAAGAAGATGTTCTTCTTTCTCGAGTCGAGCAAGCCTTGGGGATGCCCCAGAGAGTGGGGGATGCCTACAGCGGAAGCTTTCGCCAAGCTGGAGATTACAGAGGTCGCGAGGATGGCCATCGTCAAGCTGGATGCTGAGAAAGCAAAGAGGGACATACATCTCCTGGATCTCCTTGCCAAGTCCCGGTACCAGAACAGCTTCCCCGTTCTCCCTCCGCTGCCGACGCCGACGCAGTTGAAATTGGAAGAAAGCCATGACGATGCTGCAACAACAAGCACACACCCACACCCACCCAAGAGGGTGTGTCTGTCTCCTTCTCCAATCAGCATCATGGGAGGAAGAGGAACTCCTCCACGTCAGCCGCTGACCGTAGTATCCATGGCGCCATCGGCACCAGGTTATCCTCCAGTTCGAGTGGGATCGTCCAGCTGGGCCGGCGACGGCAACGACGACGATGGTGGCGATCTCTCTATGTCGCAGATGGTGTGCAAGCTGATACAGGATGGCGAGGCGGAGCTACGCCGTGCCAAGCAGCAGCTGCGGGTGGAGAGAGCCGAACGCGCCGATGAAGTCTCCCGACTCCAGAACGACGTCACCCAGCTCACGGAGAAGCTCGAGATGGAGAAAGTGAGGAGCATGGCCGAGGCCCGCCGGTTCACGGAGGACCTTGAGACGGCCAAAGCCAAGGAGCGTGAGGTGGCGGATTCCGAGCACGGACTCAAGGTCCACGGTCTGATGGAGGATCTCCAGGCTGAGAAAGATAAGCGCATGACCATGGATCATCAGTGCAGAGAGGAGCTCGAAGTCGCGCGAGGTCAGCACGCGACACAGGTCCGGCAACTGCAGCAGGCGCACGCGGCCGAGATGAACGCCACCAGGCAAGAGTACCAGCTCAAGGTCATCAACGCTGAGCACATGAGCACCACCGTGATCGGGGAGTTGCTGAGCGAGAGGTACGCCAAGGGACATGCGGGATATCGCGCTCATGGTGTGCCCGGACGCCGACCCCGTGCAGCTCACGCCTGAGGCGCTTATATCTATGCCCGTCCCTCCAGCATCTCCTCTTCAAGCGCCTGTGGATGTGGATCATCAGTGACGAGATCTTGTGATCGACCTGCATCATTTAACTTGTGTAAGTTGGTTTCCTATATATATATTACTAGTATTATCTAACGCTTTGCTCACTCAACTGATGCTCTCATTGTCAATCTTCAGTGGAATAAGAAGCGCATGAGGAGGCGGAAGACTGAACAGATGGTGGTGGTGGTGGCGTGCTTGAGCATATACATTTCTTCGTGTGCATGAAGAGATGTCAACCTGGTCATGCTCTCTGACCAATTGCTATCCGTCAAATGGCTTCTCTCGAAACTGCACTTCAGTAGTAGGCCAGTTACCGTGGTTATTAGTTAGTTAAACTTAAATTCATAGTTTGCACTAAGACAAATCATTGAGTCATTCTGTGAACCTATTATGATTATGTTGGAGTTTTATCTACTGCTAATATCTATCTGCCTATTAAGTAATTCATGTGTTTGTTTGTGCTGCGCTGCTTAGTATGTGACCTGTTGAAGAACAGAGCACCACCTATTGGTATTGGCCTGCTTTAGCGCAGTGAGGCTGAGTTCTGAGTAGTACACCAAATTCTGTTATATGGTATGTTTGTATTGCTTAGATGATTTAGTGCTTCGTGATCTGTAATCTTGTTATGCTCCTTCGAGGAAGGGATATACAATCTGAAATTGCTTGCAGCTGATGGATAGTTATGCTCCCACCTTATTGTAAATTGTAGCCATGCAAATGGGATTCCGGAGGAGATGCAAACTGCTTTGCCTTCTTACATTGCAGCTGGTAAATTGGTCCTAGATTGTACAAATAGCAGCAATGCTCTTAACAATACCTGCAGAAGTCGTTAGTCTTGGTCAACATGATTATCTCGAGTGAATGTGACATGGACTGAAGTTTCAGATTAAGAACACAGGCTTCAGAGAAAGTTTTGGAACAGATGAAGATAGACCTAAATGTCAGTCTTTGATAGGCTAATGTACCGAGTTTGTTAAGTATAAAAGTTCATCAAGTTTATTTTCTGAATAATCAGATTAAAAAACATATGGTCTTACCCAAGCCATGGAATCGGCATGCAATAGGACCACATTTTATTACCTATTAATGAAGGGTTCCCATTAATGAAATAACACTAAGTCCTCCAGCGTGTTCAAGAAGAAAAAAACATATGGTGGTACATTGGCCTGACTTTCGGGGATCCTATCTCAAAGGACCGAATGTAACATTTGCAAAGAAACTTCATAAACTCTCATCCCAGAAATTTAGGAAAGAGGGAGAAAAGATAAGTACAAAACAAACAGAGAAAATAGATTTTTTGAAAGAAAAGACATGACAATGAAGTCCATCCAACTTAGCTGTGTTAAGCATTAACTTATTAGAATGCCTTACTGCGTCTGAATTCATATCAACGTTCATGGTGGAGGAAGAAAAATAGCAGGAAGCTAGTTAGTTGGATTAGCTGCCCTAACTCCAGGTATCTTGCAGGTGTTGCACATTGAGATATAATATACTTGTAAAAGCCATTTGTCCATTTGGGCTAACCACATGCACGACATTATCGCAATAATAATGATTTCCATTGCAGCATGCAAATAACCATGTTGCAGGAGGTATACACCCATCGTCTGGCACTGCTGTCTATTATGTACATTTTACTCCGTGCGCCCGAGGTCCTCCAACCGCCGCCGCTCTGAAAGCATGCAGTACTTCCCCGCCAACACCTCTTTCTCACTAGAGTTGCCGTTGCGAAACCGCCTCTTTACAGTCTTGACCCAATGCTTGCAGTCCAGGCGAGTGGCTGCGAACCTTGACCTCCGTGGTGTCACTACATAAATCATGGGTTAGAAAACTAATGAACATGTTAAACGGAATATAGATCAAAATATGCTGAACATGTCACCCATCACCTATAAAAGAGTTTGTGAGCCCAAAAGGACAACAATGGGTTTTCCCTGGTCGCTGATCATGTCCACCCATCACCTCCCCGGAAGGCAACGTTCGCATTTCCTGGTGGCAATCAATCCAATAGTAGGACAAAAACAGTTTGATAGAGTATAATATATATTGCCATAAAGTGCAGAATTAGTCTGCCAGCAACCAGCATTACTCCAATGTTAGGTCACTTCACCCAAACACTAAAGTCACATTTGCCATGGAACATATCAAAGTCATCAGATGCAGAACCCAACAAGACAAGAGTACATCCTGAGTCCTGAACATACTAAAGATCCTCCTACTACAGAATCCAACAATACAGTGGTATCCTGAAGAACATACTAAATTCTATCATCCTAATAATAACGGCTGCCACCATCCTTTCACCAGGCCTTCGTCACTCATCTTCATCAATTAGATCGGTCCAGTCATCTATGTTTGTAGCATTTGGAGCACCGGTCTCTGATGAACGCAGCTCTTCGATTTCAATACGGAGGAGAGGATCACAGATAACCTTCCCTCTTTCTAGGACTCTGGGACAGCCTGATTGATGAAGAAAATACAAAGTGAGGGCCTCATGAAAAGGAAGCACCAAGGAATGGCCAGGGAGCAATGATATACCTGCAATAGGGCACTGTGGTGGTTTTTTGGTCCTTATATATTGCATTACTGGGTCCTTTTCATATATGTGCTTGCAATCCACACTGCATAGAAAATTATCATCAGTTCAGTCAGGGCAATGAATTATATCTACATGTATACTGAACAGATAACATTTTAAATGCCTAAGTACAACCCCTGTTTCAAATTATAGTTCTATAACTTTGATTCAATTTTTAGAAAAATATGGTATATCAATTATGAATTCAAAATGCATTATCAAGACATATTACATGGAGAATTTAATGAAAATATTTGATTTAGGAGACCACTAATTGCAGATGTTAATGCTTTTAAAAAACTTTGTCAAAGTTAGATACATTTGATTTGGACAAAGCTAAAGTGAAGTATAATTTGTAACAGAGGAAGTAGAAACTAGCAATCCCCTTAATTCAGTAGAATAAATGTTAATCCATCTGTCCATCTGTACAAGACATATCTATTTTCATTAGGGAAAGCCTTTGACAAAAAAAAACATTATTCATGCATAACTTTTGTGACACAAAATTGATCCAACTATATTCACACATAAATGAAAAAACAATGGATCAATTGTCATTCAAATCCTTATAATAAAGAAACAAGGTATGTCATGGAGTAATAACCAATTGGGGATTTATCAGCCAAATTGGACAAGGTTGTATCGAGTATATAATCGTGACAGAAAGGAAATTGTAACTTTTGGGCTGTCTCAAAGTAATTCAGGTTGCCAGAAAGGGTTGTACAAGTAGCACTAGATCTCTGGCGTAAAAACAATGTTACACTATTAACAATGGCAAACTAGTAGCTCAATCAGAGAGACAGGGAGCTGAGAACAAATCATTCTTCTGACATGAATGCCAAAAGAGACCAGGAAAATCCAGATTTCAGTAAAGTCGCCTAAAGGATACAGGACTAACTCAACAACATAATTCAAAGTGCTGTTAAAACATGTTGCTTGTGCCTACAATTTTCGCTCAATCTTTATCAGTGGAAAATAATATTGTGAATGATCATTCTCATTTAGCATGACAGTTCTTAAAATATTCTGTTAATTTAACCAGGTTGAACAGTGTTTCGCTCAACCTCACTAAGAATATTCAAAGAGATACAGAAATACAGAACGGAATTATACTCATACCAGCGGACTGGATCTATCAATTCAATCACAGGCTTTCCAGTTAATGGGCATGTGACATTTAAGATGCTCATCTGAGTGCTAGTCATAACAATGTCCTCCTGTTCCTCACCAGGCATAGGTTGACCAGCATGGTGAACATTCTGCAAGGGGGGGGGGGGGGGGGGGGGGGCGGGGGGGGGGGCAACCATGCATATCATTTCTGTTTCCAAATTCACATATTAGCTATTGTAATCATACTTGAGCACCTAGTCACCTAGATAATGCAGGGGGCATAGGTACAATGCATAATATAATCCTGAAAGATCATCACATGACCATGAGCATGCTACTCTGTAACACATACCCAGACAGACTCCTTGAACTGCCGAAAGAGTTGGTGGTTCTGTTGTGATGCTAACGACGCTCCCTTAATCTTGCTAACCTCCACCTCGATCAATGTTTTGAAATCCGTTGGCTACGAGTGGAGACCCAACCAAAACAACAAGGCCAAAAAGAGTTAGACATAGTTACTCCAATTCATCAAACGCCCTAAATTGCTTCAATCCGGACGGCAGGCAGCATTCCCACCTGATCAGACGGTTGATACACTCCAGGCACCGCCTTAATCGCCTGGGCCATGGCCGCGCAGTCCTCGTACGAAGCCACCATCTCCAGAACCACCTCCTCAAGCTTCTTCACCTGAAATGAAAAAATGTACATGCCGTTGGGGGGTGTGAGAGGTTTAGAGGTGAGGTCGGATAGGGATTAAACAGTCGCGTTCGTTTGCCTTGTCGGACTTGCCGTCCTTCTCGAAGTCTACGGCGAGGACTTCATGGCGC
Organism: Microstegium vimineum; assembly: GCA_022036555.1. Classification (NCBI taxonomy): domain Eukaryota; kingdom Viridiplantae; phylum Streptophyta; class Magnoliopsida; order Poales; family Poaceae; genus Microstegium; species Microstegium vimineum. The sequence continues at coordinate 8,565,550 of CM039127.1, forward strand.
CGATAGCCTTCCGCATGTCCTGCGGGGAATCGACGGAGGGTTAGGGTTTTGGCGGGCGGCGGAGGCGAGGAAGCGGGGGAGAGAGGTGGGTGGCGGAGGGGTTTACCGCTACTAGGGTTTGCGCGTCCGACGAGGCGACCTCGGCGGTGGTGACGAGCTTCGTGGCCATCGATGACATCTCCGGCAATGTCTTTCGAACTCCCCGTCCGTTCAACGAGAGCGCGGGTGGGAAGAAGAAGCTAGTACAGAGTTTAGACCGAGCTGGAAGCCTGGAAGACAGAGGAAAGTGTGCGTCGCATTGGGCCGCATAGGCGTGAGTTGGGCTGTGGCCCGTTTTGTGGTGTCGCGTTGGGCTGAGCCTGAGAGTTTTTTTTTTCCTTCTAGGATTCGCCGAGGTCCATTAAGCTTATCACGCGACAAGCTGACAACTATTGCAGATCAACTCAACGATTCAGGCCTAGAGAGGACACGGTGGTGGCGTTCATCTGCTGAATGGCAGCACTTTTTCAGCATAGATGAGGTTGCTGTCTTCTTCAGGTTAATTTTCTATCATGTTGTCTGTCATCCAACAAGACAACATCAGGAAGCAGTTTTCACGGATATATGTTGAGTTTTACTACGCCATCCTCGATTTCTTGCCCAACAATGTCTCTAGTTGCCAATGTGTTGTTCAGAGAGACTATTTCAGTATAACATGGAGAGAATAGGTTGTGCTCATCGGTTCACAGATACAACACTATGTTTCTTATACCATAATAGTTAATAGGATGCAGTGATACTCTTTAGATCTTGTTTAGAACAAGCTGAAAGTACCAACAGTTTATAGCTTTATGAAACGTGATACTGGACTCAAACTTCTCATTGCCATATAATATAGTTTCATATGAACCTAAATTTATGTGATGCTGAACTTGCTAAAGAGCCAGAGTATTGAAACTTTGACCGTTTCATGCAAGCGTTCAGAAAGGGAATGAGCATTAGCAACTTATATGATTTAGTTACTTTCAAGATTCACATGTAGTAATGTTCATTTAATGGTTTGGCGATGAATTATCACTTATTCAATGTTCTTGATGAATTGAAAATCAAGATGTATGTAATTCATGAAAAGACATTAAACAAGATAACAAACGAGTTTGATCAGAAATAAGATTAGCAAGTCACCATCTTCTTCAGTTTTGTCCCCTTTCTGCTTTGTTTCTAGCAAGAGCTGATCGACTGAAGCAGAGAGAGCCTCTGATCTGATTTGTCATGCAGCGTGCCTTGCCTTCAGTGTTTTTTTTTTTCAAATGACCTGAAATTACAAAAGAAGTCGCATGTAAAAGGAAAGACAACCTGGAACTTTATTTCCGAAGAGAGACAATGTCTGAATGCCATGCACGAGAAGTTCACTTGTGTCGAACAGCTTGTTGTGGACGATGCCGAGGAGCCAGTTCACCGCTCCGAGAGCAGCCTCCATCAGTCCATCTCCTCCTCCGGCAGAGATGGATCCGACGGGCTTCAGTGGTGAGCACTGAGCAGAGCAAACTGGATGAACAGTGAGCTGGATGCGCCCACCACTCCCAGTCCCAGGGAGTTGCTCTAGCTCCAACTCCAATCTACTCAGCTCCGGCTCCAGATATCTTGGTAGTGATAGATAAATTACAGTGTATAAGAGAACATTAGCTTTGCCTTCCACCAGATACCAACATTTATCATGTTGCACATGTCTCGCAGTAGAAACATGTTGTCAAGAGTGAGTACTGACCCCTCTCTAGTGACAGAAGAGGTGTCCTGCACAGACGTATGGTTCGCAGAGGTGCCGCTACTCAATCAATGTTCATTGCTTTACGTGTCCTTCTGGTCGATATCGAAGAGCAAAAGCTTGGGATCAAGCTGTCATGAGCAGATACAGTTACAGAGTTTAGACCGAACTGGAAGACAGAAGACTCCTATCAAAAATTTACCTCACATACTAACTCCACTGTAGGTATCAGAAACCACACGGAAAACTAGCTGATACTCAGTCACTTCATGAATACATTTGTTTAAACATCTTTCATCGACGACATAATAATAGGTAAATACAAAAAGATCTGCATCGAACATGAACACAAGCAACACAATGCCACACGCACTACTCTTCCATCGCATTATCTTCTGTCTGCTGCTGAACAACTTTGACCTTGATCTTTGTTTTCTCTGTGAGCTCGTTGCTAATAATCTTCTTCGGAAGCATGCCGATGTCCTGATCCAGCTCCTTAGAATCTTTCTCCATCTGCTTGCGTTTACCAGGCTTGTGTCTGTCAAAAAGATGTCCTCCATGTTAGACATGAAAATCCTTGTAAAATCAAACAGACAAGAAATTGGAGCACAATTGAACCTGTTTGTAATGTGCTTCTCCAGACGGTCATGCCTAATCTTTGTAATAAGTGGGATGGCCTTCAGAGTTTGCTCCGTCAAATTGCGGTCATAGCGCTCAGGCCTGTTCCTCTTCCTCTCAAACTCAAATGTTGCATCCTGATAAAATTCAAAGAATATTAGTCATGGTTTGAATAGGAAGAAATGTAACCTCCGATTATTACATGATATCAGAAACAACAAAGTGGTTACTAACCTGTGTCATGTCCTTGCCACGCAATTGTCTGTATGCTTTTGTCCACTTAACCTTACGAGGATTTCTCTTCATCTTGAAATTTTTATGACACTTTGACCGGCAAAAGCGGAAGATCTGGCAAGAAGAAATATCTAATCACTCTTACAGGGTACCAACAAAATACGAAACAGAAAGTAAATTTACTTTTAAGAAAAATAAAAGCATGTGCAAAAGAATGTTTCACCATAAACACTTTAACAATCCAGAAAGAAAATGAATTCAAACATAATTATGCATGCTGGAACAGTACAAAACATACAAACAAATTTAGATAGATCTTAGTTTTCGTTAAAGTAAAATTAAGTTACCTAGTCTACAGAACATTGAGTTATTGTAAGCATTCAGCCATAATTCCATATATAGGTAGATTCTGAATCTGAAATTAAACAGAGTAAAATACAGTCTCCCAAAAAAAAAACAGGTATACAGTATTAAATTCACTGACTTACTACATCCATCAAAAAACAACAACAGGAGTGGGGGAAACCCCATTTGACAAAGAGCAAAGAACTGTTATGCCAAACTGTCTCCCAAAGAAAGCAGGTAAAAAAGGAGTTATAGCTGGTAGTCCATACATTGCAAAAGTTAAGGCATTGATGGATTTCGGGACATGGTCTCAACAACTAGATATTGACTCTTAATTTCTTACAATGCAGTGCTTGCAGAAACAAAATTATAACTATATCGAAACATGAATCAAATTATATCATTTTCAGCACCAACAAAATAAAAAACTGTTGAGGCTAATTGTTGGTTGAAGATTACAAAGTTCAGTTCAATGCGCACGAGCCTGAGCCTTTATGAAGTGCAGGGAATAGCTAAAACCACAAATCAAAGCTGCAGTTACCATGCATGTAAGCTGCAGCTTCTAAGCCAAATAATTTAGTCAAGTTCCTCAAGTGAAGACCAGATTTTGGTTCTAACTTTTATGCCGTGTTCAGTCCTTACAACAAGACAATTCTATGCATTAAGCAATGCCATGCCATGTGATTTACATTTACATCTAATTAGCAACATTATTTTTTCTTCTAGTAACATATCTAAGCAGGTGACAGTATCAATTCTCTGAAGAGGGACACAGACACCATTTGCCTAATTTTCTGTTTGACTCCCACAAAAACAAGATATCACCATTATCAGCTCACCCCTAAACTTCCTTTTAAATAGAAGGTTATAATTTCATAATAAATGATTGCTTGGCAGTTCTACAGCATAAGGAAATGCTATGGAGCCAGTTCTTGACAGGAAGACAGAACAATCCATTATTATTTATATATTTACACTAGCTCACCAGTCATACACTAACCGTAAGATTTTTATAAAAATCATATTTCCATTAACCTGTAGTGCTGGACATATCTCCGGAGACAACATCAGATACAAAAATATATGCGATTGGGCAACAGAAACTAACACGGCCCCCAAATATAATCCAGGCAGGAAATTGATTCAACACAATAAGCTAACAGTTTGGATTCCGTAATGGTTCGATGACTCCACCAAGGGCGCGCGCTTTTTGTGTCAATCAAAATCAAACACGGAAAGCTACCGATGGAAGAAGAAGAAGAGAAGCACCTTGGCATCGTTGCGGACGTACTGGATTCCATGGCCGGGGTAAATGGTGGAGGAGCAGAACCAGCACTTCTCCAATCTCATGGCGCCGCCTTCCTTGGTGCCGTCCTACGGGGCCCCCGATCAACAGAAACAGAACTGCTTTAATGATACACCACTGCGGGCGGGCGAGCGGCCGGCGTTGCGGCGCTGGGCGCGTGGGCGACTGGCAATCGGCGGAGGGCACGCGGACCTGGCCGACTGCGGCCGCTAGAGTTTGCACGACGGGGGTGGGAGGAGTTGTGGAGACCGGGGCTTATGTTGCTCGCATGGTGGGCCGTAACTTTGGGCTGTCCCTTTGGGCCAGGCCGACACCGCAACGTGAGGCTGAGGCCAGGAGGAAGAGAGAGGACTGGAGCTATTTGGAAGACCACCTCGGATGCGTTTGGATTGGGGGGTAGAGTGGGATATATCAGGTTGAGCCCATATGGCCTGCTGTTCGGTTTGGAGATCGGGTTGAACTGGGCCGTACCCAGATGATATATACCTTCTAGATGCGGGTTCATTTGATTCCTCCCAATCGAGGGGATCGTGCGGGTTCTATTGGTTGTTGTGGCAATGCGTGGACGAAGGGACGGGGTGCGGACGCCATAGAGGGCGCGCTCGCCAGGGCGGGGCGGGCGGCCCTCTGTCGCAGGCACGCACACGGCCTCAATGGGGAGGAGGAAGAAGGAGTGGCTCACTGACGAACAGGATCCACATGTCAATGATCCAATCCACTTCTAAAACTCCTCACAACCAAACACAAAACTGAAATCAACCCAACCCGCAAAATTGGTTTATGTCCAATCCATCACACACCATCCCCAAACCAAACACAAGGTTCCTGTTCCTGAAAAATGGACCACCGAACACTTTGCCAGTTTAGTCAGAGAAGTTAAATTATTATTATTATTGCGAAGAAGTTATAAAGAAAATATCAATGTTTATTACACAAATTGTATGAATTATTACAGGTAAATTGGATCGTGTTGATTTGAGAACATGAATATTGACATGTTTTCTATAATTTTAATCAAATTTATAACAGGTTAAATTTAGCTTAATTATAAAGATTCTATGAACGAAGGAATATTTTTGACAAAATAGCGAAAAACGGCTCTTGTAAACGGTTGTCTTCTTCATGTTTTCTAGTACTATAGCGTGGAGACAGAGCATGAAGAAGCCTAAGCAAATGAGGTGTTACTACTTACTAGTATGAGATAACATAAAAGACAACTATTTTATATATTGTCTATTAGTAGATTGTCTTAAAAATTATTTGCCACTATATGAAATTGTCTATGACATAGCACTAATATACTTGCCCTTATATATATATATATATATATATATATATATATATATATATATATATATATATATATATATATATAGTGAAAAGCAACACGTGCCCTCGGGTGAAGTTTATGTTTACCTATATACAAGAGGTCGCTCTAGTTTCCTCAATTGCGTATTTTTCTCGAAACTCCTACCACAAGTACACTTGAACAAATTTGATCTGATCTGCTCAGCTTATTGGACAGGCTGGACAGAGATTTTATTTTTCACGCCAAACCCGACCCAAAACATTAATTTTTATTTTCGGCTGAAATATGATGCCCGGACCCGGACCTGCCCATTGAGCGAGCCTAGGCCCTAGGCACAAATTCTAGGCCCGAAACGAGTTGCCCTTTTTTGCAGGCTCGGCCCAAACCCGTCCTAGCATGATTTTTTTTGCTCAGGTCTAATCACAAGGTATAGCCGGTCAAGGATGGACAACTTGGGTTAGACACGACCATATGCTAGGAAATGCTGAGGTATAGTATAGTACCGGAACAGTAGATCTGAACTTCCAGAGCTGACGTGGCGTTCATGTGACCGACCACATGATCCTGTTCGCCTCAAGCAAGCCTGGACATGGCTTGAATTGAAGGCATATATGGATCAAGGATCAAGCTGCACTGCACTGCACAGCTAGGACAGTGGGTCTTCTCCTACTGTCCGGGGAACATGCCGTGGGGTCTCCATGCCTCCATGACATCTATCGCACAAGCTAGTCACTCCCATCCAGCCTGCCTCCGGGCGGTCTGCTGCGGATGAACCACATGCATGCCCATGAGCCCATCCACAACCTCAACCTCATGTTTGCATCTGAAACTGCAGATGAAGAGTGAAAACGATCCAAAGCAAAAGCAGCCATTGATCGATCGCCGTACAGAACTACAGATGAACTAGCTGCAGCTCCACGCATACGAAGGGCACATCACCACAGGCACACCCCTGACTCAACCTTTCAGCAGGATTCCAAACTTCCAATTCAGTAAAGGTCATAACAGTACAAGATGCCTGCTCATTTTTAAAAGTTTCAGACAAAGAGGTGATGGTCACTAATCTGGAGTTTTTTCACTCCTGTACTACAGCTGTGCTTCTGATACAGCATAGCACACCTCACTCGTTGTCGAGTGAGCAAAGGTGTTCCGAAGACAGAATCATAACACATTTCAAGTCTAGCTCAACTTGGCACGTGGATATATGCCGCCCCACAAGGCGTCCGTCCCTGCTTTTGCAGTGGGGTCAACAACTAGCTTGCCACTTGCTGCATGGAGCAGGCACAGCAATGCTGCTGCATACACTGATGCCACTTTCTCTAGCTACCTCCAGCAGCAGCTTTGAAATAAATCATGGACTAATATACTGCTAGAACTACATTCATGATCAAATACAGGCCGTTATAAGGCTGTATGCTTATGGTGTTTTATAAATGCAAGTTCAGTTCAGTGATCGTTACTGCACAATCAATGTTTGGATCGATTACCCATGTACAGTACGTACAGTATAAACTATCGCCGGGAACGGCTACCTGCATTCCTTTCCTGCACTGCCAAGGCAACGGCTACTACTTTCTGCCGTTGTCGTATATGCTCGTATTCAGAACACAGATCTCTGATGCTTTAATTTCTATATGCTCGTAGTAGTATAGTTCACGCGAGTCAAGGAGAGATCTTGCCAAGCCCATCCTGTACGCGATCAGAGACCTGAGTAGAGTACCTGACTAACTAAAGAATGCGTGCAGTTCCTGGTCCCGAAATCCCATCGCCCCAGTAGAATTAGAATTCCCCGCCGTAGATGATGAATGAAATCGAGCTGCTTTGGATCCCGAACGAACCGGCTTTCTTGGCAGCATTGATCTCCTGTGGGGGTCTGACGAAACCAAACAGATATATATATATTTCCCAGTGAGCAAGGGACCTGTCACCCGTAACCTGTTGTTGTAGGCACTGAAGCTGAGCTAGCAGGGCCCAACCCCAACGGCATGCACACCTGGCTTTTCTTCTTGTCTTTTTGATCGGCCAACTCTATTTGCTGGGGAGATAAGATTCTCGCCCCAGCTGGATGGATGGATGGCTTTGGAGCTTGCTGCCTCAGACGAGATCATTGCTGATTAGTTTATCTGTGGGAACTCAAGAAAAAATTAGTTAGTTGTAAAGTATGGTCTTGTTCCGTATCAGCTGCTTATGTTTAAAATAGGCTCAAACTAAAAGTCAAACAAAGCACCTTTCTTTTGTATTTTTTCTTTTAATTTTCTAGCTGCTCTTCTTCCAATAGTCCTATTTATTTGTATTAAAACTTAGAAGCTGCTCAAACCATGGCCCACCACCCCAACGGCATACTACTGATTAAGTGATTAACACATATTTGTCGGTGGAACGACAACGGGTGACATCCGTTGGTGGGTAAGCACGAAAGGGCTTTGTCGGACAGCTACCTCAGCTGAGCTTGGCGTGCTGTTGATGCGCAGAGTTTTGAGTCGTGCAAACACACGAATGCCTTGTTTCTGAACTCTATTTTGTCACATCGATTGATCTTAAGCAAACCAAGCTTGGTCCAGGTAGCCGCTGTTCAGATCGCGCAGGAAATAGTAACATATGTTACCAATTTACGATTAATTTCGATCTTGTGCTTATTATTATTATCGCATTTGGCAGCCAATTGTGTTTTTTTTTACTCTCTGACGGATCATGCGCCTCAAATGCAGAGTTCTGCAGAGAACAGAACAGAGAACCGATCGTTCGTTCGTCCGTCCGTCCATGTGCCAGCATCGGTGCTACGCCACCAAAGGCAGGACCGCCGAACGTGACGGCGATCCTAGAGAAAGGGCAGCAATACACAACGATGATACGTCTAATGAAGTCAACACAGCAAGACACGCAGCTGAACAGCCAGCTAAACAACTCGTTCGGGAACGGCTACACGGTGTTCGCGCCGACGGACAACGCGTTCGCGAGCCTGAAGCCGGGGACACTCAACAAGCTGTCGCAGCAGGATCAGGTGTCGCTGGTGCAGTACCACATCCTGCCGCAGTTCTACACGCTCGACTCGTTGGAGACCGCCAGCAACCCCGTCCGCACGCAGGCGTCCGGGTCTGATGGGCCGTACACGCTCAACATCACCGCTGATAGTAATAGCCAGGTTAATGTGTCTACTGGGCTTGTTGCTACCCGCATTGCATTGTAGTGCTGGTAGAACGTCGCTCTCTGGCAAGCTGGCAAAGCCTGACTCGCCGCCACATGCGGTAGCCTGGCTGGAAGTACGTACTTACATGAACATACGGGTACAGTACAAACATACCTACCTGTCTTCTGGCGCTACCAACGCAGACGCATACGTGGTTCCAACCTTCCAAATCCGCTGTCATCCACGGCAAATCCACCATACATAAATACGTATCTTCTTTCCATGTGTTTCCTCCAGCTGCTACTATTACAACACTGAAAACACCCCCATGAATTTGATTTCTCATAAAATTTGTGTTCATCAGATAAATAGAGGTTCAAACGACGCATATATGCACGCGGTTGTAGATCGACGGCAACTATAGATGGCGTGTACACACACGAGTACTACTTGTATAAGTAGTAGCTTGTTGAGCTGAAGCAAGCTCAGGTGGTTCGCAAATCACATCGCGGCGCACGTAAAAAACAAGACGCACTGGTTGGGTTGCCGCGACACCTGACTTGCCACGGTCGCAAAGGCCCGCCCGCCCGCCTATAAGGAAGGGCCCAGGCCCGTCCAGCTCAAACGTGCCGGTGCGCCCTCCTCCCCTCCCCGCCCACCACACCACTCTGGAGGACGCGCGCTGGCTGGCACTGGCACTGGCAGGGCGCCGCCACCAACCGCCGCTATAATAAACACACACACACACACACACCGCAGGCAGAGGCAGGCTCCATCAGATCCACCGCCACCACCAGCACCAGCTAGCAAGCATGGCACGTCTCAGCCTCGCCATCCTGGTGGTGCTCCTAGCGTCGTCATCACCGCTGCTGTGCGCGGCGCAGAAGGCAGCGGCAGCAGCGAAGCCTGCGGCGGGTCCTACTGCCCCCGCCGCCTCCGGCAAGAAGGGCGACGCGGACGCGGCGCCGGATTCGAAGATCGACATCAATACGGTGCTCAAGGACGACCAGTTCAGCGAGTTCAGGCAGCTGCTGCACGAGACGCGGGTGGACACGCAGATCAACGCGCAGCTGACGGACAGCTACAACGGGCTCACCATGGTGGTGCCCACCAACGCGGCCTACGACAAGATGAAGGCCGGCTCGTTCAACGGGCTGTCGCCGCAGGAGCAGATCCAGATGGTGCTCTACTGCGTGATGCCACGGTTCTACAGCCTCTCCATGCTCGGCTCCCTCAACGGGAAGGTCACCACGCAGGGCTCCGGAAAAGAAGGTACTTTTAAGTACGACATCGAGCGGTCCGGGAACAACGTCAACGTCTCCACCGGCGTCAACTGGATGCTGCTTGGAACCCCCGTCAGCAAGGAGTTCCCGCTCGCCGTCTACCCCGTCGACGAGGTGCCCCTGCCGTACGAGCTGTACGGACCCAAGGCGCCTACGCCTGCGCCCGCGCCCGCTCCCGCGCCGTCCAAGTCTAAGACCAAGAAGAAGAAGAAGGGCATCGCTGAGCCGCCCACTGCCGATGACGACACCACTTCATCTGACAACCAGAAGACGTCGGCCGCGCCCGCCGGGGTGGCGGCAGCAGCCACCAGGTGGGTCGCCGCGCTCTCCGTGCTCGCCGCCGCCGTCCTCGGCCTCTTCTGATGCGAAGAGGAGGATAGAATCAATGCGTATCATTCAGATCGATCAAGATCACACGGCGGCGGTACGGCGGTGGCGTGATCCATGGAGATCGCTCCTGCACGCCGTGCATTGCCATGCGTCTTGCACGCACGGTCGATAGGATCGTAGAGTTGGTGTGCCAGGCCGTACAATCCCATCCATCCATCCATCCATTATTGATCCCTGTTTGTACCCCGTCCATGCATTTGTGCTGCGTGCGTCTGTCCATCATCGATCGGCTTTATTCTTTCTTCTTCTCTGGGGGATTTTTCTTGGTGATTTGTATTTTGCAACTTAATGTGATATACACTAGTAGTGCTTCTTCTTTTCATTTCTTCATTGGATTGGATCGTCTTGGCCTCCGTGCTCTGGATCTGCTTTCGTTTGGACGTACACGTATATACAGTAGTTTATACTGTAAAATACTTCGGATGCTTGCTTGTAATAGCCGCATCGCTGTCGCTTGTGTTTTAAGCATTTTCTGGCACTGAAAAGAAAACAGGGATCTGCAGACACTGCAAGAGCTTCACAAACATCAGGTCAGGCATGGATGGCAGCAGTGCGTCCCGTCGTTGGACACTCCACATCTTGCACTGCTAGTGCTAGTGCTGTCTCCTGTCCTGAACAAAAAAAAAATGCATGGCTTCACTCCCTTAAACATCACCAAATCTGCATGTCTTTGCCTGAAACACACACAAAGTTCCCTCCTTTAAACACCAAATCTGACAGCCATCGAGGTAATTGTGTTTCTGTTTAGCTCGCAAAATCACCATCAGCAGCGGGCCGGGGGAACGCATTATATTATTGGTGGGTGCGGTGCGGTGCGCCGTTGGGTTTAAAGTATTTTCAGGGTACGCACCGGGGGAGCCAAGAGGGAGAGGGCATCGTGATCCCCTTTTGTTGCGCTGCCTCATCACAGCACAATCACGTGCAGCCTATACCTACTCTGGATCTGGTGGCCTGGCCTCCCTCCCGTTGTTCTCGCCGTGGATTCAAACCGGCCGGTGATGAGCATGTGATCCTAGTCATGGAGCAGATTGTTTTTTATTTTCTGTAACTTTTATTTTTAAGACGGCAGATCGATCTCGTCCGGTGTTTTGAGAAATACAGTAGAGAAGAGACTCTACTTGTGGACTGTAGCTACTTCATCCACTGTTCTTGTGGACCCGTATTTCTTTGTCAGTTAGTCACCGTACCGAGCGAGACCAAATTGTGCGATCGAGGTCGTGTTCCGGATTCCTTGTGCATTTTCTTAGAAGAGACTCTACCTGTGTACGTGATCGAGGTCTAATTTTCCGTTTTGATGACATGACAGTGTATTTAAGAAGAGACACTCTCTTGGCATGAATACTAACTCTCTATGAGTCTTGGAATTAAATGTCTATAAAACTGTAGAATGACATGACAGTCTTGGAAACAACGCCGTGAAACTCTCCATTGAGACTGATCTTAGTTTTTGTGATGTGCTTCTAATAAAAGTAAAGTGCATACATGTGTTAATAGAGTTGATTGTGTGTCGTGTGTACTCATTTAATAGGATTAATTAAAGTTTGAATACTAGTACATGTTTACGAGCGTTTATCCAATGATTTGGGGGCGACAGACGGTGGTACCCCTGTCCGAACAGTGAATGGGCTGAAACTGGGAAATCAACAGCACTACACGAACAAGTGGGCCAAAGTTGAGACAAACTTTTATCAGGGTTCTTGTGCACACGCAGGGTTCTCATCCAAACCAAACACAACTGAAATCAAAACAATTTTTAGCCGTCTGATATTTTTGTTTCTAAGTTTTGGCCCACTTCCTTAATGGGCTGTGGTTATGAGGCCTGCTAACTAAATGGTGATAGCAAGTGCAATGCTGTAGTCCGTTATGGGCTCTGCCACCATGGACAACTTATGAGTTATGAGTCTTAAATTGAAAAGTTTTATTTTTTCCTTGTCCAACTTTTACGAAAGTTTTCTTTCCTCCCTAAAACCGTACGTTTGACCTTCTGGTTCGGTTATAAGTAGTTTTATTAAAGGTGGTTTTGTCTTTGTCTTTTTTATTTACTTTGGTTGATTTTAAAAAAAATCATACAAAAATTATAAAGTAAAAAAATTAATTTTATTGAACTTGACATGAGTTGATCTACAAAGACCGGAGATTATACTTGAATACTTAAAAAACATGAAAAAAAATTGGCAAGCTAACACGACTTTACGAGTCATTATATTTTTTTTACAATAAAATAATATAAGTTAGTTTATCAACCATAGAAACTATTAGCGAAACCGCCCCTCATCATGGTTGGCGTGTAGAACTATAGCGCTGTGTAGCAATCTCAGTTAATCAAATCAAACTATATACTCCGTACTATAAACTTTGAATGATGATATGTATGCGTGTCTCATAAATTGGACAGGAAGAAATGTATATTCTTTTTTTCAAAGAAAAAAAAAGAGGTGATGCCGTTTTTCCTTTTCCATGGAGTACAGAAGATACACGAACGCAAGAAATGCGAGACGTGCGTCGCGTGACCACCCCTATCGTGACGTAAACGAAAAAATCGTGCCGGCGAGGGCCGTGGCCGACGCGGACAGGTTTGGCAGACGCGCTCCCGGCTCCGGCGCACGCGTACGATCGGCCGGTGCCTCGGTCTCGCCGCCGCGCGTGTGGCGGCCGAGCTCGCACGCGGTCCGGTCCAGCGTCGCTGTGCGAGCGAGCCGTGCCGACCTGCCGCCTCGCGCCCGCAGCTAGCTAGTGGATCAGATATTTTTCCCGATTATTGCAGCCAGGCAGCCAGCCCAGCAGCCCATATGCATGACGTGATCACGAGTGGCCATTGCAAGGACGTGACGTGTCTCGATCTGGCTAGATGTGGCTCGAGGCTCTCTGGTACCTCCGCCGACGGCGTCCTAGCCACACGTCACTGTCCCAAATTTTTACAATTTGGACGTATTTTTGAATTATTTTCACGTTTGGACCCTGGAGGAACTATTCCCAGAAATGGACCCTGGGGTCGGCGCCATGCCCCATGGCGCCGAGGTAACAGCTCGGCGCCATGTCCCACGGCGCCGAGCTCGGCGCCATAGATCACGGCGCCGAGCTATGTAATACAAAAACACATGTGTAGTTTAGTTGGTTGAGGCTTGAGGTGTTGAGCCTTTGGTTGTGGGTTCGAACCCAGATCTATACATTAATTTTAATTATAAGTAAGTATAATATTTTTATATGATGTATTTATTTAATTATAATTATGGAGTAACTATTTATTTATTAGGCTCAACACCTCAAGCCTCGACCAACTAAACTACACATGTGTTTCTGTATTAGGCGCCGACCCCAGGGTCTATTTCTGGGAATAGTTCCTCCAGAGGTCCAAACGTAAAAATAATTCAAAAAAAGTTCCAAATTATAAAAATTTGGGCGTCACTGTCGGCTGATGGTTCAATGCTGTTTTGTGTGTACGATCACCGATAATAAGTTTCCAAATTTTTAGAATTTGGCCTTTTTTTTGAAATATTTTCACATTTGGACCCCTGGAGAAACTAATTGCAGATTTGGACCCTGGGGTCGGCGCCATGCCCCACGACGCTGAGGTAACACAGCTCGGCGCCATGTCCCACGACGCCGAGCTTTGCGACCAGAACCAACGTGGCAGCCGACGTGGCAAGAAGGTCGGCGCCGCGGAGCACGGCGCCGAGCTCGGCGCCGAGCTATGTAATACAGAAACACATGAGCAGTTCAGTTGGTCGAGGCTTGAGGTGTTGAGCCTTTGGTCATGGGTTTGAACCCAGATCTATACATTTTGCTATGTTTTAAACAATTTTTTTATAGAATATATTTTGTTTATAATTATGAATTAATTTTAATTATAAGTAAGTATAATATTTTTATATGATGTATTTATTTAATTATAATTATGAAGTAACTATTTATTTACTTATTAGCTTATATATCTAGCCTTGTAAATAGAACAAGTAATATTTGTTTCTAGTTTTCTTCAAAACCACATGTGTAGTTCAGTTGGCATGTGGTGTTTTAGCCTTTGGTTGTGGGTTCAAAGTAATGAATCAACACAATTTTTACTACTTTTTTATAATTTGTTTTTATTTAATTTCAAAATAAGAATTATTTAATTTATTTTTATAAACTCTTGAAACATTCCGTTTTATAATTTATTTTTTATTTGATGTTTGAAACAATGAGTTTGGTTGTTCTAATGCTTTGATTTTGAAATAACTTTTTATCCATCAATAAATTTTAGTCGAGATATATAAACTAATAAATAAATAAATAAATAGTTACTCCATAATTATAATTAAATAAATACATCATATAAAAATATTATACTTACTTATAATTAAAATTAATTCATAATTATAAACAAAATATATTCTATAAAAAATATTGCTCAAAACATAGCAAAATGTATAGATCTAGGTTTGAACCCACGACCAAAGGCTCAACACCTCAAACCTCAACCAACTGAACTGCACATGTGTTTCTGTATTATATAGCTCGGCGCCGTGATCTATGGCGCCGAGCTTGGCGCCGTGCTCCGCGGCGCCGACCTTCCTACCACGTTGGCTGTCACGTTGGTTCTGGTCGCAAAGCTCGGCGCCGTGGGACATGGCGCCGAGCTGTGTTACCTCGGCGTCGTGGGGCATGGCGCCGACCCTAGGGTCCATTTCTGGGAATAGTTCCTCCAGGGTCCAAACGTGAAAATAATTCAAAAAAAGATCCAAATTGTAAAATTTTGGGTAATAAGTTCAAATGTATAGATGGGTTTATGTATACTAGCACTCTCCTGTAATTATCCCTCTTTGATCGTAGTAAGGATGAAAACGGATCAGATTATCGCTGATATTGTATTTGTTTTTATATTTTCTGTTCGGATTCGGATTTGAAAGGATCAAGATGCCCAAGAGGGGAGGTGAATTGGGCTTGTTTTAAATTTCTAAAGCAAATATAAAAACCTATCAAATGCCAATCACCCCTAGTGCCTACCGTCCGTGTGTCCTAACTAGAAAGCGGTAGCAGTTCATAGGAATTAAAGACAACCTAAGCAATTCTAGTAGGAAATGTAAAAACAAGACGAAAATGTAAAGAGCTAGGAAAAAGAGAATCTCATGGACGCAGCGATTTTTTCCCGAGGTATCGAGGTGTCGACACACCCCCCTAATCCTCGTTGGAGCACCTCGCAAGGTATCGCTCCCCCTCTACCCGCGCAAGGGTAGAGTGCTCTCTACGGGCTGATTCTTCGCCACTCCGGCTCGGTGAATCGCCCACAACCGATCACAAGAGCTTGGAGAAGAGCCGCCAACAATCTCCCGACGGTCACTTCCTCCGAACACCACCAAACCGTCTAGGTGCTGTCGAACACCAAGAGTAACAAGCACAAGACCTTCACTTGACCCACTCAAGGCTAGGAAGGTGGATGAATGCACACAAGTCACTCCTAATCACTCTAGGAGGGAAGAACAAGATGAACTCTCTCTAATCTCTCCCTCACTAGACTCTTGGCTCTCCAAAAGATTTCTCAAGGTGTCACCAGCTGAAACAATGGCCAAGGAGACCTCTAAGGTCCAAGGGGGCAACTATAAATAGTCCCCACCTCCAAAACTAGCCGTTTTTTACTTTTTCTTCTTTCTACGTAGCCACCGGACTAGTCCGGAGCTCACACCACCGGACCATGCACACTGGTCCGGAGCTCACTCTCGTTCCAAACTCAGGCACCGTCGGACTACTCTGCTTGGTCCGACGCACTGGTCCGACGCTCTGGTCCGGAGCCTCGGTGCTCTCTGAGTAAAAACTGATCTCTCTTTATACATACCACCGGACCACTCTCCTTGGTCCGGTGCCCTGGTCCGACGCTCTGGTCCGGAGCCAGGGAGCTCTCTGCATAGACCAAACTTCCTGTCTTGAGGCGTCGGACTAGCCGTCGGACACACCGTCGAACTAGTCCGGAGCCTTCTGACTCTCTGAACCAAGCCACCGGACCACTCTTCTATGGTCCGGTGCTTTCCAGACAGGTGGTCCGGAGCTCCTCGAGCTGAGAATCTGCCTAAGTCAGGGACCACCGGACTACTCTCCTTGGTCTGGTGCCTACTTAGCAGAGTGGTCCGGAGCCTCTTTCTCCCTCTCTATCAACCGTTTTCGTTGAGGTTTCTCAAGGGATTTTTCTCCTACCACTTCTAAGGTTTATCAAAGGCTGAAAGCAAGGTCTCTAGGACTAGTTGTGACAAGTGTGCATATACCCACTTTCCTAAACTCTCCTAGGTCAAGCTACTAACCTCATACCCCCCTTTATAGTACGGTCAAAGGAAAAACAAAAGCCCTAGCTATACTTAGTGCCCTTCTCAACCTTATGGCACTAAGAACTAGCCTAGTCTTCGTCGAGTATCTCCATCCTTTGCAACCGAAACGATTTCCATCTTGGGGGCATGAATGTCCATTAACCCCATTCAAAATACATCACTCATGACCTAACATATATGACTTTGTCTCTACAACATACACGTTAGTCATAGTGATCTAGTATTGTCGTTAATCGCCTAAACACAAGGGTCCATGATTCTACAGGATTCGAATACGAATAGTATCAGAAATGTCGGATAAGATACGATTAGATATCGACATTATAAATATACTGATTTTAGTATTCGAATACAGATACGGTATCGGATGCTAATCTTCGAACTTGGATACAGATATGTCTAAATTTGTCTAAACGAATTCGGTCGGATGGACGGTCGAATAAATATCCGTACCGTTTCAATCCTCGTAGTTATTAGGATGTAGATGTATGTACCTGTATATCCATCCTGCATTCCTGCACGTGAGAAGCGAGAAATTACGATCGAGCTGCTCATTTGTTCTACGGAGTACTACTCTAGTACTACAAGCTAGCTGCAAATTTTGATCTCGTCAACATTTTGTTCAGGACGTAAAAGTTGTATTGTAAATATATTAAGGTTTCATGCATCTTTTAGGATGTCATATTGAATATTTGAATAATAATTAAAAGGATTATACATGAGTCAATTATAAAATTATAATCACATAATCTGTAACTAATTCCCGGGACAAATCTATTAAACATAACTAATTCATTATTAGCACATGCTATTGTCAAATTAAAACATGGATTCCTTCTGTCTTTAAATATCTGTCGTTTACACTTCCTAAGTAAATATATTTAACTAAATATATATTAAATCAAATCGAATTTATGATATGAACACTAACGACAATATAATAGTTATTTAATGATAGAGAGAGTAGAGTAGTGGCCAAAATTCAGGTTGATGTAACCTGCGGTATAAACATAATTTCGCGTTTCTCCATTAATTGTTTTTCTCGTGTAACGACACGTAGACGTAGTCGTGTCTCTGCCATCGTCATCACGTCCGTCCGATGCAGGCGGTTGAGACACGACACCCAATTTGTCAGGCCGTGACGTGGCGGCTGTGCGTCGTGCATGCACGCTTCGGTGACGTGAGGTTTATATGCATGGACTGGACTTTTTCTTTTTTTTTATTGATACAACTTCGACGTACACAATCTACACACTCCACATTCCACACTCCACACTCACACCATACCATACGCACACACACACGCAAACAGACCCATAATTTTCAAATTTAGAAATTTTGCTTAAGACACGCAACAGTTTTCACGGGAACCAAATCCTTTCAATATTCATACATATAGTGCGTAGTAGTATCCATATAGCTAGATCTCACACTATGCAATGGTTACACAATCTTGTTTGCTTGGTTTTGGAACCCATATTTAGGACCGGTTTGGTACAACTAGTTTCATGAGCCTCTAGGTGGAGCTAAGCTATTTTGAAAAAAAATATTTGGTAAAACAATTTCACCAACAACATTACACATTAATATGAGAGAGAAAGGAGAGAGATATGATAAGCTATTGTTTTCAACTTTATCTCATATCATATCTTTGTGAAAGGGGAAGAAGTTGTTTTAAAAAAAGGTGTGTGGTAAAAAAACAACAACTCATGAGCGATATCAAACATGCCTTAATTAATCGACTAGCTAGCTAAAAAGGATATATATATATATATATATATATATATATATATATATAAATAAATAAATAAATAAATACCCGGCCGAGTCGTCACACACAGTCTTATCCGGACGGACGAGAGAAACAGGCCGGCCAACAGATCCAACGCACGCAACGCGCGCGCGACGACGTCACGTGTGATCCGACGCACGTATGCATGATACGCTGTTGCCATGCACACAGCGTCAGCGATCTGGTAATAAATTAATAAATTAATTGATTGATCTGGTCCATTCCCATCGTATTCGAGACGAGGTGGAGTAGTCCACAGCTGGTACCTCATATCTGACTTAAGAAACACGTATACTGTACAGGTACACATATATATCCTCCCTCCATCCTTATTTTTTTCTAAAAAAATAGACATCTCATTTTCCAAAAAAAAATAAAAATAACTAAGCAATTTTTTTAAAAAAACCCTGTATTTATGATACTTTTAATAACAACAAGATTTCAACGATAAACTTATTTAGAGATGTAAAATTACTGATAATCTTTTACACAGAATATCAGATCTGCTAGTTTAACTTAAATTTGATTAACTCCGCTCTCTCTCTCTCTTAAGTAACTGTATAATATCTTGTTTAAAACGGATGGAAGACAGAAGTAGCGACCGGCCGCGCGCGAAGCTAGAGAACGCTCGGTCAGCAGTGGAGAAGTTGGAAATGTCGAGCCAGCAAATCGCGCGCGGCCGGCCGGCGACCAACGGGGGAGGGCAGACGTGGGCGCCGCTATCTGATCTGCCGACGCCATCATTAGCGAAGAAAAAGTCTAGTGGCCCCTCGGCGCCGATCTCACCACCAGGTCATCATTGCCTCCACCAAAATTTTCATATGCATGCATTTTTTTAGGTGATTATTCGTCCTTTATTTGAGAGGAACGTATCTTGTGCAAACTACAATTTTATGTAAACCCGTGTAAACCATGACAAAAAATTATCTAAATTTATAAAAAAAAAATCACACATGTAGATGATACGATGATACATAACCTTTTAAAATATCTTGTCCAAACTCGACTTTGTTTGTTAGATATATAAATAACAAATTTCTAACAAATCATCTCAACTCCTTTCTAGCTTGAAATCTGTTATTTTTATATCTCACAAATGAAGTCGAGTTTGGACAATATATTTTTATAAAGTTGTGTATCATCATATCATCTATATGTGTGATTTTTTTGGTGAATTTAGACGATTTTTTTGCCATAGTTTGTACGGGTTTTCATGAATGTTTTGGTTTGCACCTGATACGTTGTCTTATTTTGAGAAACTCAATGATCCAATTAGAGCATGTATAATAATGTGTTTTAAGCTGGCTAGATGGTGTGGTTAAGAACACTTTTAGTTATAGCAATTAGCTCCTATAGAGACTAATAGTTTTTTGAAACAATTATTCTATCCAATCCCTAGCTATTTTACCCAATTCCTAATTGTCTTTGTGGTTAAACAAAATTTTATAACTTATATATGCATGTGAAATTGGATGAAGATGATCATGATATTCACATCGAATTATAAGATAAGATCTACAACTACATAGTTGACATGTTTTTCATGTAAAATTAATAATTATTTAGAGTATCATTTTTGTACTCCTCATATTTTGAAATCTAAAATTTAGAACTTTTGAATGAACTCAAAAGTTGGCACGGTCTATACAAAAAGGTATAGTTATCATGTGGTCTATAACTGATATACTAGTTTGTTAATCTTTTACATGAAGTCACTTAAAATCCTGAATATCCATTTTATTCTCTTAGCTTTCGAACCAAGATTTCCAAACGGCGAATATCATTTTTTTAAATTGACATGCAGCGAAGCGGAGTCCCAGCAGTATTGGTATACTTGGCCTTATCCCGACGAGTCACAGTCACGGCAGCACTGCTGATACAACTCCAAAGCTCCCACCATTCCAAAGCTTCGACGACTCCCCCGTAGTACGTACCCAGTTGCCGCCGGCGGCCGCCGTCACGGTGGGCCCCACGTCGTGGCCGCAGTACCGTCACCAACCACGTCACCTCCCACGCGCTGCGCGTTGGCCGCGCCCCCACCCCCACGTGCTGCCGTCACGGACCGGCCGGCCGTCCGTCCCGACCAGGGACCCGGTGGCGTGACGTGGGACCCACCGAACCACCTCAACTGCGGCTGACGCCCCGCCACGCCACCCACGGCCCCCGCGGTCTCCGTCGTCCTCTCCGGACGTCCCCCACCACCCAGATGACGCCATCCCCGCCCCTCGCTGACCTCACCGCCCTTTATATATCAGGCTAGTCCTCCTCCCCGTCTTGCCCATTCATCACACGACGGACGACGCGCCCGCCCACAAGTCGCAGCTGCTAGCTCCCAACCTAACCAGGAAAAAGGACGACGTGCAGCGCGCGGCGAGCCGCCGGCCGGGAAGGAGGAGAGAAATAATGTACCAGGCCATCCCGTACAGCGCCGGCCGGCCGTGGCCGCGGCCCGCGCCGGCGATGAGCGTTGACGTGGCGGCAGCCGTGGCTGAGGAGGAGAGGCTGCTGGCGGCTGCGCAGCAGCAGCAGTCGGCGCCGGCGGCGGAGGCGGCGGCGGTGAGGGAGGAGGAGGTGCGGCGTGCGGTGGCGGAGTGCCCCGTGCTCGTGGTGGGCAGGCGCGGGTGCTGCCTCAGCCACGTGGTGAAGCGGCTGCTGCAGGGACTCGGGGTCAACCCCGCCGTGCACGAGGTCGCCGACGCCGAGTCGGAGCTCGCCGGGGTCGTCGACGGCGCCGGCGGAGACGTCGCGCTCCCGGCGGTGTTCGTTGGGGGCAGGCTCCTCGGTGGCCTCGACAGGCTCATGGCCGTGCACATCTCCGGTGACCTCGTTCCCATACTCAAGGACGCCGGCGCGCTGTGGCTCTGATGAGAAGCGACGACCGTACCAGGCCGTTCGTTCGTTCTTGCCTCTGCATCGTCAGCTCTTCTGCTCCTGCTGCTGTTTTCCATCCATGTCCTTTCTTGGAATTAAACGATGATGTTGTTGTTAACTTATTTTTATTTATTATTACTCCTAGATTAATTAGATAGGCATTAACATAGGACTTTAATTCTTTTAGTAGGAAAAAAAGAAGAATGTTTGCTACTAGGAGAATTAATTCGAGTGCGTATGATAAGCGATATACTACTGTAGTATTTATATTATTTTTGTACGAGCGAGTATTTCCCATCATGTGAATATGAAAGAGTGCTGAAATTAATTACCTGAGTATGTACAGTAGTCAGTACAGTTCATGAACGGTACACAGGTCGTCGGCGGCGGCCGGCTGGACGGATTGAGATTGATTTTCCTCCTTACAAACTAGAGTACGTATTCTTTTTTTTTATAAGAAAAAAAATAGCACAAGTGTTTGATAATGACGTGTGAATAATGTGAGATCATCAATCCCGTGATATACATACATGAACGCGTCAGCTCAAACATGGTCACGGATGAACTTGGTCTGAATTTCCTAACCCAGACATCATTTGCCGACACAGCACCTGGGACCTGGCTAAAGATCAGTAGTGTCGTCGTTGCATGTTCTAAAATCCAGATCAAGTCTAAACTGTAGCTACACACAGTACTGCAGGGGCAATAATGGCATGCTGTCCAAAGTTTCAGTAGTAACGGGCGGAGGACAATTCAAGGTAGCACGTCGTACACGCACCAGTTAAACAGCAGGATGTGCAGCAGCGACAGGAGATGCTACACCTACACGAACCCTCTTCCAAAAACTAACCGGACGTGAAACACCAACGGCTCCTGCTATGCGTGTTCGGCTGATCTTCATTTATGTGATCGATACTATTTTATCATGGTTGATAAGTCGGACGGATAAGCGTAACGAACAAGAGGTATATATATGTGAGTATGTGACGATGCATCACATTGGAAACGCGCGTGTATGCATGGTTGTCTATCTCTTTGCTGGTGCGAACGAAAATAGCAGCGCGGATGAGTTGTCACGGGACAAAACACAAATAAACTTGCACGAAATGAACACCTGTGTACCGGCTGGACGTGCATCCCAAAGGACTGTCACAGGTGATCTTATCTGAGATGCATGCACGTACGTACGTACGTATATAACAGACAGATCGTGCGTCACACTGTCCTGAATGCTACGCGCCAACTACTACTACCTAGCAGTTTGCAGTGTTCCTTACTTTTTCGATGCTGGTGATAAAACCAGTGTGTGCGTTTTGGGTTTGCATATGCTCGACAAGAAACTGAACCACTGAAGGATGAGCTGCGGACAGCTGCTGAAAAAACAGTTGAGAAATACTGGCCGGGACGGGACAGGATCGAAGAAACCAAATGCAACCGTGCTGACATGGACTTTGCTTGGAACTACGTTTATTATATAGGAAATTAATAAAAAAGGAAGAAAAGAGAGAGTTAAGATGTCAGGCTCACCGCACTGAGGTCAGCACGTACGAAAAACACATCGATGCCACATCGGCAGAGCAAGCAAAACTCCCAACAACCCGAGAAGCACGTGGTCCGGAAAAGAAAACGACTTGGAGGCTGAAAAGTGAGGAATTTCACCACAACCACACAGGACACATCGTATCGTACGTAACGTATCAATGGAGCATCTAGAAGCTGAAATTGAGCGCATATATATATATATATAGCGCAGTTCTCCTTCTATTATTGCCAATCGATGCACTCGGTCGAGGAACGGGGCGTCCGGACTCCGGATGGACGAATGAACGAACGTCTGAATCGTATGATTACCCTACTTGATGTGGTGCCTGCGTGGCACGGCCACGGCCACGGTCCGACGTCTCAGAGATCCGGGGAGATCGCGCCCTGACGTCAACAGCTTTGACAACAACTACCAGGCGGTTGGATTGGATGCATGGGGGCGAGGGGGATGACATCACGCTGCCGCTCGTATAACGCTTTCGTTCGGTCACTCAAACGCCCCCGCATGACGTGACGTAACGTCAGCTCACTTGTGCGTGACCAACTAAACTAACCACCGCCGCCGCATGACGACTTTGGGTGCGATTACGACTCGGTCTTTATTCACCCATACAGTAACCGTTCGTTGTTATCAGCAGCTGTTCGCCAGGGCCAGAAAAAAAATTATCTTGCAGCTAGTAGCTGATCGATCGATCGATCTCAAGTTTTTTTCTTCTTCTTCTAGATAGACGCACGCACCATGAGTTCTCGAATTGCAGCTAGCTGGCACGAGATAGGTGCATGAATACCTGAAAGTAAAGAGTACGTACAGTAGAAATCAAACGCTGACGATTGACGCTGTCAGGCATCTAGCATCATGCTGCAAATCATTCCAATTTTACCGCGCGTAACTACTACTGGTTGCTATCGGAGTGATGAAGTGGGTTTTTTTGGGCCCTCCTTCATTGCTGGTGTCATGCTGCTGGCTGGCCCATGAAAGTAACTAGTTTTTTTCTTTTTTGGCTGTTGTCTGGCCTACAGTACGTAACCCCTGGGATGATGCAAGAGCCACGCCGTTCCGAGCTTCTTGATAATAATACTAATATTTATTAGTACATGATATTTTTTTTTCCGACGTGGACAGCCCATCAATATACTCCGTGCCTGAATCCTGCGTACCAGTGGAAAACAATGAGCTTGGGCAAACACCCCGGCCGCACACCGGAAACGATAAAAGCCATTAAGCCGGTCTAATCGAATCTTTGTAGTAGTACCAACAATTGCATTTTATAAACACTTTCTCCATTTCCAAAACAAATGAATATACACATAGTACTATCAAAAGCAACACTTGAATCAAACTCTTTTTCTTTTCATTATGATGATCATCAGTTTCGCGGTGACAACCGGGCGAAGCACAATAGATCATGGGTTCAGGTGTCGTATGTAACGTACCTTTTCCACAAAGATTTAGTTTTTTTGTCCCCCTTTTTTGCAAATGCTCGTGGTCCACAAAGATTTAGCATCAGTGACAGCGTCATCTCAAGCGGTGGTCTTCAACAAAACCCGTGGCGTACGAAGCAGCAGCAGCACACAGACTAAACATCGGGATCTGCTGCCGCACGGACATTCTACCATAGAACGGACGTACGAGCGGAGTGGTCCAACCCACGACACATGCACACGTCGCCCCGCCGCCACGCACACACACCGCACGGCACACGCGCGCACGGGAACGCGTGCCCCGGCCGCGACACACCCTCACGACACACACGCCAGCCCTCCCCCCACCGCGCACAACCACGGCGAGGCTCCTACCGTGACTGGCCGCCGCTGACGCCAACATGGTCGCCAAGCATCTGGAAAAGCAAAAACAAAAATGAAACAAACTGAAAAATGAAAATGAAACAGAGAGCAAAAACAAAATGAAACAAACTGAAAATGAAAATTGAAACAGAGAGTAAAAAGAAAATGAAACAAACTAAAAAATGAAATTGAAACAGAGAACAAAAAGAAAATGAAACAAACTCAAAAAAGAAAATGAAACATTGACAATGGAGCCAACAGACCAACATGGTCGCCAAGCATCTGGAAAAGCAAAAACAAAAATGAAACAAACTGAAAAATGAAAATGAAACAGAGAGCAAAAACAAACTGAAAATAAAAACTGAAACAGAGAGGAAAAGAAAATGAAACAAACTGAAAAATGAAATTGAAACAGAGAGCAAAAAGAAAATGAAACAAACTAAAAAAAGAAAATGAAACATTGACAATGGAGCCAACAGACCAACATGGTCGCCAAGCATCTGGAAAAGCAAAAACAAAAATGAAACAAACTGAAAAATAAAAATGAAACAGAGAGCAAAAACAAAATGAAACAAACTGAAAATGAAAATTGAAACAGAGAGCAAAAAGAAAATAAAACAAACTGAAAAATGAAATTGAAACAGAGAGCAAAAAGAAAATGAAACAAACTAAAAAAAGAAAATGAAACATTGACAATGGAGCCAACAGACCAACATAGTCGCCAAGCATCTGGAAAAGCAAAAACAAAAATGAAACAAACTGAAAAATGAAAATGAAACAGAGAGCAAAAACAAAATGAAACAAACTGAAAATGAAAATTGAAACAGAGAGAAAAAGAAAATGAAACAAACTGAAAAATGAAATTGAAACAGAGAGCAAAAAGAAAATGAAACAAACTAAAAAAAGAAAATGAAACATTGACAATGGAGCCAACAGACCAACATAGTCGCCAAGCATCTGGAAAAGCAAAAACAAAAATGAAACAAACTGAAAAATAAAAATGAAACAGAGAGCAAAAAAAAATGAAACAAACTGAAAATGAAAATTGAAACAGAGAGAAAAGGAAAATGAAACAAACTGAAAAATGAAATTGAAACAGAGAGCAAAAAGAAAATGAAACAAACTAAAAAAAGAAAATGAAACATTGACAATGGAGCCAACAGACCAACATGGTCGCCAAGCATCTGGAAAAACAAAAACAAAAATGAAACAAACTGAAAAATAAAAATGAAAAGAGAGCAAAAACAAAATGAAACAAACTGAAAATGAAAATTGAAACAGAGAGCAAAAAGAAAATAAAACAAACTGAAAAACGAAATTGAAACAGAGAGCAAAAAGAAAATGAAACAAACTAAAAAAAGAAAATGAAACATTGACAATGGAGCCAACAGACCAACATGGTCGCCAAGCATGTGGAAAAGCAAAAACAAAAATAAAACAAACTGAAAAATGAAAATGAAACAGAGAGCAAAAACAAACTAAAAATAAAAATTGAAACAGAGAGCAAAAAGAAAATGAAACAAACTGAAAAATGAAATTGAAACAGAGAGCAAAAAGAAAATGAAACAAACTGAAAAAAGAAAATGAAACATTGACAATGGAGCCCTGAACCACCGGTAGAACATTACAGAAAACATTGAATCTGGAGGGGGTAGCGCAACATCAGAGAAACATCATCATCATATGTTGCGAAACATTGAAAATGAAAAACTGAAACACACTAAAACACTTAGAGAAACATTAGATCCAGATCGGGGTACGAGGAGGGGGAGGAGACACATCAGAGAAACATCTCATCATCTATGCGTGAAACATTGACAATGGAGCACTGAACCACCGGCGGAACATTGTCACACCCAATTTTAAGGATAAAATTGAATATGAATAACTCATGTGTGCCCAGAGATCAATCACACACATAAGCCGACAAATCTTTAAATAGTACCATCACTGATTGCTTATTACATAACGAATAATATTCTAAAACATAACAACGGAAAATAAAGATAACTCTCGCGACGAAGCTCCACTTCACAGGAAACGCCGACTGGTTGACCACTAGTCTAGTACTCCTCACGGTAGTCTTCAAAGCCATCTGAAGGGGGTTGAGAAAGCAAGAGTGAGCACTTAAAGTACTCAGCAAGAGTAACATAGGGTTATGAAGCTCAAAAAGGCTGACACTGTCTGTACTGCGGTTGCTTTTATCTTGGTCAAGTTTTACCAACACTTAGCTTTAATTATGCAAACCCAATTAATAACCACATGATAAGATTAGCAAACAACATTAATAATTAAACAACATGATCATCTACACTGTGAGTTTTCCAGGCCGCTCGTGACCGTGAGCACGGCTATCATGATAGATTTCCACTCTACAGAGGTTATACACTTTACCCACAAGCCATGTTACCCATATGCCCGGGTTTATAACTCCCATAACACTTTCAAGATGAGTGGGCAGGGAACACTATGAAGTCTTTCAAAAGTCTTCCCAACATGTTGTCAGACCCTACGGACCCAAGGGCAAGGGGTATGTAAAGCCCCTACTCGATGGTACTTTTCGAAGCGGTAACCACCCTAGGACATGCCCTACAACAAGCTCTGCAATGGTGCCTTTCACGAACTGCCAACATGCTAGTACGAATCTTCATACTTGACTAAAGCCAGAGCCATTATAGCACTTATGGTTGCATTTATGTCCCAGTTTTTGCCTTACAGTGGGGTCCTATCCCATGTTGCTATAAAAGCCAATTTTAACTCATCGTTGCATATATCATTAGTCAAGATTCACCTCAAGATCCATTATTGTAAAGCATAGCAGAGCTACCCATATGCATAGAAACCCATGGTGACAAGGTAAAAGGATAACAAAGCTATGGTAAATAGGAATCAAAATTAGACACATGCAATATGACTAAATGAATTAGGGTGAATAGGTAACAAGGATGATCCCATGTTAAACTTGCCTTGATCACAAAGCTCCTGGTAATCCTGATCTGCTGCAAAGAACTCTTGCTCACCGAAGATCTCACCAGCTGTACTCGATCAACATCACCACGCAATCGTCCGAACAATCATACACGAAGCAATAAAGACATGATCAGAACATTACACCATAAACAATAAAGAGACTTTGAAAAGGTTATGAAATAGATCTATACTTTACTACGATCACAAAGACGCGAGAACCACGTGTCGGTGTTATGACCCGGGGGTCAAGACCACCAACGAGTAAATTTGTATATCGCGTGCTCCCTCTCTCAGACGTGATGCAAGATGGACACAAGGTTTATCCTGGTTCGGGCAAAGAAGGCCCTACGTCTAGCGGGGGGAGGATGACTTGTATTATCTCGCACCCAAAGCGTGCTCGTACAGGGGGGGTACAAGCTGTGTTACACGGAATCGGCCACCCGAGGGGTCGATCGAGCGGCGGGGTGTGTGGAGTGTGGAGTCTCAGAGTCCAAACTAGGGTCCCTGAGAACGAAAGTCCGAACTCTCAGAAATGGAAAAGAGATGTGTTCGAGGGCGTAGGAGCCGATCCCCCATGCTCTACCTCGGCGTCCCCTTTTATAGACTAAGGGGAGGTCCGAGGGTACAGGGCCCTAACTGTAGCAGTATGGGCGGCGTATCCGCGTCACAGTGTTGGCGGAGAGACGTTGAACACTGTTGCGACATGGCCTTCCCGTCCTTCAGGCGTCCCTGGTCGTGGCGGCAGTAGAAGTCGTCACAGTGCAGTGTCCGCAGGCGGGCACGAGTCCCACGGCCGAAGCGGGACGGGGCGGATGGGACGGCTCCCGTACCGGAGTTGTTGAAGAGAGGGGGGTCGAGCCCCCGGTCGAGGGAGGGGGTCGAGCCCTGCATGGCTCTGCCGCGTTCCCGAAGTCGTCGTCGAGGGTCGCACTGTTCACTTTCCGAGGGGTACCGTTGGAGTCCGTACTCGCGTAGTGGCGACAGTGTCGGCACAATTGACAGGAATCGGGGACCTGACGGGGGGTTGGCGGATTTGACAGTGGACGCGGGCGCCCATGTCGTTAGGTGGGTTCACTTTAACCCATGCCGGAGCAGTTGGGTTAATCGAGCCCCTCGTCCAGGGGTCGTCCGCTCGACCCCTGGCCGAGGTAGAGGTCGAGGCGTCGATGGGGTCGGAAGGGTCGAGGTAGAGGTTGGGGGGTCGAGGGTTCGACCCCTCGTCCGTTCTTCGTTTGTCGAGGTGGAGCCGCGGGGGTCGTTCGCTCGCCCCCTCGGTCCGTCATCGAGGTGGAGTCGGGGGTCATTCGCTCGCCCCCTCGTTTGTCATCGAGGTGGAGCTGGGGGGTCGTTCGCTTGACCCCTCGTCTGTCGTCGAGGTGGAGCCGGCCCGTGGCTTGTTGCCGCAGTTGGTGTAGAGGGGGCCCTCGATTGATGGGCCGTGTCTTACCGAGTAGTGGGCTGGTCCTTGCCTTAAAAATGGTTGCTATGTTTAACGTTAATTTATCGAAGGGTTTAGGGTACCCCTTACCTTTGTACCCGACAGTAGCCCCCGAGGCCCCAGAGGAGTGATTTAGAACTCCTCTGGGGGCTATGATACGCGTTTCTCGGAGGGAGTAAAGATTGCCCGGTTTTGTCCTTGGCCTACAGGGTTAGTGAGAAATCCGATTCTCCGCGGGGTGCGCGCGAGCGCACCCCGCGGGGGTAGCCCCCGAGGCCCCAGAGGAGTGATTAAGAACTCCTCTGGGGGCTAAAATACGTTGTATAGTGGGGTCTTTTAAGGATACCTGGAGACGTGGCACCCTGTCGAGGGGTCAATTCCATTCCTTTTCCTGAAAAGAGAAGTGTTCGAGGGCGGCTGTCGAACCCTACCGAGGGCCAGCCTTCGCTCCCTCGAGCACCACTGGAGTCAGAGCGCCCCGCCCGAGAGGTCGACTCTGTCTGCCAGGTTACGAGTTTTCGACCCTCTTTCGCCGAGGGGTGCCGTGCGTAGTCGGGCCCTCGAGCCCTCGAATGGCTAGGCCTTCACTACCTCATAGCGTCCTTCCCACGAATCCTTTCGTTCGGATTGTGGGGTGAAGAGCATCGTGCTATCCTCGTTAGGACGAGCCCGAAGTCCTCGGTGAGTTGTTCTCGGGCATGAGTCCATTAGAAATGGTGCCCTACACGGGTAAAAATCCGAGTGAGAACTCGACCCCGTTTGATAGGGGTCGACTAGTGGCCCGGAGGCGTTCTCATTGTTAAGCAAGCCGTACGGCTTACTAAGCACGACCATGTGGATTACCAAGGTGCCAACCCCATTCGATAGGAGTTGGTGGCTCGATGCCTCCCAGCGTAGGGATCCTTAGGTGTTCCTAGGTATGCCTCGGATATGTCCCAAGGAGCCTCGAGAGTTCGTTCTCGAGCTACCGGGACATCCCTGACTCGTGTACTCGAGGGCGGCTGTCGAACTCCGTTCGTGGAGCCAGCCTTCGCTCCCTCAAGATTTGGGGGTGGACCGGAGTCCGTTAACCATGGGTCCTTCCTGACCTCAGGTACTCGAGGGCGGCTGTCGAACCCTATGTAAGGGCCAGCCTTCGCTCCCTCAAGATTTGACGGATGGTTCGTCATCCGACGCTATCCTCAGGAGGAGGAGTCCGACCTTGTGGACCGCCGAGGGGAAAAGCAGGTGGTCGTTGTATTGAACTTGGGGACATACCTGTGCCGGAGCTCTCGAGGGAGGCTGTCGAACCCCGGACGGGCCAGCCTTTACCCCTTCGAGGCCATGGAATGAACTGCAGTTGACGACCCGAGGCCTCGTCAGGCCTCGGGTACTCGAGGGGGGCTATCGAGCCCGTTCGTAGGCCGACCTTTGTCCCCTCGAGATTTTGGGGGTGGACCGAGGTCCTAACCTGAGGTCATTTCTGGCCTCGGGTACTTGAGGGTAGCTGTCGAACCCTCTTTCGAGGGCCAGCTCTCGCTGCCTCAAGATTCCTTACCCTCGAAGACGACGTTTCCGGCCGCGCGCCTTTTTAGGTGGTGTCCGTTCGGCGCAACAGTGCGGTTGCAGGGCGGAGTGCGGCGCGGAGCCCGATGATGGGACGGGACGCCTTATCCTGGAGGGAATACGAGGAGGGGAGTACAGGCGAATTAAATGCGGAGATTCCCTTGCCTGTTTGGCGGATTCGTCCGTCGGCCTCTCGCGTATAAGTAGCGAAGGTGAGGGGTCTGGTGCTTTTTCCGCGCACTTGCCTTCCTCGCCTCCTTGCCTTCGCCTTCCTTGCCTCCTTCTCTCCGCCTCTGCCTTAGGCGTCCCGCGAGTAGGAACTCTGCGCGAGCGAGAGAGAAAGGGAAAGATAGGAAACGTACCATCCGCCTCCAAGTCCGAGCAAACCGCCGTCCCCATGGCCACTTTCGCGCTCGTCGGCGCCGATGACTGGCCCGCCTCCTCGGTTCGTCACTCGCATCTGGCGGGATTGGTGGAGAGCGGTCTTCTCCGGCCCGTTACCACGGCGGAGAGGCCGGAGTGGATAGTTCCGCCGCGGGACCACGCCGAGCCCAACCCGCCGGAGGGGTACGTGGTGTCGCTCGAGGTCTTCCACCAGGCGGGACTGGGTGCCCCACCCAGCCGTTTTCTGCGCGCGCTCCTCTACCACTACGAAGTGGAGCTCCAGCACCTCACTCCCAACGGCGTCAGCCAGGCGGCGGTCTTCGCCGCGGTGTGCGAAGGCTACCTGGGGGTCGAGCCCCACTAGGAGCTATGGCTCCACATCTTCAAGGCAAGCATCTTCCATGCCTCGGTCAACAAGGGCACCCGCCGGAGGGTCAGAGCCGGGTGCTGCAGCATCTCCGTCAAGCGGCCAAAGTTTTGGCTCCCGGCGAACCCGTCCCCAAGCCACTCCGGATGACACTCCGGATGGTTCTACCTGAGGAACGATGACGATCTGCTCCCGGCGTACACCGGGAGGACACTCGATGCCGAGCCCGACCGCTGGGGATATGGCGTCCCGACGGACAAGCAGAAGCGCCTTGACGACTTGCTGGACGCGATCAAGCGTCTGAAGGAGAAGGGGCTTACCGCGGAGATCGTCGCGTCGGCGTTCCACCGACGGTGGGTTGTGCCGCTAATGGCTCGACCCCTCCGCATCGACGAGATGGGTCCGGGGGTCGATCTCTTGGGCTGCCTCTTCGTTGAAGAAGAACTGGCCCCAGAACGGGTGGTCAGCCGCGTCCGCCGTTTCTTCGCTGGGGGGTTCGACCCCAAGAACATCGTGAAGATCCCCATGAAGCCGGACGAGGGCTTCTTTGAGCTGGTAAGGTCCTTTCCTCCGGTTAGAGTCCCCGCTCTCGTCCCTTCCGTCCTCTCCGCCCGTGCTCTAACTGCCTTGCGTTCCGCAGGGGAATGTGTCCTACAAACCCTCGCCTCCGCCGGTGAAGGAGGGCCGGGCCACGAAGGAGGCGAACCGCCTCCGCGCGGAGAAGCAGAAGGCCGACAAGGACAAGGCCAAGGCGAAGACGACCAGGAAGGCTCGGGAGAAAGAGCTGAGAGATCAGCGCTGGGCCCAATAGAGGCGGGAGGGCCTCAATGAGGAGTTGTCGCCCTCGGAAGAGGAGGACGAGGAGGGGGAAGAGACGAACTGGAGTGATTTGGAGGAGGAGGAGGCGGTGCCTGAATAGGCGGCCGTTGTAATTGGTGGAGGGGAGGGGTCGACCTCGAGGTCGGCCCCTTCCGTCTAAGCCGGGCCACGGGCGGAGCGCCCCGTGGCTTCGCAGGAAGTCGTGCCGCGGCAGACGCGATCGCAGACGCCGCGGTCCTCGTCGGGGGGTCGACCGAGCGAGCCCCCGACGCCCGCCGCGTCGGGCGCACGGGTGCCGGGCCCACCGGCGCAGGTGGGGACCGGCACGGGGACGACGGTAGCGCCGCCGTCGAGGAGTCGATCGAGCGAGCCCCCGAAGCCTGCTGTGTCGAGCGCACGGGCGCCGGGCCCGTCGGCGCAGGTGGGGGCCGGCAAAGGGACGACGGTGGCGCCGCCGGCCCCTACCCGGGAGAAAGTGCCAAGAGCCGCCTCGACCCCCGGCCCCCGGGCAGCGGTGCTCCAGAGCTCGACTAGCCCGACGGTTGCCGGGCTGAAGCACCGGGCTCCAAGGGGGTAAGTCGATTTCATAGTCGTTGTCTGTTTTCTCTTTTTGTCGGTAAGGACCCTTGCTTATCGTTGTGCACGTGTTCCTTTCTCAGGTCGAAGCGCCCGCAGGGAGCCGCGCCCCTCGCCCCTGCCAAGATGCTGAAGACGGGGGCAGCGATCCAAGCAGCCGCTGAGGTCGGTCCTGCCGCCCCACCCCCTTCGACGGTTGCCCCCGAAGCGGCACGGGCAGCCACGACCCAGGAGGTGGCGATGCGGGGGGAAGCGCAGGGGGCCTCGGCGTCCGCTCAGACGGCGGTGGTCGCCGAAGCGACGGTCGTGGCGCCCGCGCGGCCGTCAGAAGAAGTCGCATCTAGCGCCCCGGGGGGCGCGGAGCTTCTGCCGACAGCGGTCGCGGTCGCGGCCGAGGTGGTGGAGGTGGTCAGGCCTCAAGCCCCTGCGAACGAGCGGGAGGCCCTGGATCACCCAACGCCGGGGCGTTGGCCCGAGGGTCTAGCTGCGCTGGAGGCTCGACTCCAGCTCGAGCGCGAGGGTACGACTACCGCCACGCCTGAGGGCCCCTCGACGATGCCGGGGCTCGAAGAAGGGGGTCCGGTCGATCACGCCGAGGGAACGCCAGCGCCGGCGCAGGGCGGGATGTTGATGGAGTCCACCCCCGCCCAGGTGGACGAGATGGTGGCCGAGCTGGTGGACCCGGCAGAACTGGCCATCATCGCGGTTCGTCGGGCGGAGCCGGAGGTGGCTCGGCCTCCCCTCGAGGTTGAGGGGCCGCTGTCTCGAGGTAAGTCACACTTCGACTCGCTCGAGATGCGGTGGGTTCGCCTTGCTGGATGTTAACTTTATGGGGTCGTTCATCGCGCAGGGCCGTCTTACTGGCCGGGGTCTTCTCCTACTGGTGGCGACGGCTTGGCGAGGCCGTCGACGTCCTCGCGAGGTGGCCCAGAGGACGGGAGAGGACATGCGGAAGAAGCCTCACCCCTTTCCGCTTATCGAGGAGGGGGGGACCTGCGCGATGACGTCACGGGGACGGTCGAGCAGAGGATCGCCGCCCGCAGCGCGGCGTGGGGCCAGGGGGTTCTCGAGTTGGCGGACCCTCGAGACCCCGAGCGGGTTTTCCTCACGCTCGACGACCAGACCGAGCTCCGACGGTGGGAGCACGTCGAGGGGTATCGGGCCTGGTTTGAACACTTGGTACGTCGCGCTGCGGAGGTCGCCGCCGTGGACATACGCGAGGGGATGGAGGTAGGTTCTGTTCTACCTTAGATTGTATTTGAATTGTCTGGCTGCCGTTTGTTGACGGTCTTCGTCTTTATCCTCGTCAGTCGCTGCGGGTGAGGTCTTATGAGAAGTCCCAGTACATTCTCCGGGTACAGGGACAACTCTCGACCCTCCGCGCCTCGCTGGATAAGGCGAGGGATGAGGTCGCCCGCGCGAAGGCGGATGCGGCGACTGTTCAGAAGGACGCCGAGTTGAAGATCGCCCATGCGAAGGCCGGCTACGAGGCCATCCAGAAAGAAGCCTGGGAGGCCTTGTTGTCGGCGCAAAGGAAGCTCGACGACGCCCTTCAGTCGACCGTCACCGTCGGGCGGGAGCGGGATGCTGCCCTCGAGGCCCAGCGCAACGTCGAGGAGGAGGCCGCCCGGTTGAGGGAAGAGCTGGCCCGGGCGACGGAAGGCATCCGAGGGCTCCGGGGAGACCTCGACGCCGTCTCCCACGAGCGCGACGCTCTGGCCACCTCAGAGGAGAAGGCTCGGACCCGCGCGACCTCCTTGGGCGTGGTGGCGATGAACCAGAGGAGGGCCCTCGAGGACGCAGGCAAGACCATCGAGGGCCTCTAGGCCAAGGTTAAGGACCAGTCCTCCGATCTTGACGACATCCGCCACCAGCTCGAGGAGACCGAGCAGGCCTACTCCACCCTGGACGTGCAGACCCAAGGTGAGTGCTTCGGGTGTTGCAGAATCTGTCCTGCCTCGACCCTTTTTCTGCTTTTTTGGGTTTTGACCGTTGCGTGCTTGTTTTGGCAGAGCTTGCGAAGGAGAATGCCCGCGCCCACAAGGACCTGGACAATCTTCAGGGCCTCCTTGGCACTGAGGTGAACCTCAACGCGACGCTTGCGGCCGCCATCAACACCTTCTGCAACGACCTCTCGGTCAAGCCGGAGCCGGAGGTCGAGGGGGATGCTCGAGGGGACTCCTTGCTGCGCCGCTTCTACTCCATGACGCGGGGGGTGATGGAGAACGTCCGAGCCGCCCTGCATGTAGGCGTGAAGCGGGCCCTCGCTGTCGTCAACTCCCTCTACGACGTGGAGCTCAGCCTCGTTGTCGACGGGTTCGCCACCGACCCGAAGCTGACCGAGGAAGAGAACGACGCGAAGTGTCATGAGTTGATGGATCACGCAGAGGTGCTTGGAGGCCTGCTGGCGAGACTCTTCGAGCCCGAGGTGATCCCCTCGGTGGACGAGTAGCCCTCGGAAGGTGTCGACGGGTAGTCCCGGGCCTGCGAGCCATATCTGGACAAAAAGATCCATGTAATAGTTAGGCCTTTGTACTGATACAATGCCGAGCCCCTGAGGGCTTTTTGTGTATAATGCATTTTGATCGATATGCACATAGTTAATATTGTTTTTTCGAGCTTTCCCTGCTTTTCTTTGCCTGAGTCAACGCCTGTGAACTAAGCGTTGGACGCACGCTCGTATCCCTGGAAGGGGGTGGCGAGCGGGGATACCGTAGCCCTGGGGCGTAGGTGGGTCCCTGGCTTGACGACACCCTCGACCCTTAGGGATTTCTAGGCGCCTTTGCTTAGTTATGAAGCGTACTCGAGGGAAAGAACGAGAGGGAGAGTCGAGTTTCGAAAAAACGTTCGAGTTTTTCGGGGACTTAGGAGGGGGGTGCCCCCCCTGTTAGCCCCGAGGGAGGCTCGACTTTGCTGAGGCAAAGTCGAGGCTACCTTAGTGCTATAGACGGGTTCGTCTCGTTATTTCTACTTCTCGAGCTCTCTCTGCTTTTCTTTGCCTAAGTCGACGCTTGTGAACTTAAGAATTCGACGCACGCTCGTATCCCTGGAAGGGGGGTGGCGAGCGGGGATACCGTAGCCCTGGGGCATAGGTGGGTCCCTAGCTCGACGACACCCTCGACCCTTAGGGAGTTCGAGGCGCCTTTACTTAGTTATGAAGCGTACTCGAGGCGAAGATCGAGAGGGAGGGTCGAGTTTCGAAAAAGCGTACGGGTTTTTCGGGGACTCAGGGGGGGTGCCCTCCTTTCAGCCCCCGAGGG
Organism: Microstegium vimineum; assembly: GCA_022036555.1. Classification (NCBI taxonomy): domain Eukaryota; kingdom Viridiplantae; phylum Streptophyta; class Magnoliopsida; order Poales; family Poaceae; genus Microstegium; species Microstegium vimineum. The sequence goes on from CM039127.1 coordinate 8,601,548, forward strand.
GAGCTCGACTTCGCCCAGGCAAAGTCGAGGCTACCTTCGAGCTACGAACAAACCTGAAATGTGTTCGAGAACATTTTATTCATTCGAGAGTTTGTACATAAATGCGAAAATGTACAAGGCCCTGGGGCCTCAGGGATAGAAGCGACGTAGCTGTTCGATGTTCCACGCGTTGGTGAAGATCTCGCGCTTCTCGTTCTTCAGTTTGTAAGTGCCGGGCTTCAGAACCTCTGCCACGATGAAGGGTCCCTCCCAAGGTGGTGTCAACTTGTGACACCCTTGTTGCTTTGTCGACGGCGCAGAACGAGGTCGCCGACGTTGAGGTCCCTTTTGCGCACGTTTTTGTCGTGGTAGCGCCGCAGCGTCTGCTGGTACCGTGCCGACTTGAAGAGAGCCATATCACGGGCTTCCTCGAGCTGGTCGAGGAAGTCCTCTCGGGCTACCATGTTGGCTTGCTCGCTATAGGCTTTTAGTCGAGGGGACCCGTACTCGAGGTCAGTGGGGAGGACGGCCTCGGACCCGTAGACCAAGAAGAACGGAGAGAACCCCGTGGCTCGACTCGGTGTCGTTCGGAGACTCCATAGCACAGCGGGCAGCTCGTCGACCCACCTCCTGCCATGCCTGTTCAGCCGATCGAAGATCCTTGGCTTGAGGCCCTGCAAAACCATACCGTTGGCACGCTCGACCTGACCGTTAGTTCGAGGGTGAGCAACTGCGGACCAATTCACCCTGATGTGGTGATGATCATAGAAGTCCAGGAACTTTTGGCTGGTGAACTGCGTGCCATTGTCGGTGATGATGACGTTGGGGACCCCGAAGCGGTGGATGATGTCGGTGAAGAATAGCACGGCTTGCTGAGACTGGATATTGGCGATGGGTCGAGCCTCGATCCACTTCGAGAATTTGTCGATAGCCACGAGAAGGTGAGTGTGCCCACCCTTGGTTCTTTTCAGGGGACCGACCATGTCGAGCCCCCATACTGCGAACGGCCAAGTTATGGGTATCATCTGAAGAGCTTGGACGGGTAGGTGGGTCTGCCTGGCGTAGAATTGGCATCCCTGGCAGGATCGAACGAGTTTGGTGGCGTCGTTGACAGCCGTCGGCCAGTAGAAGCCCTGTCGAAAGGCACTTCCTACCAGCGTTCTCGGCGCCGCGTGGTGGCCACAAGCCCCCGAGTGTAGGTCCTTCAGCAATGCCCTCCCTTCCTCGAGGGTGAGGCAGCGTTGAAGTACACCCGACGGGCTACGTCGATATAGTTCGCGGCCATCCCTGTACAGGACGTAGGTTTTGGCACGTCGAGCTACTCGACGGGCTTTCGTGCGGTCTTCTGGGAGTTCGCCTCTCGTCAGGTACTCGAGGTAAGGCGCGCACCAATCCGTCGGAGGGGTTGGCTCCGCGGCGGCCCCGTCGATCTCCATGACCTCTCCCCCACTCGAGCGGGGATCGGTCGAGGGGGGTGGGTCGACCCCTTGCTCGAGGGCGGGGCCCCCCGAGCCTAGGTCGATGGATGGTGTGTGCAAATCCCTCGAGAAGATGTCGGGGGGGGGGGACCGTCCCTCGAGTAGATGCGATTTTAGCCAGCTCGTCGACAACTTCGTTGTACCGACGGGCTACGTGGTTGAGCTCGAGGCCGTAGAACTTGTCCTCGAGCCTTCGGACCTCCTTGCAGTAGGCTTCCATCTTAGGATCGTGGCAGCTCGAGTCTTTCATCACTTGGTCGATCACCAACTGAGAGTCCCCTCGCACGTCGAGGCGTCGAACCCCGAGCTCGATGGCGATGCGCAGGCCGTTGACGAGGGCCTCGTACTCGGCGACGTTGTTGGAGGCGGGGAAGTGGAGGCGGATGACGTAGCGCATATGGACCCCTGAGGGTGATATGAATAGCAACCCGATGCCTGCTCCCGTCTTCATCAACGACCCGTCGAAGTACATGGTCCAGAGCTCGCTCTGGACCTGCGCTGGGGGTAGTTGGGTGTCGGTCCATTCTGCAACGAAATCTGCCAGTACCTGAGACTTGATGGCCTTCCGAGGGGAGTAAGAGAGGGTCTCCCCCATGAGCTCGGCCGACCACTTGGCGATCCTTCCCGACGCCTCCCGGTTCTGGATTATCTCTCCGAGGGGGAAAGATGAAACCACAGTGACCGAGTGACCCAGGAAATAGTGTTTGAGCTTACGCCGAGTGAGGACAACCGTGTACAACAGCTTCTGTATGTGGGGATACCTCGTCTTGGTCTCAGAAAGGACCTCGCTCACGAAGTAGACAGGCCTCTGAACCGGCAGGGCGTGTCCTTCCTGCTCCCTCTCGACTACTATGACCGCGCTGACTACCTGGGTAGTTGCTGCGACATAGAGAAAGAGGGGCTCGGCCGGGCTCGGGGGTACCAAGACCGGGGGCGAGGTGAGCAAGGCCTTGAGCCTCGAGAGCAATTCCTCGGCTTCGGCGGTCCACGCGAAGTGTTCCGTCTTCTTCAGGAGTCGGTAAAGGGGTAGGGCCTTTTCTCCGAGCCTCGAGATGAAGCGACTGAGGGCGGCGATGCACCCGGTAGCCCTCTGCACGCTCTTGAGGTCGTTGATCGGGCCCATCCTCATGATGGCGGTTACCTTCTCGGGATTGGCCTCGATGCCGCGCTGGGAAACTATGTACCCTAAGAGCATGCCTCGAGGGACCCCGACGATACACTTCTCAGGGTTCAGTTTTATACGATTAGCCCTGAGGCACCCAAACGCGACCTCAAGGTCTCCGACCAGGTTTCCGACGGTTCTAGATTTGACCACGATGTCATCGACGTAGGCCTCGACGGTCGGCCCTATGTGTTTCCCGAAGACGTGGAGCATGCATCGCTGGTAGGTGGCCCCGGCGTTCCGCAAGCCGAAGGGCATGGTGAGGTAGCAAAACATGCTGAAGGGAGTGATGAAGGAGGTCGCGAGCTGATCGGACTCCCTCATCTTTATTTGGTGGTAGCCGGAATACGCGTCAAGGAAGCAAAGGGTTTCACATCTCGAAGTGGAATCTACTATTTGGTCGATGCGTGGTAAAGGAAAAGGAACTTTGGGACATGCTTTATTCAAACTGGTGTAGTCTACACACATCCTATCCTTCCCGTTCTTTTTCTTTACAAGCACGGGCTTAGCTAACCACTCGGGATGATGCACCTCCTTGATGAATCCGACCTTCAAAAGCTTGTCGACCTCCTCCCCGATGATCCTGCGCTTCTCCTCGTCGAAGCGGCGCAGGCGTTGTTTCACCGGTTTGGACCCGGCTCGGATGTCCAAGGAGTGCTCGGCGACCTCCCTCGGGATGCCCGGCATATCCGAGGGGCTCCATGCGAACACGTCGGCATTCGCACGGAGAAAGTCGACGAGCACTGCTTCCTATTTGGGGTCGAGGGTGGCACTGATCGTCAGCACCTTCCCATCCGCGAGGCCGGGGTCGAGCGGGACGGTCTTCGTGTCTTCCGCCGGCTTGAAGTTGCCAGCGTGGCGCTTAGGGTCGGGGATCTCTCCGGACAAGTCGTTGAGGGCCGCGAGGATAGCCGACTCCTCACGGGCCTCGGTTTTTTCCACGCATTCGACGTCGCAGTCGTATGCGTGCTCGTAGGAGGTGTCGACGGTGATGACCCCCGAGGGCCCCGGCATCTTGAGCTTGAGGTAGGTGTAGTTCGGGACCGCCATGAACTTGGCGTATCCCGGTCTACCGATGATGGCGTGGTAGGTGCCTCGCCACGCGACCACCTCGAAGGTCAGCTCTTCCTTTCGGAGGTTCGAGGGGACGCCGAAACAAACCGGCAGCTTGATGCGGCCGATCGGGAGTGCCTTTTTCCCCGGGACGATCCCGTGGAATCCCCCGCGCTGGGCAGGAGCATGGTCCTCGGGATCCCCAGGAGGTCGAGGGTCTCGGTGTAGATGATGTTGAGGCTGCTCCCCCATCCATGAGCACCTTGGTGAGGCGGGTGTTGAGGATGATCGGGCCGACGACGAGCGGGTAAGCCCCCGCGTTGGGGACGTGCTCGGGGTGGTCGTCTTGATCGAAGGTGATCGGCGTGTGGGACCAGTCGAGGTACCATGGGGCCTGGGCCCGAATGGAGAAAACTTCTCGACGCTCCCTCTTGCGCTGGCGCGTGGTGAGGCGAGTCGAGGGTCCTCCGTAGATCATGTAGCAGTCGTGGATCTCAGGGAAGCCTCCTTTTTTGACATCACCCCTGACGTGGGCATCACAGGGCGGGTCTTCCTTGCCATCGTCTCTTTTGAGGCAAGGAGGGACGAAGTTCTTTCGGAGCATCCGACAATCCTCAAGGCGGTGGTTGGCCGGTCCCATATGATAGGGGCAAGGCTCCTTCAGCATCTTATTGAAGACGCCCCCGTCGGGAGGGGGCCCTCGAGGCTTCCGCTTGTCCGCTGCAGCGACAAGGTCGTCGGGCTCATCGTCGTGCTCGACGTTGGGCTCGACGTTGCGCCGGCCCGGTTGGTTCTTCTTCTTCTTCTTCCGGCCGCCGTTGCCGTCGTTGTTCCTTCTGGGCCCCTTGTTTCTCTTGGGCCCATCGTCCGAGCCCCCGGGTTCATCCGCGTTGCCCTTCCCCTTCCCTGGGGGAATCTGGAAGAATGCGCCAACGACCTCTTCGCCAGCTGCGTAGTTGGCGATGACGTCCATGAGCTCGTTGGCGGTCTTGGGGACGTTTTGCCCCAGCTCCCGCACCAACTCCTTGCAGGTTGTCCCGGCGATGAATGCCGTGATGACCTCGTGGTCGGAGATGTGGGTTAGTGCGGTACGCTGCTTCGAGAATCGGCGGGTGAAGGCGCGGAGGGTCTCCCCTGGTTTCTGCTTGCAGCTGCGAAGGTCCCAGGAGTTGCCCAGCCGCTCGTAGGTGCCCTTGAAGTTGCCCTCGAAGATCCGGACCAGGTCGGACCAGTCCTGGATCAAGTCCGGGGGTAGCTCCTCGAGCCACCTTCGAGCGGTGTCGGAGAGGAACAATGGGTGTTGCCGGATGATGACGAGGTCATCTTTGGCTCCACCCAGCTGGCATGCCAGCCTGAAGTCGGCAAGCCAGAGCTCTGGCTTGGTTTCGTCGTTGTATTTGACCAGGCTGGTGGGTGGAAGGAAACGTACGGGCAGGGAGGCCCGCCGGATGGTTCTACCGAAGACTCGGGTCCCCGGCGGCTCTGGAGACCGGCATCGGTCTTCGTCGCTATCGTAGCGCCCACCTCGGTGAGCGCTGTAGCCTCGAGCCTCGGCGTCGTCGTACCGACGTCGATTGTTCACTCGAGGGGGAGGTCGTCGACGAGGCGTTCCTGAACCGGTCGTGGCTCGACCCGGCCCTGGGGCGCCTTGTTCTGGTGGACAGAGACCTCCCGATTTTGTCGGGGGGGTGCTGCTTGTCGCTCAGAGGCAGCCCCTCGACGCCTCGAGGCCGAGCTCTCCGCCTGCTGCACGGCCGCAGTTTGGAGCAGCCCCTGGATTTCGTCCCTGATACGCCGTGCCTGGGGGGTCGATGGCGCCGGCATGTCGCGAAGCAGCATCGCGGCTGCTACGACATTCTGGCTGGCGCGGTTGAAGACTCGAGGTTCGGCGTTCCCTCCTCGACGATCTGCCGGTGGACTTCCCGGGCCCGCTCGCGAGCTCCTCCATCCTGAGGGCGCCCTCGATCCCGCTCGAGGGCGTGTTCAAGCTGCTGAAGACGCAGACGCTCTTCCTCGAGCTTGTTGAGAAGCTCTCAGACCTGCGTAATCTGGACGTCGGGGGGTGGATCGGCTCTATCAGGATTTGGGGGGATGGCATCTCGTGCCGGTGTAGCGTTAGCCCCTTCCCCTTCTTCGGTGGCCGCGGTATCGTCGACGTCGTCCTGGAGGACGGTCTGCTCGTCGAGGTGGAAGCACTCCCGAGTGGAGTCATAACTCTCGTCGGGAGAGTCCGAGTCGGGGTCGGCGTGGTAGAAGTGGGGGAAGAGCCTACCCATTTCTTCCTCCTCTAGGCGCCGCCGTAACGTGCCCCACGTACGGGGCAGTTCTGGCTCGCCCGGTGAAGTGGTGGTGACGGGATCGGTCGTCGCCTACGACGGAGTCCATGGAGACTCGTCGTATGTATGTACCCGCAGCCCTGCAAAAGCAGAGTAGAGTCTGGCATTGTTGCGGAGCCCATACGGGAACGGGTCACGCGGTGGTGACGGGATCGAGGGTGTCAGAGAGGCCACAGGAGCCTCCGGGGATGAAGACGTGGCAAAGCCGAAGTCCCGCTCGGGGAGACGCCCGCCCTCGGCCCACAAGCGTGGGTCAAGCGGACCCCTAGGAGAAGGGGCCGTGTCACCAACCGGGACCGGGGGAACGGCATCCGGCACCCCAGAGCTCGCACGACGGCGAGCGCGTCGAAGCCGCTCGTGCCTCCTCCTGATCGCAGGCCAGAGTCGCAAGCGGAGGGACCGTCGTCTGATCCTTGCCGGCTTCGGCGCAGCGAAGCTGCTGATGTCTAGGCCACGGGCGGAGGGAAAGACTATGAAGTCGCCCTCGTCCGTGGAAACAAACCCTAGACTGCCGAACCAGATGACGGTGGTGGATGGAAACGGTGGGATGGTGGGATCCATCTAAGAGAGTAGTTCGGAGTTGATCGACACGCGAACCCCCTACCTGGCGCGCCAACTGTTGGTGTTATGACCCGGGGGTCAAGACCACCAACGAGTAAATTTGTATATCGCGTGCTCCCTCTCTCAGACGTGATGCAAGATGGACACAAGGTTTATCCTGGTTCGGGCAAAGAAGGCCCTACGTCTAGCGGGGGGAGGATGACTTGTATTATCTCGCACCCAAAGCGTGCTCGTACAGGGGGGTACAAGCTGTGTTACACGGAGTCGGCCACCCGAGGGGTCGATCGAGCGGCGGGGTGTGTGGAGTGTGGAGTCTCAGAGTCCAAACTAGGGTCCCTGAGAACGAAAGTCCGAACTCTCAGAAATGGAAAAGAGAAGTGTTCGAGGGCGTAGGAGCCGATCCCCCATGCTCTACCTCGGCGTCCCCTTTTATAGACTAAGGGGAGGTCCGAGGGTACAGGGCCCTAACTGTAGCAGTATGGGCGGCGTATCCGCGGCACAGTGTTGGCGGAGAGACGTTGAGCACTGTTGCGACATGGCCTTCCCGTCCTTCTGGCGTCCCGGTCGTGGCGGCAGTAGAAGTCGTCGCAGTGCAGTGTCCGCAGGCGGGCACGAGTCCCACGGCCGAAGCGGGATGGGGCGGATGGGACGGCTCCCGTACCGGAGTTGTTGAAGAGAGGGGGGTCGAGCCCCCCGGTCGAGGGAGGGGGTCGAGCCCTGCATGGCTCTGCCGCGTTCCCAAAGTCGTCGTCAAGGGTCGCACTGTTCACTTTTCGAGGGGTACTGTTGGAGTCCGTACTCGCGTAGTGGCGACAGTGTCGGCACAGTTGACAGGAATCGGGGACCTGACGGGGGGTTGGCGGATTTGACAGTGGACGCGGGTGCCCATGTCGTTAGGTGGGTTCACTTTAACCCATGCCGGAGCCGACCCCTGGCCGAGGTAGAGGTCGAGGCGTTGACGGGGTCGGAAGGGTCGAGGTAGAGGTTGGGGGGTCGAGGGTTCGACCCCTCGTCCGTTCTTCGTTTGTCGAGGTGGAGCCCGCGGGGGTCGTTCGCTCGCCCCCTCGGTCCGTCATCGAGGTGGAGCCGGGGGTCGTTCGCTCGACCCCTCGTTCGTCATCGAGGTGGAGCCGGGGGGTCGTTCTCTTGACCCCTCGTCCGTCGTCGAGGTGGAGCCGGCCCGTGGCTTGTTGCCGCAGTTGGTGTAGAGGGGGCCCTCGATTGATGGGCTGCGTCTTACCGAGTAGTGGGCTGGTCCTTGCCTTAAAAATGGTTTCTATGTTTAGCGTTAATTTATCGAAGGGTTTAGGGTACCCCTTACCTTCGTACCCGACACCACGCTAATCGGATCTAAAACGATTAAACTATAGATTAAACAAGATTTTGAAAAGGGCAAGATTAAAGTATTAACAAATTAATTTTCTTTGATTTTCAAAAGTAATTAACATAGATGAAATCTATACTACTGGATAGAGCATAAAATTACGGATCTAACGCAACTTGAACGAATCGATTTGGATTTAAAACGAAGAAAATATGAGCATTTGAAAATCAGTGGCAAAACTGTAATTAGGGTTTTTCTTTTATTTTCGAATTAAACAGATTAAAAAGGGAATACGCTTTCCAAAGGGGAAAGCGCATTGCTGGAATCCGCTTTAGGACTGCGGGTTGAGGGCCAGAAAACCCGAGGGTCTCTTTAGCAAATATGCCACGCGAAGGGGTACGGGGCAATCTGGTGCGTTGGATCTGAGGCGGATGGCTCAGATTAGAACAGGGGAGGGAGAGGGCGGCGCTGTGGCCGGAGTAGGGCGGCGCGCAGCGGCGCCATGGCCGACTCGAGGCGGAGCTCGCCGGCGGGGGTCGATCCGGGGCTACGGTGCTCGGTTTTCGACTCCGAGGGCACCGTGAGAAAGAGGAGAGGGAGGCGAGCTCGCCTGAGAGCTCGGAGGGGGTCGAGGATGGCCAGGAAGGACCAACGACGCGGAGCAGCGGCGGTGGAGGTTCTACGCACGGCGGTGCGAGGTGATCAGAGGCTCGGGTGCTCAATCCGACCGGGAAAAAGGTCGGGGAGCAAGAGAAGCTCGAGACGAACCCACCTAGGCCACTGGCAGGGCTCGATCGAAGGCGGAGGACGGCCGTCGACGGTGAACAGCGGCAGCGGAGCCCCTGTGCACGTCGGCACGGTCAAATAGAGCACGAACGAGAGAGAAAAGAGAAGAGGGAGGTGTTCTGCAGACACGCGAATGCAATGCGAGGGTCGGAGAGACTTACGGTGGCCGGAGTCGCTCGGAACGGCGGTTCGACGGCAAGAGCAGAGCGGCGGCAATGGCGGCACTGCTGCGGCGGCTTGCAAGGCGAGACAAGGATGAGGCGAGGATGAGAGGGGGCGACGCTATTTATGGCGGCCGAGGGGATGGAGTCCCACGCGGTTACGCGCGAGGGAAACCGCGAAGGAGGCGGTTGCGGACGCGGCGCGTCGCGGCGTCACGGCGAACAGAGTCCGGAGCGGACACGGAGGGAGGAAGAAGGGGACTGACAGGCGGGGTCGCGGTGTCAGTGGGAGAGAGGGAGAGAGACCGCGGGCCTGCAGGGCAACTGGGCCGAGGCGCGGGAGGCCGGCCCACTACGGGGGAAAGAAAAAGAGAGGGGGAAAGAAGGCCGGGCTGGGGTGACTGGGCCAAAAGGAAGGGAGAAAAGGTTTTCTGTTTTTCTTTTTCTTTTGTTTTCAAATTTGATTTTCCAAATTGAATTTTGAAATGATTTTCTTGAGTTTTGTAAACCAAGCAACACAAAGAAAATGCAACAGCATGAGATGTACAAACAAGTTAACCCTAGCATGGTATTTAATTTAGTTTTATTTATTTAATTCTATGCTCACAAAAATTATTTGAATTAAAACAAATTTAACTCAAATTCAAATCTAATTTACGAATTCAAATTTTAGGGTGTTACAAACATCACAAAAAACATTGGATTTGGAGAGGGTAACGGCAACATGATAGAAACATCGTCATCATATGTTGCGAAACATTGAAAACGAGAAACTGAACCACCAGTAAAACACTTAGAGGAACATTAGATCCAGAGCGGGGTTACGAGAAGGGGGAGGGGGAAACATCAGAGAAACATCTCATCATCTATGCGTGAAACATTGAAAATGGAGCACTGAAACACCGGCGCAAACATTAGAGAAACATTGGATCCAGAGGGGGAGGGGCAAACATCAGAATCATGTGTAGTGGTATGTCGTGGGTAGGGTAGAGGAGAGAAGGAGAGAGGAAGAAGAGGCTTACCTGGGCTGGATCCGTGGCCGGCGCCTCCGGATCCAGCGGATCCATGGCCGCCGCTTCCGGATCTGGCGGATCCATGGCCACCGCGAGAGGAAAAAAGCAGGAAGAGGCTTACCTGCGCCGGATCCGTGGCCGTCGCCTCCGGATCCGGCGGGATCCATGGCCGCCGCCTCCGAATCCGGTGGATCCATGGCCGCCGGCGAAGGATCCAGCCATGGCCGGCGAATCTCGCCATGGCTGCCGACAAAATCCCGCCATGGCCGTGCACGGGTGAGAAGAGGAGAGGGGGGTGGTGAGGTCGACTCCATGGCCGGCAAAATCCGGCGGATCCATAGCCGGCGGATCCATGGCCACCACCCGCAGCGGGAGTGAGGCAAATGCATGGACAAGGCAGTTTGATTATCAGATCTTGCTTGGGCATTTCTCACGTCATGTCCACAGTGCCAGGGAAAGTCGACGTTTGTAGTATTGGCTATGGGTAAGAAGCATTCGGAACAAATGGATGCAGTATTCACAACCTCCATAAAAACCTTGTACATATATTGATCTTTTACAGTTACCTGTTTCTTTGTGTCATATTTGTATTACTAAGAACACTTCAATTGCAATTGCTGCATTGCAAAGTGCCAAAGTCCAATTGGCTTCATGCACACAACACACTTGGTATATTAACTGCACTTGATATAATGTTTGGGTTCAGTTTATGACTCTACTGCTTCATACTTACACAACTAAACAATAAGCTAAGACATGGCCACAGGGGGGAAACTATATCGACCAGAATATAATGTAGCCTTACACACTCTTCTGAATTCATATGACATTGGCCTAAGGAACAGTAAGCAAGAACAAGAATGGCCGGCATTAATTTTGTTTTTTTAAAAAAGTGGGGGTAGTATATAGCCTCGTATTCTGGCTGAATCTACTAAATCCTAGTGATTTGGTCTGGTCAATGTTAGGTAATCACTAAAATGTACATAACAGACAACAGTCCCATATGATGGATGTATACCTCCTGCAACATGGTTATTTGCATGCTGCGGCCAAAGGACCTCTAGTCTAGTTGGTTTGAGGAACCCAGTGACACTCCTCAGGTCCTGGGTTCGACTCTTTGTTGGAGCGAATTTCAGACCGTGGTTAAAAAAATCCCCTCGTCTGCCCCATGGCCAAAACACAGGTCTAAGGTCTGGCCCCGGTCGTGGTCGTCTCACATGGGCTACGGTACCGCTGTGTATGGGTGGGACAGGGGTTCGGGGGTTTTCTCGACCTGCGTGAGAAGGTCTTCTTCTTAATGCAATGCCCGGGGGCTGTCTTACCCCCCAGGTCGACTTTTTTTTTATTTGCATGCTGCAATGGAAATCATTATTATTGTGATAGTTTGTGCATGTGGTTAGCCCAAATGGACAAATAGATTTTACAAAATATATTATATCTCAATGTGCAAACACACCTGCAACTGCAAGATACCTGGAGTTAAAGCAGCTAATCCAACTAACTACTCCAGCTTCCTGCTATTTTTCTTCCTCCGCCATGAACGTTGTTGATATGAATTCAGACGCATTCAGGCATTCCAATAAGTTAACGCTTAACACAGCTAAGTTGGATGGACTTCATTGTCATGTATTTTCTTCAAAAATGGCCCTGTTCGTATGCTGAATGTCCTATTGTCATGAAAGTTTTTTTCGTCTGACTATTCAAATCTTAATCTGTTGCAAAACTTTTAGGTCTATCTTAATCTGTTCCAAAGCTTCCTCTGAAGCCTGTGTTCTTAATCTAAAACTTTCAGTCCATGTCAAATTCACTCGAGATAATTATGTTGACCAAGACTAACGACTTCTGCAGGTATTGTTAAGAGCATTGCTGCTATTTGTACAATCTGGGACCAATTTGCAAGCCAGCTGCATTGTGAGAAGGAAAAGCAGTCTGCATCTCCTCCGGAATCCCATTTGCATGGCTACAAGCCTACAATAAGGTGGGAGCATAACTATCCATCATCTGCAAGCAATTTCAGATTGTATATCCCTTCCTCGAAGGAGCATATCAAGATTACAGATCACGAAGCACTAAATCATCTAAGCAATACAAACATACCATTTAACGGAATTTGTTGTACTACTCAGAACTCAGCCTCACTGCGTTGAAGCAGACCAATACCAATAGGTGGTGCTCTGTTCTTCAACAGGTAGACAACCACAAGCACAAACAAACAAACACAAGGTTGTTCAACAGGTAGATATTAGCAGACCCGTACTAAGCAGCGCAACACAAACAAACACAAGCAACGCCAATAAGCAGACAAGCCCAACCCAAGCACAACACAAACAAACACATGAATTACTTAATAGGCAGGTAGATATTAGCAGTAGATAAAAGCTCCAACATAATCATAATAGGTTCACAGAACGACTCACTCATTTATCTTAGTGCAAATTATGAATTTAAGTTTAACTAGCTTAAACAAATGCATCCGAAGAAATGTATGTGCTCAAGCACGCCGTCACCACCACCACCTGTTTAGTCTTCAGCCTCCTTGTGACACCCTGTGTCAAGCTTGCATTAGAATCATCATTAGCCACTAAGCATAAGTATTGCATTGCATTCATGTTTAACTATACCATCATTTCATGTGTGTTTATTTATATACTTCACACTAGAATTGGATAGGTGTTCTGTGCTCTACTCTTGATTAACATGTTTAAATAAGTTTGCTATGTTTAGAATAAAGAATGGTGTGCTTTATAATTAATTACCCTGCCTAATTAAGCTTAGTTTATTTGTTAAGAATAAAAGTAATTCTTTTTTTAAAATGGCTTAATTGGTTTTTAATCTAGAACCCTGTAAATTAATGATTTTCAAAAAATGAGACCTACATGAAAAATGTAGAGCATTTTATTCTGAGCAACATTGGTTTATATTTCAAAACCTAGTTTTGAGTTTTTAAAACTGTTTTGAATTAATTTCAGTTTGAAACAAATAAAAGAAATGAGAAAAAGGAAAACTAATCGGAAATGGGTCGGCGCCACCCTTTCGGCCCGCTTGGCCTTACCCGCGGCCCAGCCAGCACCCGCACACGCCCGCGCGCCCCGCGCACGTGCAACGCACGAGCCGCTCACGCGCGAGCACCCGCACCCGACCGCGGCCGCGCCGTACGCCGGCGTCGCTGCCGCGTGGCTGCCGCGTGGCTGCCGATGCCTGCGCGCGGACACCGACACCCGCTCTGCGCACTCGCCATACGCCGCACGCTGCCACACTGCGCCGACCAAGCGCGCTCGCCACTCGCTGCCTCTGCCCGCCGCAGACACGCAGCACTGCGACGCTGCCGCGCTGCTTGTCGTCGCGTTGCCATAACGCTGCCGCAGCGTCATCACCGACCGACCGCTCGCCCCGTCACCCTCGCAATTGAATGCGGATCCGCCTTAACGACACGTCGACCAAGTCGCGCGCTACCCCGCGTGCTGCCCCTCTGCCCCGCGCGCCGCAGACACACCAGCGCCCTGCCGACCGCCGCGTCGTCGCGTCACGGCCCCCACCGGCATTATCGGTCGGCCATGACCGCGTCAGCAGGAGCGCTTACACCCCCTCTCCCTCTCGCACTCGCCAGCACTCACCGACACTCGCTATCTCGCCCGCTCTGCTTCGCACTCACCGCGTCGAGCGCCCAACGCGCAGTAAACACCCCCCTTCACTCGTTTGCCACCGTCCGAGCGCCTCTGCTCGATCCACCTCGCACACCGTCTCGCCTTCGCCTCGCACACGCCCTGCTCGCCTCGCCGTTGCCAGCCGAGCTTCTCCGTCGCCGGAACACCGCCGCCGTTCCTCGGCTCGCAGTCGCCACAATAACGACCAAACCGCTTTCACCTCTTCTCCGACCACCTCCGTCGCCTCCATCTTCGTGGAAGCTTCACCGAAGGTAGTAGAGGTGAGAACACCCGTCTGCTAGCACCCTTGCACCCTGGAACGTCACAGCGCCGTTGGCCGTGCGCCATTGCCGCCGCCACGGAGCTCGCACGTGGCCGAAATTCCTCGGAGCTCCTCCGGCTCAACCAACGCTCGTGCTACACTCCCCACACCACCGCGGTGCTCACGCAATCGCTATCCTAGCACCACACCGCCGGTAATCACGCCGTCGCTTCGCACCGCCGCATCTCGCCGCCACTGCACGCCGTCGGCTTGCTACGGGGTCACGCCGGTTCAACCAACCCCACCAGTCGACACGCGACGTCACCACGAGTCCCGCGCATCCAACCTCACCGCCGGCGAGCTCGCCGTCGGCGAGAACGAGCCGGTGCTCTGCCCTGGCTCACTGCCAGGTGGACCCTGCGTTGACTACGGGTCCCGCCTGTCAGTTCACCCTCCCGCGTGCACTGGGCCGAGCCCAACACTGTTCATCCACGGGCCGAATTCTGAAATGCTTTTCCTTTTTCCATTTTCAGTAAATGTGATAATGCTTGTTTATTTCATATCTGGAGTTTGGTAAATCCTAATTTGGTGAAATCAATTTTGTTAGACTCTATAAATGTAGATCTTTCTGTTAAAAATATAAAAGAAATTTTTGGAGAATGTCTTCAGTACTAATGTTTAAATAGTTCTTTTCTGCATTTATCAAAATTAATTGTGTTTCTGCTTGAAATGGTCAAATAAAAATGTGAAGTTTTTATGATAGCTTTGTTATCCTATGTAGAAGCTAAGAAAAATATAACATGCCATATTCCTGTGTAAATTTTATTTATTACCTATTAAAATGTGTTTCTGCTGTTTTGTTAGATTAATTCCTGTGGTAAATCTGTGCATAGATAAATCATGAAACTTTTTGTGTAGTCTCTGTATACCATGATCTATCTAGAAAAAATATAATATGTGGTATGTTGTATGGCAGAAAAGATACTTGTAGTTCAAGTGTTCTTTTCTAGGGTTTCCTTTGGAAATTCCTATAGAGAATAATCTAGTAGTGTTGATCATGGAACTTTCTGTATAAGTATGTTTCCATGTAAAGAACCTGTTAAAAATAAGATATAACATGTTTCACCCTGTTAGCTAGTAGCTCTAGTTCTAAGTGCTTTTTCTACATTTAAATTCATCTTTTTGTATCTGCTAGCTGGTAGCTTTGCTTTGGATGAATTCTCTGCAGTAGCATCCAGCAGGCCTGTTCTATCCTCTATAATGTTTGCAGATTTTTCTGAACAGTTTATATTAGGCTTGCTGTGTAAAGTGGAACTATCATGAATACTTAGGTTAATTTTAAAAACAATCCTTGAGTGTTTAATTCTTGTTCAAGCATCATCCCTGCACCATCAAGTTTTCTTATATGCATTGCAAACATCCAGGATCAGTAGAGAAACCCCAGGTGCCACTTCCAGAGGAAGGAGTCCAGGAGGTGCAGGAGCTGAACGAGGAGTACCACGAGCTCGACACTAACCTCCCCGAGTGCCCTGACCACCAGCACTCCACCTTCACTCAAGGCAAGCCCGGAGCATCCTTAAGTCTCCCAGCATTTTATAATTAATCTACTTGAGTATTTTATATTGTGATGCATTAGGTGACAGGAGTTGATTGAATCCCAGTTGATGCATTACCTTCCTTGATATTGAATTTACCTACCTTGTTACCCTGTTTATAAAAGTAAAAGCAACCGCTTAGCCTGCTTAGAACAAATGGTTACATTTATATTTATAGTATTATCCCATACGATCACGGTTGGCTATATTTTGCTATCGTGGAAAGAACCTATGGTAGTAATGAAATGCGGTCAACTGGAAGGCAAGGGCACCAAGTGGTTTAGACTTGGGGGCTGTCCGTTCGTTGGATCGTATAGGTTTGTATACGATGGTGGCCCTCTTACATATTCTAATGCGCCCTTTCACATAGGGGCCGATATGAGTTTCGACCCCAAAGCCGAGTAAACACTGTCTGGGCCGACTCTCAGTCTACTTTTGGCTCCCTCTAGTTTGGAGATACGACCTGCCCCGTGGTGGCCAACTGATTTCTCCAATTGGATGGATTACGCTGAGCTCGCGACGTTACTACCTGGCAGTGTTGAGCGGTAACCCAATGCATGGACCCGACGGGAAAAGTGTGGGCGTGTGTTAAAGGTAATCTTGCCAGCTGGTTGTATATCGATTCGAGTCGCCGCCTCCCACCGGATAGTGGGGGATTATGCTGAGCTTCACCACAGTACAACTCCATGTGACATCGATAATGGTTCTACTAAAATATTGACAAATGAACTGGATATGGTATTATCTTATTGTTTGATTAGATCAAGTGAGTGCTCTAGTATAGGTGCAAAACCTAGAGATGAACAATAGGATGGAAAATGACTGCTCTCTTATAATCTTAGTTGTTTCATCTTTCTCGTGTTCCGCAAAAGCAAAGTTTATCCAGATCCACATAAATAGCCATGCATATCCTTGGAGTCTTTATTTTCAATTAGACGGGTAAGTCTAGCTGAGTACATTCCCGTACTTAGGGTTTATCCCGTTTGTTGCAGATGGCCAAGTATACTTTGGCTATTGTAAGCACTGTCCCTATCCTATCGAAGGAGAAGAGGAGTAGGCTTTGGGCAAGGTCTTCTACGAGCTCATCTTTTGCTGTTGTTGGACGAGGTCTCGTGGGCACCCCTATCTAGTATGGTATTTGCGTGGAGTAAGACTTTGGGTTGAGTTTCAAAATAATGTTTTATTTGGCCACATGTGTTGTGGCGTGAGTACTACTTTATTTGGGACAAAGTGTTGTAATAACTTTATTTCGTACTTCAAGTTTTTCGTTTAATTGTTGGTTCGTTCGAATGTGCATACCTGAGTTTGCACGATCTTGGTTGGAGATACGATTGTTAGAAATCCTTCGAGATTTCCGGACTACCGGGATTATATGGGCTCAAGTTTTTAAAGTGGTCGTTAAATCGGCTACTTTGGTACTTGATCTCTTATAATTTGGGTGGTTCTGCCACACTCCTCATGCGCTTCTTGTTCCACTGAAGATTGACAGATGAGAGCATCAACTGAGTGAGTAAAGCGTTAGATAATAGTAGTATATACATTGGAAACCACCTTACACAAGTTAAATGATGCAGGTCGATCGATCACAGGATCATCACTGATGATCCACATCCACGGGCGCTTGAAGAGGAGATGCTGGAGGGACGGAGGTAGATGTAAGCGCCTCAGGCGTGAGCTGCGCGGGGTCGGCGTCGGGGCACACCATGAGCGCGAGGTCCTGCATGTCCCTCAACCCCTTGGCATACCTCTCGCTCAGCAGCTCCCCAATCACGGTGGTGCTCATGTGCTCAGTGTTGACGACCTTGAGCTGGTACTGTTTCCTGGTGGTGTTCATCTCGGCCGCGTGCACCTGCTGCAGCTGCCGGACCTGTGCCCTGTGCTGACCTCGCACGGCTTCGAGCTCCTCTCTGAATTGACGATCCATGGCCATGCGCTTATCTTTCTCAGCCTGGAGATCCTCCATCAGGTCGTGGACCTTGAGTCTATGCTCGGATTCCGCCGCCTCACGCTTCTTGGCGAGCTTCTCAACCTTGGTCCTGAGCGTCTTGGCGTGCTCAGCCTTGGCCTTCTCAAGGTGCTCCGTGAACCGGCGGGCCTCGGCCATGTTCTTGTCTTTCTCCATCTCGAGCTTCTCAGTGAGCTGGGTGACGTCGTTATGGAGTCGGGAGACTTCATCGGCGCGCTCGGCTCTCTCCACCCGCAGTTGTTGCTTGGCACGGCGTAGCTCCGCCTCGCCATCTTGTATCAACTTGCACGCCATTTGCGACACAGGGAGCTCGCCGCCATTGCCATCGTCGTCGGCAAAGGTGGATGATCCCACTTGAACTGGAGCAAAACCTGGTGGCGATGGCACCATGCCTACTAGACGTGGAGGGGTTCCTCCTCCCATGATGTTGATGGGAGACATAGACAGACACATCCTCTTGGGTGGGTGTGGGTGTGTGCTTGTTGTTGCAGCGTCGTCATGGCTGTCTTCCGCTTTCAATTGCATCAGCGTCGGCAGCGGAGGGAGAATGGGGAAGTTGTTCTGGTACTGGGATTTGTCAAGGAGATCCACAAGATGTAATTCCCTCTTGGCTTTCTCAGCATCCAGCTTGCCGATGGCCATCCTCGTGACCTCTATAAGCTCCGGCTTGGCGTAGGCTTCCGTTGTAGGCATTCCCCACTCTCTGGGGCATCCCCAAGGCTTGTTGGACTCGAGAAAGAAAAACCTCTTCTTCCACCCATAATTGTTGGGAAGCCTTCCATTGATCTTGAACAGGCGACGAGCATGGCTATTGGAGTAGAGCTCGAAGTGGTAAAACCCATGGAGGTTGCCTCCATGGGCGCACAACTTGAAGTAGTGCCGGAACACGGTCGCCATTGGTCGGACGCCGACGCTCTCGCACAGCAGCACGAAGCCAGCCAGGTAACGCCACGCGTTGGGAGAGAGCTGGCTCGGTGCCAGGCCAAAGTGTGTGAACACCTTGTTGTAGAACTTGTGGAGGGGAAACCAGACGTCGACGTGGAGCATGTCCTCGAAGACACAGATGGAGTTGGAGGCTAACTCCGGTGGCGGCCGCCAGCAGGGGCCTCGCCCGGCCTCAGCGCACAGCGGCTTGTAATCCTCCTCGCGGATGCCGTAGCTGCGACACATGATCAACAGAGTCTTCTCGCAGGTGTGGTTGGACTGGATCTCCTCCACCTCCTTCGCCCAGCAAGGTGACGAGACCGAGCCAGTTCCGATGTCGGAGAAGGCGGAGTCATGCTCCGGTGACGAGACATCCATGGCTGCCTGGCTGCCGACGGTGGCTAGCTCTCGTATGCGTCAATGGCCAGTGGAGTGGAGAGTGGTGACTTCGCTAGCGGAAATGAGGTTTTCATGTGGAGCTGTGGGCATTACAAGCTTTAGCCCATATATATAGGCCCGTCAAGTCGAGTCAAGAAAGAGAATAAGGCAGATGAGTCCACCTTGTTAGTATTGATCTCTCTCCCGTAATGGGCCCAACGGTCCATTAAGGACTTGATCCGCTCCTGATCGGGGAGCCTAACCCAACTAAGGGTTGGAGGGCCCCTGTCACGCTGTGCCTATATAAGGGAAGGTAGGGGCTACCGACACAGGTCGCGAGGTTCATCTATCCTAAGCACGCCGCCCCATCCTGTCCAGTCCCTAGACCGATCTAGAGGGTGGCACAACCAGTGACGGGAAGCACCTCCGCCGCCGCCACTGCGTCTGCACCGACCTTCTTCACCGACCATCGCTGCCCGTGCGCAGACGTCATCGACGAAGCAGTGCCGGTCGGGAGTTCCTCCAGGTTGTGCTAACCCCAATCTCCTCTTCCTCTCTCTGTCCTTCTCAGATCCGACAAACATCCTTTATCCTAAGCAACCTAACCCTACTAATCTACTATTAGAGATTCGCTAAGATCTATCAATGGTATCAGAGCGCCTAATCTAACAGAGAATAGCTTCGGGGTTTAGTTCAATTTCAGTTAAAGACTCAGATTAGCAAACCCAATCTAGGGTTCTTAGCACTCAGTACTAAACCCCAACCGTTAATCCTCTCCCGCGACATTCAGATCTCAGAGAATCAGCAACCCTAACTAAGAAGCAACCAGATGGGGGAGGCAAGGCCTACCTCATCGGGGAATTGGACCCGCCATAGTCGGGAACGCCGCCGCCAACGAGCAGTACGCTCGCCGGCCGACCGTAACACCTCAGCATCTCAAAACGGGAAAAGGCGCCACAGCGAGGCCGCTCGACGGCGGCGTACTCAGCCATAGGCGAGCGCGCACGCCGGCGAGGGGGCCCGCGGCGGCGCCGCCATCCCTCCTTTCCCCGCGTCGGCTTCGTCCTCGCGTCGCCTCCTCGTCGCGTTCCGCCGTGGGTGCGCAGCCGCGTGAGAGAGATGAGACGGTGGGGGAGAGTTCGGGTTTGAAGGGGAGCTGTCTGCACCGCGCGTGACGCTGCTCGACGGCGGCGTGCTCAGCCGTGGGCGAGCACGCATGCCGCCGAGGGGGCTCACAGCGGCGCTCTCCCGTCGTCCTCCACGCTCCGCCCTCGGGCCGCCGCCGCTCTGTGGCGCGCGAGAGAGAAGGGAGGGAGTGAGAATGAGGATTAGGGTTAGGGATCAGGTCGGCCGCCGGTTTTGTTTGCGCTACAAGCGTGGTCAGCCGTCCGATCGTGCTCCACGGCTCAGATCGGCCGAGACCTTTTGGGCCGCCTTGGCCTAGGCGGGGGAGAGCGTGCGCGCCTGCGGGCCGCATCAGCGGCTGGGCCCAAAGTGAGGCGTCGGCCCACTTAGAGCTAATAATCCTTTTCTATTTTGTTTTCCAGAAATTTTAGTATTTTAAATAATTTTATTAGTTCAGACTCAAATCTTTGTCAAATTTTGACCCAACGTGACATTTTTCGCAGAGAAAATATTAGTACTTTTCTGGAAAATATTATTAGAATTGTTTAGTCATGTTTTCCGCTGCTAAGTATATTTTTTTGTTCTTATATTAAATTCAAACCAACGGGCGAATTTAATTTTGAGCAATTTTAAGTTTAGAATTCTTTATAATATTGTTATTTTCTAACCAACGTTGTTAATATCAATATTATAATTACTGAGTCCATAAGTTAATCTGCACGATATTTAATCAGTTGTACAGTTAGTTCTCTGCTAAATTTTGAACCAACGGGATAAATTTTCCAGAGAGGGAGAGAGAGATTAGAAATGCCTCTGAGAATTAGTATGAGCGATTAGAAATGCCTCTAAGAATTAGTATGAGCCTATTTAATCATGTTTCTGCTGCTAAGATATTAGTTGTCTCTTTAATTAAATTCGAACCAACGGGAGAATTTAGTTGGAAGATCAATTATTAAGTGTTACAAAATTTTATAATATTAGTATTTCCTGACCAACGTTGATGATATAAATATTATAAAAGTTTAGCCTATAAGTTTATATGCATTATTTCTATTTTCTACCCAACGGTGATGTAGAAATAATGTACAAGAGATCATTTACTAAGGAATTAACTTTCTTAGGTAAGTCTAAATGCTTTATTTCTATTTTTCACCCAACGGTGATATAGAATTAATGCAGAACAGATCATTTACTAAGGAATTACACACTAAGAAATACACTGGTATTAGAGAGCACATACTGAGCATGACAAATTTGGCAGCTAAGCTTGCATCAATGCATATGGTCCTTCAAGGATCATTTGTCATTCATGTAATTTTAGCTAAGCTTGCATCAATGCATATGGTCCTTCAAGGATCATTTGTCATTCATGTAATTTTAGCTTCTCTGTCAAAGGAGTTTAAGTTTCTTTGTTATCATTTTCAACATGATGACTAGTGAAAAGACTAAGAAAAGCTCATTTTACCATGTGTGTGCAGGAGGAGGAGAGACTTAATAATAATATAAGAGAATATAAGAATGCCAAACCACCGAAGTGGGATGACAACTCCTCTTCTAGTACTCAGACGGATAACTATAACAAACCTCAGGGAGGCACTAAGAAATTGACAAAGAATGGGATTCTATACTAGTACAATGGAACCATTACAAAGTTATCTTAGAATTATTAAGTGGTTTTGTACTTAGGATATCTAATGAGCTTCATATTCTCCTTGTGCATAGATATTTAGTAAACTCTTCTCAGTTAGATGATGATGAATTGAATGGCTATTTTAGGAGATAGCAAATGTAAGATATTATTTTATAATAAGTGTGTTAGCCTTGCCTTCAAGCAAGACAACCTTCTATGTATTATCAGTTTTGAGAATTGAATGTTGTATCCAATGAGAATGAGAAAGATTTCTCGTCTATGAATGTAAGTGTCGGTGTTATGACCCGGGGGTCAAGACCACCAACGAGTAAATTTGTATATCGCGTGCTCCCTCTCTTAGACGTGATGCAAGATGGACACAAGATTTATCCTGGTTCGGGCAAGAAGGCCCTACGTCCAGCGGGGGGAGGATGACTTGTATTATCTCGCACCCAAAGCGTGCTCGTACAGGGGGGGTACAAGCAGTGTTACACGGAGTCGGCCACCCGAGGGGTCGATCGAGCGGCGCGGTGTGTGTGCGAGGCGTGGTCTAGGGTGCCTGAGAACCAAAGTCGGATCAGAGTCCTAGATGAAGTGGGAGCCGACCGAGAGAGACTCCAACCCCCCCATACTCTACCTCGGCATCCCCTTTTATAGACCAAGGGGAGACCCGAGGGTACAGGGTCCTAATAGTAGGAGTATGGGCGGCGCATCCACGGTACAGTGTTGGCGAAGAGACATCGAACACTGTGGCTGCGTGGTCTTCCCGTCCTTCAGGCGTCCCCGGTCGTGGCATCAGTAGAAGTCGTCGCAGTGCAGTATCCACAGGCGGGCGCGAGTCCCACGGCCGAAGTGGGACGGGGCGGATGGGACGTCTTCCGTACCGGAGTTGTTGAAGAGGAGGGGGTCGAGCCCCCGGTCGAGGGGGGAGGTCGAGCCCCGTATGACTCCGTCGCGTTCCCGAAGTCGTCGTCGAGGGTCGCACTGTTCACTTTCCGAGGGGTACTGTTGAAGTCCGTACTCGCGTAGTGGCAGCAGTGGCGGCACAGTTGACGGGAGTCGGGGACCTGTCGGGGAGTTGGCGGATTTGACAGTGGACGCAGGCGCCCATGTCGTCAGGTGGGTTTACTTTTACCCATGCCGGAGTGGTTGGGTTAATCGATCCCTCGTCTGTCGACGGCGCTTGGAAGGTCGAGGCGTCGACGGGGTTGGGGAGGTCGAAGTCGAGGCAGAGGTCGGGGGGTCGTTCGTTCGACCCCTCGTCCGTCGTCGAGGTGGAGCCGGGGGTCGTTCGTTCGACCCCTCGTCCGCCATCGAGGTGGAGCCGGGCCAGTGGCTTGTTTCCGTAGTCGGTGTAGCGGGGGCCCTCGATTGATGGGCCGCTTCTCACCGAGCAGTGGGCCGGTCCTTGCCTTAAAAGTGGTTGCTATGTTTAGCGTTAATTTATCGAAGGGTTTAGGGTACCCCTTACCTTCGTACCCGACAGTAGCCCCCGAGGCCTCAGAGGAGTGATTTAGAACTCCTCTGGGGGCTATGATACGCGTTTTCTCGGGGGAAGTAAGAATTGCCCGGAGGTTTTATCCTCGGCCTGCAGGGTTAGTGAGAAATCCGATTCTCCGTGGGGTGCGTGCGAGCGCACCCCGCGGGGGTAGCCCCCGAGGCCCCGGAGGAGTGATTTAGAACTCCTCTGGGGGCTAAAATACGTTATGTAGTGGGGTTTTTTAAGGATACCTGGAAACACGGCACCCTATCGAGGGGTCGATCCCGTTCCTTTTCCTGCAAAGAGAAGTGTTCGAGGGCGGCTGTCGAACCCTACCGAGGGCCAGCCTTCGCTCCCTCGAGCACCACTGGAGTCAGAGCGCCCCGCCCGAGAGGTCGACTCTGTCTGCCAGGTTACGAGTTTTCGACCCTCTTTCGTCGAGGGGTGCCGTGCGTAGTCGGGCCCTCGAGCCCTCGAATGGCTAGGCCTTCACTACCTCATAGCGTCCTTCCCACGGATCCTTTCGCTCGGATCGTGGGGTGAAGAGCATCGAGCTATCCTCGTTAGGACGACGAGCCCGAAGTCTTCGGTGAACTGTTCTCGGGCATGAGTCCATTAGAAATGGTGCCCTGCACGGGTAAAAATCCGAGTGAGAACTCGACCCCGTTCGATAGGGATCGACTAGCGGCCCGGAGGCGTTCTCATTGTTAAGCAAGCCGTACGGCTCGCTAAGCACGACCATATGGACCACCAAGGTGCCAACCCCGTTCGATAGGAGTTGGTGGCTCGATGCCTCCCAGCGTAGGGATCCTTAGGTGTTCCTAGGTATGCCTCGGATATGTCCCAGGGAGCCTCGAGAGTTCGTTCTCGAGGCTCCGGGGACATCCCTGACTTGTGTACTCGAGGGCGGCTGTCGAACTCCGTTTGTGGAGCCAGCCTTCGCTCCCTCAAGATTTGGGGGTGGACCGGAGTCCGATAACCATGGGTCCTTCCTGACCTCAGGTACTCGAGGGTGGCTGTCGAACCCTATGTAAGGGCCAGCCTTCGCTCCCTCAAGATTTGACGGATGGTTCGTCATCCGACGCTATCCTCAGGAGGAGGAGTCCGACCTTGTGGACCGCCGAGGGGAAAAGCAGGTGGTTGTTGTATTGAACTCGGGGACATACCTGTGTTGGAGCTCTCGAGGGAGGCTGTCGAACCCCCGGATGGGCCAGCCTTTACCCCTTCGAGGCCATGGAATGAACTCCAGTTGACGACCCGAGGCCCTGTCGGGCCTCGAGCACTCAAGGGGGGCTATCGAGCCCGTTCGTAGGCCGGCCTTTATCCCCTCGAGATTTTGGGGGTGGACCGAGGTCCTAACCCGAGGTCATTTCTGGCCTCGGGCACTCGAGGGTAGCTGTCGAACCCTCTTTTGAGGGCCAGCTCTCGCTGCCTCAAGATTCCTTACCCTCGAAGACGACGTTTCCGGCCACGCGCCTTTTTAGGCGGTGTCCGTTCGGCGCAACAGTGCGGTTACAGAGCGGAGTGCGGCGCGGAACCCGGTGATCGGACGTTACGCCTTATCCTGGAGGGAATACAAGGAAGGAAGTACAGGTGAATTAAATGCGGAGATTCTCTTGCCTGTTGCCGGATCCGTCCGTTGGCCTTCCGCGTATAAGTAGTGAGGGTGGGGGATCTGGTGCCTTTTACGCGCACTTGCCTTCCCCGCCTCCTTGCCTTCGTCTTCCTTGCCTTCTTATCTCCGCCTCTGCCTTAGGCGTCCCGCGAGCAGGAAATCTGCGCGAGCGAGCGAGAAGGAGAAAGATAGGGAACGTACCATCCGCCACCAAGTCCGAACAAACCACCGTTCCCATGGCTGCTTTCCAGCTCTTTGGCGCCGACGCCTAGCCTGCTTCCTCGGTCCGTGAGTCGTATCTGGAGGGGTTGGTGGAGAGTGGACTTCTCCGGCCCGTTACCTCGACGGAGAGGCCAGAGTGGATAGCTCCGCCGCCGGACCACGCCGAGCCCAACCCGCCGGAGGGGTACGTGGTGTCGCTCGAGGCCTTCCACCGGGCGGGGCTGGGGGCCCCACCCAGCCGCTTCCTGCGCGCGCTCCTCTACCACTACGAAGTGGAGATCCAGCACCTCACCCCCAATGGCGTTAGCCAGGCGGCTGTCTTCGCCGCGGTGTGCGAGGGCTACCTGGGGATCGAGCCCCATTGGGATCTGTGGCTTCACATCTTCAAGGCCAACATCTTCACCGCCTCGGTCAGCAAGGGCGTCCGTCGGAAGGTCAGGGCCGGAGGCTGCAGCATCTTCGTCAGGCGGCCGGAGTTTTGGCTTCCCGCGAACCCGTCCTCGAGCCACTCCGGGTGGCATTCCGGGTGGTTCTACCTGAGGAACGATGACAATCTGCTCCCGGCGTACACCGAGAGGACACTCGACGCCGAGCCCGAGCGTTGGAGGTACGGTGTCCCGACGGACAAGCAGAAGCATCTCAAGGGCCTGCTGGACGCGCTGAGGCGTCTGAAGGAGAGGGGCCTTACCGCGGAGATTGCTGCGTCGGCGTTCCACCAATGGGGGGTTCTGCCGCTGATGGCTCGACCCCTCCTCCTCGACGAGATGGGTCCGGGGGTCGATCTATCGGGGTGCCGCCTCGTCAAGGAAGAGTTGACCCCGGACCGGGTGGTCAGCCGCGTCCGCCGCTTTTTCGCGGGGGGGTTCGCCCCCAAGGACATCGCGAAGGTCCCCATGAAGCCGGACGAGGGCTTCTATGAGCTGGTAAGATCCTTTCCTTCAGTTTAAGTCCTCGCGCCCGCCCCTTCCATCCTTTCTGCTTGTTCTCTGACCGTCTCGCGTCCCGCAGGGGAATGTGTCCTACAAGCGCTTGCGTCCGCCGGTGCCGGAGTACCGGGTCACCAGGGAGGCGAACCGCCTCCGCGCGGAGAAGCAAAAGTCCGACAAGGACAAGAAAAAGAAGAAGATGGCTAAGAAGGCTCTAGAGAGAGAGCAGAGGAAGCAGCGCCGGGCCCAACAGAGGCGGTTGGGCCTTGATGAGGAGCTGTCGCCCTCGGAGGAGGAGGACGAGGAGGAGGATGAGAAGGGCGAGGACGAAGAGGAGACGGCGCCTGAGCAGGCGGCCGTTGCTACTGGTGGAGAGGGGGGGTCGACCTCGAAGTCGGCCCCTTCTGTTGAAGTTGGGCCACGGGCGGAGCGCCCCGTGGCCTCGCAAGAAGTCACACCGCGGCAGACACGGTCGCAGACGCCGCGGCCCTCGTCGGGGGGTCGATCGAGCGAGCCCCCGGCACCCGCTGCGTCGAGCGCCCGGGTGCCGGGCCCACCGGCGCAGGTGGAGACCGGCAAGAGGGCGAAGGTGGTGCCGCCGTCGAAGAGTCGATCGAGCGAGCCCCCGAAGCCCGCCACGTCGAGTGCGCGGGCGCCGGGCCCGTCGGTGCGGGTGGGGCCGGCAAGAAGTCGACGGTGGCGCCGCCGGCCCCTGCTCGGGAGAAGGTGGCGAGTGCCGCCTTGACCGCCGCCCCCCAGGCAGTGGCACCCCAGAGCTCGACCAGCCCGACGGGCGCCGGGCTGAAGCGTCGAGCTCCGAGGGGGTGAGTCGAGTTCATAGTTGTTGTGCGTTTTTCCTTTTTTCGTCGGTGAGGACTCGTGCTTATTATCGCACGCGTGCTCCTTTTTCAGGTCGAAGCGTCGGCAGGGAACCATGTCCCCCGCCCCCACCAAAAAGCTGAAGACGGGGGCCGCAGTGCAAGCAGGCGTCGAGGCTGGTCCGGTAGCCCCGTCCCCTTCGACGGTCGCCCCCGAGGCGGCACAGGCAGCCACGGCCCCGGAGGTGGTGGCGCGGGGGGGAAGCACAGGGGGCCTCGGCGTCTACCCGGACGGCGGAGGAGGCGAACCCGCCGGCGGTGGTGGTCGTCGAAGCGACGGTCGCGGTGCCTGCGCGGCCGTCAGAAGAGGTCGCGTCCGGCGCCCCGGGGGGCGCGGAGCTCCCGCCGACGGCCGCCGCGGCTCAGGAGGTGGAGGTGGCCGAGCCCCAGGGCCCCGCGAACGAGCGGGAGGCCCCGGCTCACCCGACGCCGGGGCGCTGGCCCGAGGGTCTGGCGGCGTTGGAGGCTCGACTCCAGCTCGAGCGCGTCGAGGGACCGTCCGCGCCGGCACAGGGCGGGATGCTGATGGAGTCCACCCCCGCCCAGGTGGACGAGATGGTGGCCGAGTTGGTGGACCCGGCGGAACTGGCCATCATCGCGGCTCCTCGGGCGGAGCCGGAGGTGGCTCGGCCTCCCCTCGAGGTTGGGGGGTCGTTGTCTCAAGGTAAGTCGCACTTTGGTTCGCTCGAGACGCGGTGGGTTTATTTCGCTGGGTACTTACTTTTTTGAGCTCTTTATCGCGCAGGGCCATCCTATCGGCCGGGATATTCCTCCACCGGAGGCGACGGCTTGGTGGGGCCGTCGACGTCCTCGCGAGGTGGCGCCGAGGAGGAAGCCTCGCCCCTCTCCGATTACCGAGGAGGGGGGGACCTGCGCATTTGCGTCACCGGGCCGATGGAGCAGAGGATTGCCGCCCGCAGCGCGGCGTGGGGCCAGGAGGTTCTCGAGGTGGCGGACCCTCGAGACCATGAGCGAGTCTTCCTCACGCTCGACGACCAGCTCGAGCTTCGACGGTGGGAGAGCGTCGAGGAGCTCCGGGACTGGTTCGAAGACTCGGTGCGTCACGCTGCGGAGGTCGCCGCCGCGGACATACGCGAGGGGATGGAGGTAGGTTCTATTCCACCTTAGATAGTGCTTCGAGTTGTCTGGTTGCCATTTGTTGATGATCTCCGTTTCTATCCTTGTCAGTCGCTGCGGGTGAGGTCGTACGAGAAGTCCCAGTACATTCTCTGGGTACAGGGGCAGCTCTCGACCCTCCACGCCTCTCTGGAGAAGGCGAGGGATGAGGCCGCTCGTGCGAAGGCGAAGGCGGCGACTATCCAGAAGGATGCTGAGTCGAGGGTCGCTCACGCGAAGGCCAGCTACGAGGCTGTCCAGAAGGAAGCCCGGGAGGCCTTGTCGTCGGCGCAGGCGAAGCACGACGATGCCCTTCGGTCGACCATCGCCGTCGGGCAGGAGCGGGATGCCGCCCTCGAGGCCCAGCGCAAGGCCGAGGAGGAGGCCGCCCGGCTGAGGGGAGACCTCGATGCCGTCTCCCGCGAGCGCGACGCTCTGGCCACCTCAGAGGAGAAGGCTCGGACCCGCGCGACCTCCTTGGGCATTGTGGCGATGAAGCAGAGGGAGGCCCTCGGGGACGCTTACAAGGCCGTCGAGGGTCTCGAGGCCCAAGTCAGGGACCAGACCTCCGACCTTGACGCCGTCTGCCACCAGCTCGAGGAGACCGAGCAGGCCTACTCCACCTTGGATGTGCATGCCCAAGGTGAGTGTTTTGGGTGTTTGCGGGGTCTATCCTGCCTCAACCCTTTATCTGCTTTCGGGTTTGGACCGTTGTGTGCTTGTTTCGGCAGAGCTTGCGGAGGAGAATGCCCGCGCCCACAAGGACCTGGACAATCTTCAAGGCCTGCTGAGCACCGAGGCGAACCTCAACGCGACGCTCACGGCCGCCATCAACACCTTCTGCGACGACCTCTCGGTCGAGCCGGAGCCGGAGCTCGAGGGGGACGCTCGGGGGGAATCCTTGCTGCGCCGCTTCTACGCCATGACGCGGGGGGTGACGGAGAACGTCCGAGCCGCCCTGCATATGGGGGTGAAGCGGGCCCTCGCGGTCGTCAACTCCTTCTACGACGTGGATCTCGACCTCGTTGTCGACGGGTTCACCACCGACCCGGATCTGACCGAGGAGCAGAACGACATGAGGTGTCAGGAGCTGATGGATCACGCAGAGGCGCCCGGAGGCCAGCTGGCGAAACTCTTCGAGCCCGACGTAATCCCCTCGGCGGATGAGTAGTCCTCGGGAGATGTCGACGAGTAGTCCCGAGCCTGCGCGCCATATCTGGACAAAAAGGTCCATGTAATAGTTAGGGCGTTGTACTGATACAATGCCAAGCCTCCGAGGGCTTCTTGTATATAACGCGTTTTGATCGAGATGCATGCAGTTAATTTCATTTTTTCGAGCTTTCCCTGCTTTTCTTTGCCTGAGTCGACGCCTGTGAGCTAAGTGTTCGACGCACGCTCTTATCCCTGGAAGGGGGGTGACGAGTAGGGATACCGTAGCCCTGGGGCGTAGGTGAATCCCTGGCTCGACGACATCCTCGACCCTTAGGGAGCTCGAGGCGTCTTTACTTAGTTCAGAAGCGTACTCGAGGGAAAGAACGAGAGGGAGAGTCGAGTTTCGAAAAAACGTTCGAGTTTTTCGAAGACCTAGGAGGGGGGTACCCCCCCTGTTAGCCCCCGAGGGAGGCTTGACTTTGCTGAGGCAAGGTCGAGGCTACCTTAGTGCTTTGGACGGGTTCGTCTCGTTATTTCTACTTCTCGGGCTCTCTCTGCTTTTCTTTGCCTGAGTGGACGCTCGTGAACTTAAGTATTCGACGTACGCTCTTATCCCTGGAAGGGGGGTGGTGAGTAGGGATACCGTAGCTCTGGGGCGTAGGTGGGTCCCTGATTCGACGACACCCTCGACCCTTAGGGGGTTCGAGGCGCCTTTACCTAGTTATAAAGCGTACTCGAGGCGAAGAACGAGAGGGGGTCGAGTTTCGAGAAAAAGCGTACGGGTTTTTCGGGGGCTTAGGAGGGGGGTGCCCTTCTGCCAGCCCCCGAGGGGAGTTCGATTTTGTCCGGGCAAAGTCGAGGCTACCTTCGAGCTACGAACGAACGTGAGAAAGTGTTTCGAGAACATTTTATTCATTCGAAAATTTGTACATAAATGCGAAAATGTACAAGGCCCTGGGGCCTCAGGGATAGAAGCGACGTAGTTGTTCGATGTTCCATGCGTTGGTGAAGATCTCGCCCTTCTCGTTCTTCAGTTTGTAAGTGTCGGGCTTCAGCACCTCCGCCACGATGAAGGGTCCCTCCCAAGGTGGCGTCAGCTTGTGACGCCCCTTGTTGCTCTGTCGACGGCGCAGAATGAGGTCGCCGACGTTGAGGTCCCTTTTGCGCACGTTCTTGTCGTGGTAGCGTCATAGCGTCTGCTGGTACTGGGCCGACTTGAAGAGGGCCATATCACGAGCTTCCTCGAGCTGGTCGAGGGAGTCCTCTCGGGCTATCGCGTTGGCTTGTTCGCTGTAGGCTTTCAGTCGAGGGGACCCGTACTCGAGGTCGGTGGGGAGGACGGCCTCGGACCCATAGACCAAGAAGAACGGGGAGAACCCCGTGGCTCGACTCGGTGTCGTTCGGAGACTCCATAGCACAGCTGGCAGCTCTTCGACCCATCTCTTTCCATGTCTGTTCAGCCGATCGAAGATCCTTGGCTTGAGGCCCTGTAAAACCATACCGTTGGCACGCTCGACCTGACCGTTAGTTCGAGGGTGGGCAACTGCGGACCAATTCACCCTGATGTGGTCATCGTCACAGAAGTCCAGGAACTTTTGGCCGGTGAACTGCGTGCCATTGTCGGTGATGATGACGTTGGGGACCCCAAAGCGGTGGATGATGTCGGTGAAGAATAGCACGACTTGCCGAGACTGGATGTTGGCGATGGGTCGAGCCTCGATCCACTTCGAGAATTTGTCGATAGCCACAAGAAGGTGAGTGTGCCCACCCTTGGTTCTTTTCAGGGGGCCGACCATGTCGAGCCCCCATACTGCGAACGGCCAAGTTATGGGTATCATCTGAAGAGCTTGGGCGGGTAGGTGGGTCTGCCTGGCGTAGAATTGGCATCCCTGGCAGGATCGAACGAGTTTGGTGGCGTCGTTGACAGCCGTCGGCCAGTAGAAGCCCTGTCGAAAGGCACTTCCTACCAGCGTTCTCGGCGCCGCGTGGTGGCCACAAGCCCCCGAGTGTAGGTCCTTCAGCAGTGCCCTCCCCTCCACGAGGGTGAGGCAGCGTTGGAGTACACTCGACGGGCTACGTCGATATAGCTCGCGGCCGTCCCCGTACAAGACATAGGTCTTGGCACGTCGAGCTACTCGACGGGCTTCCGTGCGGTCTTCTGGGACTTCGCCTCACGTCAGGTACTCGAGGTAAGGAGCGCGCCAATCTGTCGGAGGGATTGGCGCCGCGGTGGGCCCGTCGATCTCCATGACCTCTCCCCCGCCCGAGGGGGGATCGGTCGAGGGGGTGGGTCGACCCCTTGCTCGAGGGCGGGAGCCCCCGAGCCTAGGTCGACGGACGGTGTGTGCAGATCCCTCGAGAAGATGTCGGGGGGGACCGTCCCCCGAGTAGACGCGATTTTAGCCAGCTCGTCGGCAGCTTCGTTGTATCGACGGGCTACGTGGTTGAGCTCGAGGCCGTAGAACTTGTCCTCGAGCCTTCGGACCTCCTTGCAGTAGGCTTCCATCGTGGGATCGTGGCAACTCGAGTCTTTCATCACTTGGTCGATCACCAACTGAGAGTCCCCTCGCACATCGAGGCGTCGAACCCCGAGCTCGGTGGCGATGCGCAGGCCGTTGACGAGGGCCTCGTACTCGGCGACGTTGTTGGAGGCGGGGAAGTGGAGGCGGATGACATATCGCATATGGACCCCTGAGGGTGATACGAATAGCAATCCTGCGCCTGCTCCCGTCTTCATCAGTGATCCGTCGAAGTACATGGCCCAGAGCTCGCTCTGAACCTGCGCTGGGGGCAGTTGGGTGTCGGTCCATTCTGCAACGAAATCGGCCAGTACCTGAGACTTGATAGCCTTCCGAGGGGCGTAGGAGAGGGTCTCCCCCATGAGCTCGGCGGACCACTTGGCGATCCTTCCCGATGCCTCCCAGTTCTGGATTATCTCTCCGAGGGGGAAAGATGAAACCACAGTGACCGGATGGCCCAGGAAGTAGTGTTTGAGCTTACGCCGAGTGAGGACGACCGCGTACAGCAGCTTCTGGATGTGGGGGTACCTCGTCTTGGTTTCGGAAAGGACCTCGCTCACGAAGTAGACAGGCCTCTGAACCGGCAGGGCGTGTCCTTCTTCCTACCTCTCGACTACTATGACCGCGCTGACTACCTGCGTAGTCGCCGCGACATAGAGCAGGAGGGGCTCGGCTGAGCTTAGGGGGACCAAGACCGGGGGCGAGGTGAGCAAGGCCTTAAGCCTCGAGAGGGATTCCTCGGCTTCGGCGGTCCACGCGAAGTGTTCCGTCTTCTTCAGGAGTCGATAAAGGGGTAGGGCCTTTTCTCCGAGCCTCGAGATGAAGCGACTGAGGGAGGCAAGGCACCCAGCAACCCTTTGCACGCTCTTGAGGTCTTTGATCGGGCCCATCCTTGTGATGGCGGTTACCTTCTCGGGATTGGCCTCGATGCCGCGCTGGGAAACTATGTACCCTAAGAGCATGCCTCGAGGGACCCCGAAGACACACTTCTCAGGATTTAGTTTTATGCGGTTAGCCGTGAGGCACCCAAACGCAATCTCGAGGTCTCCGACCAGGTTTCCGATGGTTCTGGACTTGACTACGATGTCGTCGACGTAGGCCTCGACGGTCGGCCCTATGTGTTTCCCGAAGACGTGGAGCATGCATCGCTGGTAGGTGGCCCCGGCGTTCCGTAAGCCGAAGGGCATGGTGAGGTAGCAAAACATGCCAAAGGGAGTGATGAAGGAGGTCGCGAGCTGATCGGACTCCTTCATCTTTATTTGGTGGTAGCCGGAATACGCATCGAGGAAGCAAAGGGTTTCACATCCCGAAGTGGAGTCTACTATTTGGTCGATGCGAGGTAAAGGAAAAGGGACTTTAGGACATGCTTTATTTAAACTGGTGTAGTCTACACACATCCTGTCTTTCCCATTCTTTTTCTTTACAAGCACGGGGTTAGCTAACCACTCGGGATGATGTACCTCCTTGATGAATCCGGCCTTCAAAAGCTTGTCGACCTCCTCCCCGATGACCCTGCGCTTCTCCTCGTCGAAGCGGCGCAGGCGTTGCTTCACCAGCTTGGACCCGGCTCGGATGTCCAAGGAGTGCTCGGCGACTTCCCTCGGGATGCCCGGCATGTCCGAGGGACTCCATGCAAACACGTCGGCATTCGCACGGAGAAAGTCGACGAGCACAGCTTCCTATTTGGGCTCGAGGGTGGCACTGATCGTCAGCACCTTCCCGTCCGCGAGGCCGGGGTCGAGCGGGATGGTCTTGGTGTCTTTCGCCGGCTTGAAGTTGTCAGCATGACGCTTGGGGTCGGGGATCTCTCCGGACAAATCGTCGAGGGCCGCGAGGATAGCCGAATCCTCATGGGCTTCGGCTTTTTCCACGCACTCGACGTCGCAGTCGTATGCGTGCTCGTAGGAGGTGTCGACGGTGATGACCCCCGAGGGCCCCGGCATCTTGAGCTTGAGGTAGGTGTAATTCAGGACCGCCATGAACTTGGCGTACCCCAGTCTACCGATGATGGCGTGGTAGGTGCCTCGCCACGCGACCACCTCGAAGGTCAGCTCTTCCTTTCGGAAGTTCGAGGGGACGCCGAAGCAGACCGGCGGCTTGATGCGGCCGATCGGGAGTGCCTTCTTCCCCGGGACGATTCCGTGGAACCCCCCCGCGCTGGGCAGGAGCATGGTCCTCGGGATCCCCAGGAGGTCGAGGGTCTCGGCGTAGATGATGTTGAGGCTGCTCCCCCCGTCCATGAGCACCTTGCTGAGGCGGGTGTTGAGGATGATCGGGTCGACGACGAGCGGGTAAGCCCCTGCGTTGGGGATGTGCTCGGGGTGGTCGTCCTGATCAAAGATGATGGGCATGTGGGACCAGTCGAGGTATCGTAGGGCCTGGGCCCGAACGGAAAAAACTTCTCGACGCTCCCTCTTGCGCTGGCGCGTGGTGAGGCGGGTCGAGGGTCCCCCGTAGATCATGTAGCAGTCATGGATCTCGGGGAAGCCTCCCTTTTGAACATCGCCCCTGACGTGGACGTCACAGGGCGGGTCTTCCTTGCCGTCGTCTCTCCTGGGACCAGGAGGGACCAAGTGCCTACGAAGCATGCGGCAATCCTCGAGGCGGTGGTTGGCCGGCCCCATATGGTAGGGGCAAGGCTCTTTCAGCATCTTGTCGAAGACACCCCCGTCGGGAGGGGGCCCTCGAGGCTTCCGCTTGTCCGTTGCAGCGACAAGGTCGTCGGGGTCGTCGTCGTGCTCGACGTTGGGCTCGACGTTGCGCCGGCCCGGTTGGTTCTTCTTCTTCTTCTTCTTCCGGCCGCCGTTGCCGTCGTTGTTCCTCCTGGGCCCCTTGTTTCCCGTGGGCCTATCGTCCGAGCCCCCGGGTTCGTCCGCGTTGCCCTCCCCCTTCCCTAGGGGAATCTGGAAGAATGTGCCAACGGCCTCCTCGCCAGCCGCGTAGTTGGCGATGACGTCCATGAGCTCGTTGGCGGTTTTGGGGATGTTTCGCCCCAGCTCCCGCACCAACTCTTTGCAGGTTGTCCCGACGATGAACGCCGTGATGACCTCGTGGTCGGAAATGTGAGTCAGTGCGGTACGCTGCTTCGAGAATCGACGGGTGAAGGCGCGAAGGGTCTCCCCTGGTTTCTGCTTGCAGCTGCGAAGGTCCCAGGAGTTGCCCGGGTGCTCGTAGGTGCCTTTGAAGTTTCCCTCGAAGATCCGGACCAGGTCGGACCAGTCCTGGATCAAGTCCGGGGGTAACTCCTCGAGCCACCTTCGAGCGGTGTCGGAGAGGAACAATGGGAGTTGCCGGATGATGACGAGGTCATCTTTGGCTCCACCCAGCTGGCATGTCAGCCTGAAGTCGGCAAGCCAGAGCTCTGGCTTGGTTTCGCCGTTGTATTTGATCAAGCTGGTGGGCGGACGGAAACGCACGGGCAGGGAAGCCCGCCGGATGGTTCTTCCGAAGACTCGAGGCCCCGGCGGCTTCGGAGACCGACATCGGTCTTCGTCGCTGTCGTAGCACCCGCCTCGGTGAGCGCTGTAGCCTCGAGCCTCGGCGTCGCCGTATCGGCGTCGATTGTTGACTCGAGGGGGGAGGTCGTCGATGAGGCGTTCCTGAACCGGTCGTGGCTCGACCCTGCCCTGGGGCGCCTTGTTCTGGTGGACAGAGGCCTCCCGATTTTGTCGAGGGGGCGCTGCTTGCCGCTCAGAGGCAGCCCCTCGACGCCTCGAGGCCGAGCTCTCCGCCTGCTGGACGGCCGCAGTCTGGAGTAGCCCCTGGATTTCCTCACTGATACGTTGTGCCTGGGGGGTCGATGGCGTCGACATGTCACGGAGCAGCATCGCGGCTGCTACGACATTCTGGCTGGCGCGGTTGAAGACTCGGGGTTCGGCGTTCCCCTCCTCGACGATCTGCCGGTGGACCTCCCGGGCCCGCTTGCGAGCTCCTCCACCCTGAGGACGCCCTCGATCCCGCTCGAGGGCGTGTTCGAGCTGCTGAAGACGCAGACGCTCCTCCTCGAGCTTGCCGAGGAGCTCTCGGACCTACGTAATCTGGACATCGGGGGTGGATCGGCTCTACGAGGACTTGGGGGAATGGCATCTCGAGGTGGTGTGGCGTTGGCCCCCCTCCCTTCTTCGGTGTCTGCGGTGTCGTCGACGTCGTCCTGGAGGACGGTTTGCTCGTCGAGATGGAAGCACTCCCGAGTGGAGTCGTAGCTCTCGTCGGGAGAGTCCGAGTCGAAGTCGGCGTGGTAGAAGTGGGGGAAGAGCCTGCCCGTTTCTTCCTCCTCTAGGCGCCGCCGTAACGTGCCCCACGTGCAGGGCAGCTCTGGCTCGCCCGGTGAAGGGGTGGTGACGGGGTCGGCCGTCGCCCATGACGGCGTCCAGGGAGACTCGTCGTGTATATGTACTCGCAGTCCTGCGAAAGCAGAGTAGAGTCCGGCACTGTTGCAGAGCCCGTACGGGAACGGGTCACGCGGTGATGACGGGATCGAGGGTGTCGGAGAAGCCATAGGAGCCTCCAGGGACGATGATGTGGAAGAGCCGAAGTCCCATTCGGGGAGACGCCCGCCCTCGACCCACAGGCGTGGATCAAACGGACCCCTAGGAGAAGGGGCCGTGTCGCCAGCTGGGATCGAGGGAATGGCATCTGGCACCCCAGAATTTGCTCGACGGCGAGCGCGTCGAAGCCGCTTGCGCCTCCTCCTGATCGCAGGCCAGAGTCGCAAGCGGAGGGACCGTCGTCTGATCCTGGCTGGCTCTGGCACAGCGGAACTGCTGACGTCTAGGCCACGGGCGGAGGGGAAGACTATGAAGTCGCCCTCGTCCGTGGAAACGAACCCTAGACTGCCGAACCAGATGACGGTGTTGAACGGGAACGGTGGGATGGTGGAATCCATCTGAGAGAGTAGTCCGGAGTTGATCGACACGCGAATGCCCCTACCTGACGCGCCAACTGTCGGTGTTATGACCCGGGGGTCAAGACCACCAACGAGTAAATTTGTATATCGCGTGCTCCCTCTCTTAGACGTGATGCAAGATGGACACAAGATTTATCCTGGTTCGGGCAAGAAGGCCCTACGTCCAGCGGGGGGAGGATGACTTGTATTATCTCGCACCCAAAGCGTGCTCGTACAGGGGGGGTACAAGCAGTGTTACACGGAGTCGGCCACCCGAGGGGTCGATCGAGCGGCGCGGTGTGTGTGCGAGGCGTGGTCTAGGGTGCCTGAGAACCAAAGTCGGATCAGAGTCCTAGCTGAAGTGGGAGCCGACCGAGAGAGACTCCAACCCCCCCATACTCTACCTCGGCATCCCCTTTTATAGACCAAGGGGAGACCCGAGGGTACAGGGTCCTAATAGTAGGAGTATGGGCGGCGCATCCACGGCACAGTGTTGGCGAAGAGACATCGAACACTGTGGCTGCGTGGTCTTCCCGTCCTTCAGGCGTCCCCGGTCGTGGCATCAGTAGAAGTCGTCGCAGTGCAGTATCCACAGGCG
The DNA here is from genome assembly GCA_022036555.1 of Microstegium vimineum. NCBI lineage: Eukaryota > Viridiplantae > Streptophyta > Magnoliopsida > Poales > Poaceae > Microstegium > Microstegium vimineum. The sequence continues at coordinate 8,638,316 of CM039127.1, forward strand.
GGCGCGAGTCCCACGGCCGAAGTGGGACGGGGCGGATGGGACGTCTTCCGTACCGGAGTTGTTGAAGAGGAGGGGGTCGAGCCCCCGGTCGAGGGGGGAGGTCGAGCCCCGTATGACTCCGTCGCGTTCCCGAAGTCGTCGTCGAGGGTCGCACTGTTCACTTTCCGAGGGGTACTGTTGAAGTCCGTACTCGCGTAGTGGCAGCAGTGGCGGCACAGTTGACGGGAGTCGGGGACCTGTCGGGGAGTTGGCGGATTTGACAGTGGACGCAGGCGCCCATGTCGTCAGGTGGGTTTACTTTTACCCATGCCGGAGTGGTTGGGTTAATCGATCCCTCGTCTGTCGACGGCGCTTGGAAGGTCGAGGCGTCGACGGGGTTGGGGAGGTCGAAGTCGAGGCAGAGGTCGGGGGGTCGTTCGTTCGACCCCTCGTCCGTCGTCGAGGTGGAGCCGGGGGTCGTTCGTTCGACCCCTCGTCCGCCATCGAGGTGGAGCCGGGCCAGTGGCTTGTTTCCGTAGTCGGTGTAGCGGGGGGCCTCGATTGATGGGCCGCTTCTCACCGAGCAGTGGGCCGGTCCTTGCCTTAAAAGTGGTTGCTATGTTTAGCGTTAATTTATCGAAGGGTTTAGGGTACCCCTTACCTTCGTACCCGACAGTAAGCATGAGAATGTTCAGTTTGACTCCTTCGAAATTGTGGTTTTGCAGATTATACCACATTTCGAGGGGGGGAATAGATTAGTCAAAGTACATTAAGGTATTACCCTTAGAATTCTCAGTATTAGATCAATGTGTTGATTAAAGCTCTCAGAATTAGATTAATGTGTTGATCAAAGTACATTAAGACATTACCCTGAGAACTCTTAGAACTCTCAGAATTAGATCAATGTGTTGATTAAAGCACATTAAGACATGTAAGACAAATAGAAATTTAAGAAGAGTTTAAGATAGTAAGATCAGACCCTGGTGGGGAATACTATGGGCGACATACCCCGTGTGGCCAAGTTCCAGGACTTTTTGCTACGTTCCTTCAGGGAAATGGCATAGTTGCCCATTATTCCATGTCAGGTGAGTCTTAGCTTAATGGAGTGGCTGAAAGAAGAAACCGTACCCTAACGGATATGGTAAGAAGTATGATTAGCTACTCTACTTTACCGATAAGTTTGTGGATGGAGGCATTAAAACTGTCATTCACATTCTTAATCGTGTACTAAGTAAATCGGTGCCTAAAACACCATATGAGTTATGGACAGGCATAGTACCCTCACTTAAGCTCTTAAAGGTGTGGGGTTGTCCAGTTGAGACTAAAGTATTCAACCCAAATTTAGGTAAGTTAGATACTAAGACAGTTAGCTGCCATTTCATTGGCTACCTAGACAGGTCAAAGGGTTACCACTTTTATTGCCTTGACAGGCATACTAAGTTTGTGGAAACCAGACATGCTGAGTTCTTAGAAGATCTTAGTGATCAGGGGGAGCAAGGTAGCACAAAAGATTAGTTTAGTGGAGAAACAAGTCTCCAAGCCCCTACTCCAATATTTTAAGAATCATACTTTATGCTACCTGTTGTTGCTGCACAAACAGTGTCAGACACCGTAGTGCTAACACATGTTGTCAGTCCTCTTTTGCCGACGATAAATAAGAATCTGGAACCTGTCCTTCAGGAGCCATTAGTACCATAAGTCGAGCATGAGAAAAACAACAACAACCCTATATGGCGTCAAAATAATAAGAATATTAGAAGACTATAAAAGAGTTAGAAGATTAGCTTTATCGGATGATTAAGAGGTTTATGAAACCGAAAAGCATCATATGGAGGTTACTTGTAATATGCTCAAATTTGTACTCGCCCTGACATAGTTATGTTACCGGGTTACTTGGCAGGTATTAAAAGAATCTAGATGTAGAACACTGGAAGTTAGTTAAGATAGTTCTACATTTTTTGCACGGCACAAAAGGCTTCATGCTAAGTTATAATAAGACTGACTTAGATTATGCGGGGGTGAAAGCTAAGTTATAATAAGTTGTTTCTATCCACGTCAGGTTAGATAACATCCCGCAAGTGGAGCTATATCGTGGAAAAGCTTAAAACAAACTCTCGTCACGTCATCGACGATGTACGTTGAGTTTGTAGCATATCATGAGGCCTCGGGGCAGGTGAACTAACTTAAGAAGTTCTTACCCGGGTTAAGAGTGGTAGACAGCATTGAGAAAAACCACTTAAGTCATACTACAATAATATGCCCACAACAATAAGTCAAGTAGTGCTGCCAAACACATTGACATTACGCACTATGTTGTGAGGAACAAAAGTTCGGGATCATGTCATAAGTCTTGAGCATATAAGTACAAGATATCAATTAGTGGATCCGCTCATCAAAAGGCTTACCACCCAACGTGTTTAGAAAACACGTAGCTAGCATGGGTTAAAGGAAATCCTATGATTCCTGAACACTTAGGGCCCTTAGTTATAACTCTATTTAGAGAGATGTAATGTAGCTGTCAAGTCCAACGGAAATTTTCTTCTGTGACGATGAGACACGCTCTACGCTTTTATCTATAATGAGGTGGAGTAAAATAGTTAAGTTTTAAGTTAAGAATAAGATAAGATTAAGGTAAGATATTAGAAGAGATCAAGGGGGAGAATGTTAGTATTGATCTCTCTCCCCTAGTGGGTCCAACGGTCCATTAGGGACTTGATCCGGGACTTGATCCGCTCCTGATCGGGGAGCCTAACCCAACTAAGGGTTGGAGGGCCCCTGTCACGCTGTGCCTATATAAGGGAAGGTAGGGGCTACTGGCACAGGTCGCGAGGTTCGTCTATCCTAAGCACGCCGCCCCATCCTGTCCAGTCCCTAGACCGATCTAGAGGGTGGCACAACCAGTGACGGGAAACACCTCTTCCATCGCCACTGCGTCTGCACCGACCTTCTTCACCGACCGTCGCTGCCCGTGCGCAGACGTCATCGACGAAGCAGTGCCGGTCGGGAGTTCCTCCAGGTTGTACTAACCCCAATCTCCTCTTCCTCTCTCTGTCCTTCTCAGATCCGACAAACATCCTTTATCCTAAGCAACCTAACCCTACTAATCTACTGTTAGAGATCCGCTAAGATCTATCACACCTGTGGAGCTCAGTTGAGTGCTGCACAGACTTGTGACTTGTCCGGTGCTAGCTCTGCCTCTGCTGTTTTCTGTAAAACTCGTCTCATGTCACGCTTGGATGGTACTCAATCTCTCCCTAATGCAATTCTCTCTCCTTCATCATGCCCACGAAGAATATATTTTTTAGCTCTATATGGTAGTGGTGGTGGGGCTTGCTGTAAGAATATAATTCTATACGGTGCTAGCTCTGTACTTCTGTATCTCTTTGAAAATTCTTAGTGAAGGTTCAGCGGAACATTGTTCAATCTGGTAAAATTAACAGAATATTTTAAGAACTGTCATGCTAAATGAGAATGATCATTCACAATATTATTTTCCACTGATAGAGATGGAGTGAAAATTGTAGGCAGAAGCAACATGTTTCAACATCAGTTTTAATTTGGCATTCATGTCAGCATAATGATTTGTTCTCAGCTCCCTGTCTCCCTGATGGAGCTACTAGTTTGCCATTGTTAATAGTGTAACAGTTTTTTACACCAGAGATCTAGTGCTACTTGTACAACACTTTCTGGCAACCTGAATTACTTCGAGACAGCCCAAAAGTTATAATTTCCTTTCTGTCACGATGATATACTTCGATACATCCTTGTCCAATTTGGCTGATAAATCCCCAATTGGCTATTACTCCATGACATACCTTGTTTCCTTATTATAAGGATTTGACTGACAATTAATCCATTGGTTTTTCATTTAGGTGATACAAATCATGAAATTTGTTATATGAATATAGTTGGATCAATTTTGTGTCACAAAAGTTATGCATTAATAATGTTTTTTTTGTCAATGGCTTTTCCATAATGAAAATAGATATGTCTTGTACAGATGGACAGATTGATTAACATTTATTCTACTGAATTAAGGGAATTGCTAGTTACTACTTCCTCTGTTACAAATTATAGTTCACTTAAGCTTTGTCCTAATCAAATGTATCTAACCTTGACCAAGTTTTTAAAGAGCATTAACATCTGCAATTAGCGGTCTCCTAAATCAAATAGTTTCATTAAATTCTTCATGTAATATGTCTTGATAATGCATTTTGAATTCGTGATTGATATACCATATTTTTCTAAAAATTGAATAAAGTTATAGAACTAGTATAATTTGAAACAGGGGTTGTACTCAGGCATTTAAAACGTTATAGGAGGATGGCTCCAAAGTGCAAGGCTATGAACTGCAGTTGTTCTAACAAGATGACAAATCAAGTGCTGACATGTACTTGACAAATGAGCTGGCAGAATGCTCTAAACATGACATCTAGAACAGGTAGCACAACTAACCTTTCAGAACAACGAGTCCGTTAATCCGTTGCCGGCATATAGCCTCTGAACGACATGCCAACTTGAACGACTCGAACGGGGGAACTCGAAATAAAGGAATAATACCTTCACTATTTTTTGCCCTGACGCTTGACTTATCAGCCATGGTATAATGGTTTTCTAGCCAAAAACAACATCAGCCGACTTATCAGCCACCAAAAAACGATCAGCCAAATATACCATTTATTTTAGTAGAAGAGATAATAATGTCTCTTCAGCACAAGGAGCCAGAGCCAGAACTGGTTGAAGCTTCACTAAACAGAAACTAAATGTAGCATGTCATTTTACAAATATACAATTTATTAAGACATGTGACAATTGCATTATTTACTGTCTTACAAATATTTTTTAAAATATAATTAACTCTAGTGTTTACCTAAAATATTTATAAAAACTTGTCCAAAAATCTAGGGTGGTCTGTGACCCACACGATGACACGAACCACCCTGTAGCTACGCCGCTGACGTTGGTCCTTCGAGGAATTGTCGACCCAGAGGTGATGGAAGGATGGTCTTTTTTGGGAGCTGGCGTTGGTCTTCCGAGGAATTGTTGACCCAGAGATGATGGAACCCATTGCATGTAGCGAAGGGATGACTCTCGCTTTAGACCTCCGAGCTGATAGTTTCAGGTTCCCGTTGTTTGAATGTCGTAAAAAGTATCAACATGAGAATCTACGGACAGATTATCTGGAAGATCAATGCGAGGAAGACCGCAACGTTGTATAACTTGGTTATGCTTGTTGAATCTTAGTTATAGATTTATTTAGGCTTTATTTTTGTTAGATCTAAATAAATCTGTAACTAAGCTATACATGATCTAATGAGTATGGAATTTTTATTACAATTCAAGCATACATAATTAGGTCCCTATAAACAATCCATCACAATTAACCCATAGAAACTACAGTTATAAATTATTACATTTAATTACATAAAAAATATATCTATATCTACGTAAAATTATATGTTCACTATATAGATCTATTTATGTAGAGTTTAGCAAAATTAAAATTTTATTTTATGATTTTTTTATTTACTATGATTTTCAAAGTTTCAATCAAAACAAATAAATAAAAAAGATAAAACCGTCTTCAAAATCCTTTAGAGCATCTCCAGCCATAGGCCCCAAATCAAGCTCCTACATTTTTATTTGGGAGGTGGCTTGTAAAATTTGAAGGTCAAATTCAAAGTCCAACTCCAACCATAATCCCTAATTTGGGGCGAGAGGAATAGGATGGTCTCATTCCTGGGGACCCAAAACTAAACTTTAAGGGTCCTCCTAAAATGAGAGCCCAAATAAAAGGTGCATTGGAGTGAATTTTTTTAGACCAAGTCTCTAGATTTATAATAGGGGTATGTTTAGAGGCTCCACTGGAGTTGCTCCTAGGAGGGTTTGCCTTTGTGCACGGAAGCACGGAAGCCAAACTGATCTAGGGACGAAAGCCAAACTTTAGTACCATAACAGCTTGTGCAGGTGAGCACGCGAGTGTGGATAAGGTGGTCGTGCGATCGGCCTTAGATCAGTCTCAATGGGGGTGTCATTTGAGTTTCATTCGCATTAAATATGTTGCCACATAGGCATTTTTGATGACATGACAATGTATTTAAGAAGAAAGAGAAGAAATGAGTTTCATGAGGATGACACTCTCTTGGCACGAATATCAACTCTCTATGAGTCATGGAATTAAATGTCTATGAAACTCTAGAATGAAACTCTCCACTGAGAGTGGATGTTTCATCCGAGTTTTATTTCATTTTGTATGACATGACAGTCTTGCAAACAACGTCATGAAACTCTCCATTGAGACTGGCCTTAGAAACGCTTGTGTGTATTTTTAAATCATGACGTAATCTTATTCTGCCAACTTAATTTCTTTGGCAGTTTCCTGTCACTGTTGTTGTTCTTGCTAGAGTCTTTCACCCTCCAAAGAAAAAGAGACCCCCTGTCGTTCTTCCTGCCAGCCATTTTCACTTCTTCTGTCACATGGAATTTCGTTGTGCCTTTGGAGCAGCTGGGCTCGTTAATTTTCATCACGAACAACGTCAACGATGCAAATCACACGAGTGACACTGCATTTCGCAAACAGGAATGGATGTAGTCTTTCTCCAAGTGCAGATTAAGAATGGACTGATGATTACATATATGTATGCACCAGAACCATAGTCAGCAGTCTCCTGTATAACCGAGTTCAGTGACAGATTAGTATACAGTACTGAAAGAAGCTTCATGGTCTCTGAAAGTCACAATCCAGAATCAGTGATTAAATCAACATTCACATAATTTGTGTGGTCCTGTTCCTATTGTAAGTCTTGGGGTCCAGATTCACCCGTCGCGGATCAAATCTGTTGGCTCGCTCAAAACATACTTTGGCAGTTCATACTTGGCACCTGCATGCAACATAGTTTTCAGTTTGGGTATCGGTCTTGAACAACTCGAGAAGAGAACCATGAGATTGGCAATAAGTCGAGTCGTGCTCACCTTTCTTGTCGTAGCAAACCGTCATGTCAGGATTTGAAATGATGATTCCAGCACAGTCCACTATGGTTTGTGCCTGAGCTAAATCAGATTCTGTGGCAACTCTTAGAGCATCCCAAATCTCTGCACACCGAGACAGTGGCTTATTAGTTATTGCAATAGCGATGATAATTAGTAGTACGTTACATAGTAAAAAAAACCTTGAAAACGTGGTTTCCAAACTACTATAAACTAACGATACAAAATCGGCAACTGCTCCGCTACTCCCTTCTCTAAAACTGGCGCGGATCTTAAAGCAGACAATTATATAAATTAAATTTTATAAATTTTGCTACCGGGTCCCGCTAGGCCCAACCCCGAGTCCGGCCCATCCGCTCTGCTTTGTTAATCTGAACTCCTCGTCGCCCGATTCCGTTTCTTGGTACTTTGCGGCAAGGATGGCGCTGCCGTCGCCGATGCCACTAGTCGTGGGAGGTGCCCTCCCTCGCCACGCCGCAGCCGCTTCATCTCCGTCGGCCTCCGTCTTGTTCGAAGGCTGGGAGCACCAGGAGGAGTGCTGATCTAGAAGTGCGACGTCCTATCGTTGTCGACGAACGAGTCCCCCCCCCCCCCCCCCCCCCACACACACCGGCGGGGTGTGCGACTGTGCTGCTGCTGGTCGACGCCGTCCGACCCGCTGGACAGCCACGGCGGGTACCGTTCCGTGCTCTTGCAGGGCGCGGGCGGGGAGCCGATGAACGATATGCACCGTCGTCCTCGAGAACGGCGACATGTGCATCCGTCCGGTAGTGCATGCCACAGCGACAGCCATGTCACTCTGACTACTCTACCATGCTGCTCGATCGGGTTGCATTGCAATGCATCCGTACGTAACCACAAGAGTAATTAACTGCATGCGCGCAAGATTAGCTTAGTAGCTTACATGATGCGGTTCTCTTTGAAACACTGGTGTTCCGAAAGAAGGAGGCGACCGGCAGCGGCGACCAAATCTGCGCGTACGTCGGCTCCAGCTTGAGCACCTGTATCATGGTCCTTAGCGGCGACACACAGCAAGCGCCTGGTGGACAGCATGCCATCGTGAAATTATCGCTTAGACGTGTCGTCGAACGAAATGAGGTCAGGGGAGCAGTGGGAGGAGGCGCCTCCCTCCGCTCAGACTGGCACCCGCCGCTGCTGCAGTTGGCAGACCGCTGAGACATACCGACGTGCCGCTCCGTCCGCCGGCACGGCGGGGGACGGACGGACGGGCGCCTCCCGCGGCCGGTGGCACAACAGGGCGAGGGTGCGGGCGTTGGGCGCCTCCCACAATCGGTGACCCAGCGTATTCTTCTTCAACAGCTTTGGCTTCGTCGTCAAATTAAAGCTCTGGCCACAAAGCGCACGCGAAATGGGATCGGGACAGGAGTAGCGAGCGACTGCTGCTTGCGACGCCGTCTCAAGGATTACTGGCGGAGCTTGGACGGGCTGGACTCGGGGCAGGGCTTGGACGGCTTGGGCCTAGGCGAGACCCAGTAGCAAATATATAATAACTAATTTCTTTAATTAATTAGTTGCTTTAGGATTCGTGCATTTTTTACAAAAGGGAGTACTGGAGCAGTTCTCTACAAAATCAGTTTGCATTTGATCAGTATCAACGATTTTGAGAAAACTTGACCATTTTCCAAGCCAACTATTCTGTGTGCAACCAAACTCAGAGATTATCCACAACAATCAACCAGATACAAACCAAGTAGTCGAGTCATATGCCCCAGTAAGACCTGGTTCTTGTTTGATATTAAGCCACTACCGTTTAAATAAAGGATCACCATTATTTTTGTTGAAAAATTGAGTTTGAATTGAATAACTAGACTCCTAATTTAAGGATAATAATTGGACAGGTCAAAACAAACATCAACCAGTTATCATAGAAACAATGAAAAATGAGAGAGGATAAAACCAATAACCGGAGACTGCTAAATGAACTAATGTTGCAAGAATCATGAAGCACATACCAACACAAGACTAAGTGCAGTTCAACTTTGCATGAACGGTTAAATATATCTTTTGGACTGGTTGTTTTTTCTTCTTGTATAGTATATATTTATATATTCAGTAGGGGCAAGCCCCTCCTGTTTCCTAAAAAAATAACAGTTAAGCATACCTTTTTGGCCAGCACAGTGTGGAGCCGTGTCCCAAAATTCATCACGCATCTGTTTGAGCTGTGCTGGTGTAATTGGTTGAGTATGCTTCCAGGCCTTAGGCTTTTTTAGCTTCTTGCTGTTCTCTGTATTCGTGAAAATATATGTTAACGTTCGTTTATTGGATAGCAGGTCCAAAGGCACAGAGCTATCAAAGAATACTGCAAAATAACCTCCAAATGTGGAGCTACCAAAGATACAATGGTGATACCATGCTAGGATATACAGGTAGTCTAGAAGAAATCTGGATTCAGTAACTGTTGGTAACTGAAGGATGCAATAATTTCTACACAATTCACAAGCAAGATTTATGGATGGATGACTCTAGGTCTTTTTTTTGCATCTATTTAAAAAGAGTCTGTCTATTTAGCACTTGGGTGATTTGAGCCATTTGATCACTCAAGTAATTTGACGACACAAATCACACAAATTAATGACAAGACAAAATTCGTGTGATTCGTGCCCTATGGTCACACAAGCAATAGTAAAGAGCAAAACACACAGATAATGAAAAGGCAAAATTCGAGTGAGAATAAGGATACTATCACATTAATTATAACTTACAGCAAACAATACAACCAAAGTAAATCAAATATACAAAGAAACAAATATTTCTATGAAATGCAAATAACAAAACAATCTTGAGACTGAGAAACAAAGCAAACGTACCAAAAAATTAAATAAAAAAACAAAAAAACAAATATTTCTATGAATTGCAAATAACAAAAGGAGCCTGAGACTGATTCAAAAGGCAAACATACCAAAAAAACAAACAAAATGTAATTACATATATAATCTATAGAAATTACACCTGATGAACTACTATAAGTGACACTGAAGCACACAATAACTGATATCAAATGCCTTTGTGCTTCAACCACGCTGTGACAATGCGCTACACTATATACAAGCAACCTATCAGATCAAATAAACAGATGGAAATAGAAGCCAACATGAGCAACTGCAAATCGACAAAAAAAAATCAGGCCTACGGTAATGGGATCTACAACATCTGATAAAAAACCACAAGGATAACTCACCGACGACGAGCAAATCGACGACGGAGAGCCCTCCGCCTCCTTCTCACTCTGTCAACCTAGCAGCCGGTCGCCGACTGCACTCACCAGCGCAATCGCAAATCCAAAAGGGCAAATCCAAAAGGGCCAATCGACCGCTGGCCAGAGCGGAGCAGCCGCGCCGCCAGTCTCCTGGCCCGGCCATCCAGCGCCTAAGCAAGGGCAGCGACCAGCGCGCAGAGCAGCCGCCGGCCAGCCGGCCATGCCCACGACCCATCCCGCCAGTCGGAAGAGGGAAGCCACTGACCCAGATTCCCATTCGCATACCCATCGGCTACTGAAACATGAGAGGTGAAATGGGGAGAAAGCAAATGACAGTTCAACTCATTTCCAAAAAAAGAGATGACACGAATGGCGAGGCGGTAGTACACACGGGGCAGATCAAAGGAGCCGAATATCTAACGGCAAAAAAAATCGTGTGAGGGAACCAAATAAATCACACGAGCAATGTTTAGCTTTCATCATTTAAAAAAGATACAAGATTCTTGAATGTCCCTAGGTCTTCTTTTAGATCGATATAAAACATTTAAAAAGGTTATAGTGAATTATAAAAAGGATTTTTTTCTTTTGCTACGATAAAACTATAAATACAAGTGTATAACTTTACATGAAGCATTTTTGTTGAAAGAACGATTCTGAAAGTCATTCAACCAGAAGACTATATTGTAGTTTTTTTTTTTTTTTTAAATCATCAGATGCAAGGAACTATTGTAATTTCCATACAAAGGTAAAATTAAAAAATAAAATTTTCACTACAAAGTCATGTTCAATCTAGCACATTCACACAACCAAGTATGAGATCTTAAATCCAATTCTAATTAGTATTGGAGGTAATGAATCACTACTTTGGAATATAAGAAATCAATGGTTCGCATTTACAAGGTAATATGTCTTAATAGATATATTCAGATCAATGCTTCAAATTTACTAAGCAAAACCTTAAAATGAAGACCATCACTTGAAGGTTGTATACCGTCACTCCTAATTCCTAAAGACCCGAAAAACGAACTAAAAAGAAGGATTGAATTTCCGCATTCACAATGAAGAACAAGAGCTAGTTAATCAGCTTGCTTACCCATAGCAGGAAGTGGCTCGGGCATCAGCTCACTGATGCACTTGATCGCGGCAGCCTTGATCTGGGAGTAGCACTGTGCTCTAACGGCGATCACCTCGGCAGCGCGCTCTGCTTTCTCTGCCTCGAGCTCCTCTGCCAACCGCTGCAGCTTGGCTTCTACCTCCTTGCGCTCCTCCAGGAGACGGGTCGCGTGCTCAGCTTCGGCCGCCTCAAAGGCAGTTCTAAGTTGGCTGACCCCGTGTGTATGCTCAGCATGTGCCTTCGTCAACCCAGCTCTCGTCTCCTTGAGTTGCCCAAGCGCCATGGCACCCTCAGCTTGCGCCGCCTCAAGCTCCGATTCCAGTTGCTGGACCTTGGCCATATACATGCCTTCCTGCCTCCGATGTAGCTCCGCCAAGCGGCTAACCTGGGTCGCGTGCTCGGCTTCGAGCTGGCGGACCCTGCTCGTGTGCTCGGCCTGTGCCGCAGAGCGCACCGTCAACTCGGCTCTCATCTCCTTGACCTGCAAAACCGCCTTGTCGCGCTCAGCTTGCACCGCCTGTAGCTGATCCGTGAGCTGCTGGGCCTTGCCCTGCTCAATGGCAGGCAAGCATAGCCTTTTGGGCGGGCGGGTGCTCGTACTCGGAGTCGCAGCATCGTCATGGCTAGCATCTTCTTCAGCTTCATATTTGACTTGCTCTTGCAACGGAGGGAGAACGGGGAAGTTCTGGTTGTAGTGGGACTTGTCGATGATGAGCTTCATCAGACTGATGCCCTTGTCCCCTTTCGCGGCGTTCAGTTTGTAGATGGCGTTCCACGCGGTTTCCGTGGGATGTGGCTGCTTCCCGTCGTCTCTGTTCTTCCCAGGTGTGCCCCACTCCCGAGGACACCGCCATGGATTGTCAGCGACGAGAGAGTCGAGGAAGAACCACCTCTCCTTCCACCTCGTGTTGACGTGCGTTCCGCCGTCAGAGTTGAACAGGTAGTCGGAGTTCACCTTGAATCCGTACCACCCGTTCCCGACCGAGTAGAGCTTGAAGTAGTGTCGGAACACCGCCATCATTGGCGTGACGCCGACGTCGTCGCACACCAGCACGAAGCCGGCGAGCTGTCGCCACGCGTTGGGGACGAGCTGGCTCGGCGCCAGGTTGAAGTACGTCATCACCTTGTTGTAGAGCTCGTGCAGAGGGAACCTCACGCCAGCCTCCAGCATCGCCTCGAACACGCACACCGCGTTCGAAGCCTCCGGCGGCGTCCTGCACGGCCCCCACCCGTCCTTGGCGCACACCGGCTTGTAGAGCTCCCTCGATATGCCGTAGCTCCGGCATATGCTGAGCAGGGTGTCCTCGCATTTGTGCTTGGACCGCATATTCTTCACTGCCGATAACGGGGAGTTGAGTCCCGAACCTTCGTCGTCAACCCTAGCTTCCATAGCCGAGCAGGCGAGCACGGGCGGCAAGCGGCAGCAGCGAGCGAGGTGATGGGGAAGAGAACACGGGCGGCAAGCGGCAGCAGCGAGCGAGGTGACGGGGAAGAGGCTGTTGAACTCGCCCAATGTATTATTCAGGCGGGTGTAAATGAAATTGAGGAGCATGACATCAACCCTTTACTATGGCTTGTAAATACTAGGATCAGTATCCATGATTCGCTTGTACCTCTTATCTTCTTCATTATCTGAATTCAATGAATGAGTACTAATGTTTGGAGATCCTGTAGTTTCTCGTGCACAACATTGCGACCGACGTTCTGTTTTTATCTGATCATCAGCACAGATGTTGCTAGAATACTCATGATGACTTGTATCGTTCCTGTGTTCAAACTTCAAGTTAACTAACTAATTAGGAGTATTAAATATAAACTATTTATAAAACTAATTTGTTACCAAAGACTATTTTACGAAACAAATATATTAATATAAAATAGTCTATGATTTAACAATATAGTGCTACAGTAAACATATGTTAATGATGAATTAATTAGGCTCGTAAAGTACTACAGGGCGCTATAATTACTTTTAAAATATAAATTATATTTAATTCATTTAATTAGTACCAAACATCCGATGTGATAAGGGGCTACAAAATAGTCAGACAACCAAACACATTCTATGTCCAACTGAACTGCCTTTAGCATCAATTTCCACAGAGGTGTCAAGTTCAATCGTTACTTCATTGTCTTCTGATGCATCAGCCTAGAAACAAATGACACAGATCGGATACAAAGTAGTTAACTATGGCAATCCAAATTGCCACCAAACACAACAAAAATGTCAGCAAGCCAATCATGAACCTTTATAGCATTCAGTCTGCATAGAATATTAGTTGATTTCAGAACCACAGTGTATGAAAATTATCACGGCACAAAGTGAAATTAGTCAACATTCAACATCTAAAAATACAAAATAGAGAATCAAACGTGGTGTTGTTCGATGCTTGTGCAGCTGTTGGCTCATTTAAGCATTATGAAGTGTCTTCAAGCAAATCATCCACCGAATCATCAATTGATGTCGTTACATCAATTTTCTTAGCATATCTGAAACCAATGTTCTGACCAGAACTAGCAGTTGGTTGAGAAGTTATTCTTTGTGTAGCAAAACCTTCATTTTGTGCAGTATGGGAAACCTCCGAAAGCATGTCATCTAGACCATCGTCGAGAGGTGCAGGCAAAGGTGGTCTGGAAGACAAGCTAGGTTCAACCTTTTCATTAGACCGACTAATCTCTTGTGAAGTTGAAACATGCTCAAATGGTTCGTCCAAGTTGGAGCTGGAAAGGTGAGTTCCACTAAATAAATTGAGGAGCATGTCAAGTTCTTCTGCAGCACCTACCTGAAACATCAACCCTTTACTATGGCTTGTACCAGGATCAGTATCCATGGTTCGCTTGTACCTCTTATCTTCTTCATTATCTGAATTCAATGAATGAGTACTAATGTTTGGAGATCCTGTACTTTCTCGTGCACAACATTGCGACTGGCCTTCTGTTTTTATCTGACCAGCAGCACAGATGTTGCTGGCATACTCATGATGACTTATATCTTTCCTTTGTTCAAACTTAAGTTATGTCCAACTGAACTTCCTTTAGCATCAATTTCCACAGAGGTGTCAAGTTCAATCGTTACTTCATTGTCTTCTGATGCACCAGCCTAGAAATAATAACACAAATCAAGGGATACAAAGTAAGCTGAATGGATATGAAGAAAGCTTTGACTATGCTAAGCATGTTAACCAGATGAAAGTAATATCATGTTACTGTCAGCAAACATAAAATTAAGCATGTAAACTGCAACGAGAAACTTAATTAAAGGGCAACCAAGGGAGCGAGGGCGAAGCAGCTAATTGGATACCAATAGCCAGCAGAAGCATTAGTTGTACCAGCCTAGAAATTGTATATGCAATGGTTCTTAATAAGGCACCTTCTAATCACCTAGGTGACAATATGAGAAACAACAAGGATGAGTGTGCAGTAGCACCAGTGAGGTTAGGAAGCACCAGAATTCTTGCGTGTTTGAAGGTTCTCTCCCAAATGTCCATGGGTGTAGCCTCTAGTCCATGGCTAGGAGTATCTAAGCTTGGAGTTTTTCTCTCTTAATCTCTGACTCTAGCAGCTTAGACGCTGGTGTCTTTGGTGTTTGGTCGTTTGTTGCCTTTTGGTTTCTTTCCCACAGTCCATTGTACTCCTTTTTTTAATCCTAACTTAATGAAATGACAACGCAGCTCTCCTGCCTTGTTCGAGGAGAAAAAACTCCACTCCTCCTTCCTACCGCTTCTCTGATCCTCGTTGTTAGCCAATTATAATTCAAACAAACTGAATATAAAAGGTGCATTTTGCTACCTTTGCATTCCATCACACAGTCTAGGGGCTACATTTCAAATCAGTCTAGTGGGTAGTGGGGCAAAAGCATGGACAGAAATGTCACTCGCTTTGGCAATTTGATTATTTTTTTGGCGTTGAATTGGCAGTTTGATTATCAGAACTTGCTTGGGTATTTCTTGCGTCATGTCCACAGTGCCAGGGAAAGTCGACGTTGTAGTATTGGCTATCGTTAAGAAGCATTCGAAACCAGTTTCATTAAAAAAAAAAGAAGCATTCGAAACAAGTGGATGCAGTATTCACAACCTCCATAAAAACCCAGTACAAATTAATAAACATGACAATCCAAATTGCCACCAAACACAACAAAAATGTCAGCAAGCCAATCATATGAACCTTCATAGCATTCAGTCTGCACAGAAAATCATATGAGCTCGTCATCTCTTAACAAAAAAAGAGAGATTGTTGTCAAGTGACAGCTCTCCATACAAAGATAAATACAAAGTTAAGTGGCAGCTCTCCATACAGAAAATCAAGCTTGCCGTAATGTTACAAAGTTTAGTTCAGTAATGGAGTACATAAAGGCCCAAAGGTACTATGCATGGCAGAGAAGATTTCCTGAAGCCAGCCATCATTTCCTCATGGCACCAACCTTTTTCTGTCCTATAGAGAATCAAACCATGAATCAAAATCATCCGATGCAGATGCATTTAAGGGACCAGAATGAAGGGGTACACTATCAAGTGGGGTTCTGTTCGATGCTTGTGCAGCTGTAGTTTGCTTTGGCTCATTTAAGCATGATGAAGTGTCTTCAAGCAAATCATCCACCGAATCATCAATTGATGTTGTCACATCAATTTTCTTAGCATATCTAAAGCCAATGTTCTGACCAGAACTAGCGGTTGGTTGAGAAGTTATTCTTTGTGTAGCAAAACCTTCATTTTGTGCAGTATGGGAAGCCTCCGAAAGCAAGTCATCTAGAGCATCGTCGAGAGGTGCAGGCAAAGGTGGTCTAGAAGATAAGCTAGGTTCAACCTTCTCATTAGACCGACTGATCTCTTGCGAAGTTGAAACATGCTCAAATGGTTCATCTATGTTGGAGCTAGGAAGGTGAGTTCCACTAAATGAATTGAGGAGCATGTCAAGTTCTTCTGCAACAACCACCTGAAACATCAACCCTTTACTATGGCTTGTACCAGGATCAGTATCCATGGTTCGCTTGTACCTCTTATCTTCTTCATTATCTGAATTCACTGAATGAGTACTAATCTTTGGAGATCCTGTAGTTTCTCGTGCACAACATTGCGACTGACGTTCTGTTTTTATCTGATCATCAGCACAGATGTTGCTGGAATACTCATGATGACTTATATCTTTCCTGGGTTCAAAGTTCAAGTTATGTCCAACTGAACTGCCTTTAGCATCAATTTCCACAGAGGTGTCAAGTTCAATCGCTATTTCATTGTCTTCTGATGCATCAGCCTAGAAATAATAACACAGATGAAGGGCTACAAAGTAAGCTGAATGGATATGAAGAAAGCTTCGAGTATGCTAAGCATGTTAACCAGATGAAAGTAATATCATGTTACTGTCAGCAAACATAAAATTAAGCATGTAAAATGCAACGAGAAACTTAATAAAAGGGCAACCAAGGGAGGGCGAAGCAGCTAATTAGATACCAATAGCCAGCAGAAGCATTAGTTTTACCTGCCTAGAAATTGTATATACAATGGTTATTAAGGCACGTTCTAACCACCTAGGTGAAAATATGAGAAACAGCAAGGATGAGTGTGCAGTAGCACCAGTGAGGTTAGGAAGCACCAGAATTCTTGCGTGTTTGAAGGTTCTCTCCCAAATGTCCATGGGTGTAGCCTCTAGTCCATGGCCAGGAGTATCTAAGCTTGGAGTTTTTCTCTCTTAATCTCTGACTCTAGCAGCTTAGGCGCTGGTGTCTTTGGTGTTTGGTCGTTTGTTGCCTTTTGGTTTCTTTCCCACAGCGCATTGTACTCCTTTTTTTAATCCTAACTTAATGAAATGACAACGCAGCTCTCCTGCCTTGTTCGAGGAGAAAAAACTCCACTCCTCCTTCCTACCGCTTCTCTGATCCTCGTTGTTAGCCAATTACAATTCAAACAAACTGAATATAAAAGGTGCATTTTGCTACCTTTGCATTCCATCACACAGTCTAGGGGCTACATTTCAAATCAGTCTAGTGGGTAGTGGGGCAAAAGCATGGACAGAAATGTCACTCGCTTTGGCAATTTGATTATTTTTTTGGCGTTGAATTGGCAGTTTGATTATCAGAACTTGCTTGGGTATTTCTTGCGTCATGTCCACAGTGCCAGGGAAAGTCGACGTTGTAGTATTGGCTATCGTTAAGAAGCATTCGAAACCAGTTTCATTAAAAAAAAAAGAAGCATTCGAAACAAGTGGATGCAGTATTCACAACCTCCATAAAAACCCAGTACAAATTAATAAACATGACAATCCAAATTGCCACCAAACACAACAAAAATGTCAGCAAGCCAATCATATGAACCTTCATAGCATTCAGTCTGCACAGAAAATCATATGAGCTCGTCATCTCTTAACAAAAAAAGAGAGATTGTTGTCAAGTGACAGCTCTCCATACAAAGATAAATACAAAGTTAAGTGGCAGCTCTCCATACAGAAAATCAAGCTTGCCGTAATGTTACAAAGTTTAGTTCAGTAATGGAGTACATAAAGGCCCAAAGGTACTATGCATGGCAGAGAAGATTTCCTGAAGCCAGCCATCATTTCCTCATGGCACCAACCTTTTTCTGTCCTATAGAGAATCAAACCATGAATCAAAATCATCCGATGCAGATGCATTTAAGGGACCAGAATGAAGGGGTACACTATCAAGTGGGGTTCTGTTCGATGCTTGTGCAGCTGTAGTTTGCTTTGGCTCATTTAAGCATGATGAAGTGTCTTCAAGCAAATCATCCACCGAATCATCAATTGATGTTGTCACATCAATTTTCTTAGCATATCTAAAGCCAATGTTCTGACCAGAACTAGCGGTTGGTTGAGAAGTTATTCTTTGTGTAGCAAAACCTTCATTTTGTGCAGTATGGGAAGCCTCCGAAAGCAAGTCATCTAGAGCATCGTCGAGAGGTGCAGGCAAAGGTGGTCTAGAAGATAAGCTAGGTTCAACCTTCTCATTAGACCGACTGATCTCTTGCGAAGTTGAAACATGCTCAAATGGTTCATCTATGTTGGAGCTAGGAAGGTGAGTTCCACTAAATGAATTGAGGAGCATGTCAAGTTCTTCTGCAACAACCACCTGAAACATCAACCCTTTACTATGGCTTGTACCAGGATCAGTATCCATGGTTCGCTTGTACCTCTTATCTTCTTCATTATCTGAATTCACTGAATGAGTACTAATCTTTGGAGATCCTGTAGTTTCTCGTGCACAACATTGCGACTGACGTTCTGTTTTTATCTGATCATCAGCACAGATGTTGCTGGAATACTCATGATGACTTATATCTTTCCTGGGTTCAAAGTTCAAGTTATGTCCAACTGAACTGCCTTAGCATCAATTTCCACAGAGGTGTCAAGTTCAATCGCTATTTCATTGTCTTCTGATGCATCAGCCTAGAAATAATAACACAGATGAAGGGCTACAAAGTAAGCTGAATGGATATGAAGAAAGCTTCGAGTATGCTAAGCATGTTAACCAGATGAAAGTAATATCATGTTACTGTCAGCAAACATAAAATTAAGCATGTAAAATGCAACGAGAAACTTAATAAAAGGGCAACCAAGGGAGGGCGAAGCAGCTAATTAGATACCAATAGCCAGCAGAAGCATTAGTTTTACCTGCCTAGAAATTGTATATACAATGGTTATTAAGGCACGTTCTAACCACCTAGGTGAAAATATGAGAAACAGCAAGGATGAGTGTGCAGTAGCACCAGTGAGGTTAGGAAGCACCAGAATTCTTGCGTGTTTGAAGGTTCTCTCCCAAATGTCCATGGGTGTAGCCTCTAGTCCATGGCCAGGAGTATCTAAGCTTGGAGTTTTTCTCTCTTAATCTCTGACTCTAGCAGCTTAGGCGCTGGTGTCTTTGGTGTTTGGTCGTTTGTTGCCTTTTGGTTTCTTTCCCACAGCGCATTGTACTCCTTTTTTTAATCCTAACTTAATGAAATGACAACGCAGCTCTCCTGCCTTGTTCGAGGAGAAAAAACTCCACTCCTCCTTCCTACCGCTTCTCTGATCCTCGTTGTTAGCCAATTATAATTCAAACAAACTGAATATAAAAGGTGCATTTTGCTACCTTTGCATTCCATCACACAGTCTAGGGGCTACATTTCAAATCAGTCTAGTGGGTAGTGGGGCAAAAGCATGGACAGAAATGTCACTCGCTTTGGCAATTTGATTATTTTTTTGGCGTTGAATTGGCAGTTTGATTATCAGAACTTGCTTGGGTATTTCTTGCGTCATGTCCACAGTGCCAGGGAAAGTCGACGTTGTAGTATTGGCTATCGTTAAGAAGCATTCGAAACCAGTTTCATTAAAAAAAAAAGAAGCATTCGAAACAAGTGGATGCAGTATTCACAACCTCCATAAAAACCCAGTACAAATTAATAAACATGACAATCCAAATTGCCACCAAACACAACAAAAATGTCAGCAAGCCAATCATATGAACCTTCATAGCATTCAGTCTGCACAGAAAATCATATGAGCTCGTCATCTCTTAACAAAAAAAGAGAGATTGTTGTCAAGTGACAGCTCTCCATACAAAGATAAATACAAAGTTAAGTGGCAGCTCTCCATACAGAAAATCAAGCTTGCCGTAATGTTACAAAGTTTAGTTCAGTAATGGAGTACATAAAGGCCCAAAGGTACTATGCATGGCAGAGAAGATTTCCTGAAGCCAGCCATCATTTCCTCATGGCACCAACCTTTTTCTGTCCTATAGAGAATCAAACCATGAATCAAAATCATCCGATGCAGATGCATTTAAGGGACCAGAATGAAGGGGTACACTATCAAGTGGGGTTCTGTTCGATGCTTGTGCAGCTGTAGTTTGCTTTGGCTCATTTAAGCATGATGAAGTGTCTTCAAGCAAATCATC
The DNA here is from genome assembly GCA_022036555.1 of Microstegium vimineum. NCBI lineage: Eukaryota > Viridiplantae > Streptophyta > Magnoliopsida > Poales > Poaceae > Microstegium > Microstegium vimineum. The sequence goes on from CM039127.1 coordinate 8,658,491, forward strand.
CACCGAATCATCAATTGATGTTGTCACATCAATTTTCTTAGCATATCTAAAGCCAATGTTCTGACCAGAACTAGCGGTTGGTTGAGAAGTTATTCTTTGTGTAGCAAAACCTTCATTTTGTGCAGTATGGGAAGCCTCCGAAAGCAAGTCATCTAGAGCATCGTCGAGAGGTGCAGGCAAAGGTGGTCTAGAAGATAAGCTAGGTTCAACCTTCTCATTAGACCGACTGATCTCTTGCGAAGTTGAAACATGCTCAAATGGTTCATCTATGTTGGAGCTAGGAAGGTGAGTTCCACTAAATGAATTGAGGAGCATGTCAAGTTCTTCTGCAACAACCACCTGAAACATCAACCCTTTACTATGGCTTGTACCAGGATCAGTATCCATGGTTCGCTTGTACCTCTTATCTTCTTCATTATCTGAATTCACTGAATGAGTACTAATCTTTGGAGATCCTGTAGTTTCTCGTGCACAACATTGCGACTGACGTTCTGTTTTTATCTGATCATCAGCACAGATGTTGCTGGAATACTCATGATGACTTATATCTTTCCTGGGTTCAAAGTTCAAGTTATGTCCAACTGAACTGCCTTTAGCATCAATTTCCACAGAGGTGTCAAGTTCAATCGCTATTTCATTGTCTTCTGATGCATCAGCCTAGAAATAATAACACAGATGAAGGGCTACAAAGTAAGCTGAATGGATATGAAGAAAGCTTCGAGTATGCTAAGCATGTTAACCAGATGAAAGTAATATCATGTTACTGTCAGCAAACATAAAATTAAGCATGTAAAATGCAACGAGAAACTTAATAAAAGGGCAACCAAGGGAGGGCGAAGCAGCTAATTAGATACCAATAGCCAGCAGAAGCATTAGTTTTACCTGCCTAGAAATTGTATATACAATGGTTATTAAGGCACGTTCTAACCACCTAGGTGAAAATATGAGAAACAGCAAGGATGAGTGTGCAGTAGCACCAGTGAGGTTAGGAAGCACCAGAATTCTTGCGTGTTTGAAGGTTCTCTCCCAAATGTCCATGGGTGTAGCCTCTAGTCCATGGCCAGGAGTATCTAAGCTTGGAGTTTTTCTCTCTTAATCTCTGACTCTAGCAGCTTAGGCGCTGGTGTCTTTGGTGTTTGGTCGTTTGTTGCCTTTTGGTTTCTTTCCCACAGCGCATTGTACTCCTTTTTTTAATCCTAACTTAATGAAATGACAACGCAGCTCTCCTGCCTTGTTCGAGGAGAAAAAACTCCTCCACTCCTCCTTCCTACCGCTTCTCTGATCCTCATTGAGCTGCGCCCTTCTTCTGCTCCCTTCCAGATCTATCGCACCTCAGCTAAACGTAACAAGTTTTGCGCAGGCCACAGGTGCCAGAGTTAGAGGAAATGGCAACAACGACAGCTGCTGGATTTTTAACACCTTGATGCCTAGGCACCGCCTTTAAAACCATGGTATTTACCATGCATAAAACAAGCTAAAAAGAGATTTGATAAAAAAAATGAAATGGGTCAGATACTGCAATACTGTTGTGATAGAAGAGCAAAAAGATGCCGATGGGAAGTTAGAATAAGCTTTGCTTCTGAGTGTGGTGGGAACTGCCCTGTTGGCTAGTGTTGCTGAAAGAATTGGGCTGTGGCCAAAATGGCAAGAAACGCATCTGTAGCTGCATAACAGCCAAAGCATCATGGCACCCTGTCACTACTGAATAGTGAAGAAGGTAGTGACATGTTTAAGGATTTGAGACAGAAACTCGATGCAAATTAGCAATAGAAGGAGGCATTCATAACATTTTCAAAATAAGGCTCCCAAATCCCAATAAAATGTGGATGAGTGGTTATGGTTATGGCTTTACTAGAAAAAAATACGACAATAATAGTGTTCATTTCAATGTTTAGAAACCTGACAAGTATAACAGAACAGGTATAACGAAGAACATACCATATCCTCAAGAAATAGATCCTCTTCTATAAAAAGTCTCCGAGAAAGCTTAATCTTTGATAGGTGATTCGCCAATGCATTCAAATCCATGGAAAGAAAAGGCACCTGAAAGTTGGGGAGAAGAACAGTTGTCACGTGAATATGTGTTGTAAGGCCACAACCACAAGAAGTTATAGCAGTGAAGAATTTCTACGTGCAGACTAATAAACCTACACCAATCAAATAAATGTCTTAATTGCTTCACATATCCTATTCCCAATGATATTCAAATAGGTTACCATTGTCTAGTTAATCCAAACAAATTCCACAAAATGTACAGAAACCACCATGACCAACTCTTTTTTTCCCAACAATCTATCAGCTACTTGTTAGTACATTATATATGATAAGATTAAAGGTAAGAATGAACCTTATAGTAGGTCTGTATTGCACAACACAAAACAGTTTGCAAAGTTGATAATATTCTACCTCAAAATCAGGTGCAAGGTCGTCCTCTAATATAAAGTTATCATCAGCACACCAGGACAAGATTCCTTCACCTTTAGCTTCGAGCATAGAGGTAGAAGCCTGCATAAAATCTAGAAAACTGCAAATCAACAATTTTAAAAGCAACAACAGAAATAAAAGCCAATCTTCAATTAACACATCCCACGGATGCCTATCATGAAGATTCCAGGTTATGCATATTTGTGGAACTATTAAAAAAAAGGCATATTCTGTAACAATAAGCTAACTCAGCACGCTAGGAATTACCAACAATATCTCGATTCATCTAGTCTAAGAGATTTGAACTGAACTCAAATGTTTGTATCAGTACTACACCAAAAACTAAATAGAATACCCTAGGGTGTTTGGACTTTGGAGTACTACAATTTGTTCAGAATCAGTATGACTAGAATTTCCCTAGGTACCAGTACCTAATGCAAATTTATAGGGATGATGATAGCACCACAACTTCTGCTTAAGCGAAAATGCCAATGAGCTTACTCAATGTACAATTCAACGATCTTACTCAATGTACTGATAGTGGTAGAGCAGGAGGAAAGTAAACGAAAGACAGCGGCACTCACTCACCAAATGCCAAGTCCTGGGAGGGGAGACACGGCGCGCTGAGGTGACGAGCCTCGCGGGGCTGCGCTCGGGCCTGCTCTAGCAGGAATCCGAAGTCGGCGCCCTTGCTACGCGGAGCCACCTCGCCTGTCCATTCGCCGAAAGCCACGGAGTCCTCCGCCTCACCCTCGGCGTCGTAGCGGTCCCAGTTCGAGGGGAGGTCGCGGCTGCGGGGGCCGGACGAGGTGGCGGCTGTGGCGCCACGCTTCTGCCTGTGCGCTGCCGCAGCGGCGGGGGTTTGGTGGACGCGGCGGCCGTGCACCGTGTGCGAGCGCTTCGACTTCGCCGCCGCCTTGGGATCCATCAGGGAGGAACGGAAGCGGGTCGACCGTGAGACACGAGAAGGCACAAAAAAAAAAAGACCGTGAGACACGAGACAGAGGGAGACGGGGGAAGGTTTCGGCGGTGAGCTGTTGCTTCTATTTTTGCATTTATGCCCTGTAAGATTTTTCTTATACATTCGTGTCCCTAGGGAACTTTGCTCCTGAACTTTAAGGGGTTTATATTAAATTTGAACTTGATAAGGGTCTTGCGCCTAAGATTCTGTCCACTGTCGCCTCCACCGAATCGCTCATCGCAGCCGTCCAAAACCCTTCGCTTCGCTTGACGAGCCGGCGGCGGCGGAGAAGGAGAAGGAGATGCGGTTCACTGCGTCTCCGGTAGTGGAGCTTCCCGTGGGTGGCGCGGTACTGACGTTCGAGCAGGACAACGACTCCTTCGAGGTGGGCACCTCCGTGTGGCCTTCGTCCCTGGTCCTCGTCAAGTTCGTCGAGCGCTGCCTCCGCGACCCGGCCCTCCCTTTCGCTGACGTGCTCCGCTTCCCCGGAACCCGGGCCGTGGAGCTCGGGTCCGGGTGCGGCCCGGCAGGACTCGGGCTCTCCCGCCTCGGCCTCACCGACCTCGTCCTCACTGACATCGCCGCTGTGCTCCCGGCGCTCCGCCGCAACCTGCGGCGCAACCGCGCCCACCTCCCCCGCAAGCCGCGCCTCGCCCAGCTCCACTGGAACTGCCCCGCGCATCTCGCCACGCTAGCCACCCCGCGACGCTTCGACCTCGTCGTCGCCGCAGACGTGGTCTACGTCCAGGAGTCCGTGCCGCACCTCATCGCGGCCATGGATGCGCTCGCCGACGCCGAGCGCGGCGTGGTGCTGCTCGGCTACCAGATCCGGTCGCCCGAGGCGCACCAGGTGTTCTGGGACTCTGTTCCGGCTGCCTTCCCGGTGATCGAGAAGGTCCCACGGGACCACCTCGACCCTGAGTACGCCTACGAGGAATCCGATGTATACATACTTCGAAGGAGCCCGCGTCAGTGAGTTCAGGTGGTGAACAATTGCTGGCAATTTAGTCGCCAAAGTTGTGTTTATTCAGCTCACAAGTTATGAGCTTCTAGTCATGGTGACTAGTGAGGATATATAATAGAAATTCCATAGTTGTTTCTTGATGAGTCGATGGATTGTGTGGATTAGTAGAAAACTTTAGCAATGAGATGATCAGATAAGTCGATCAGCTTGCCAGTATAATAAGTTATGGAGTCATGGAGAAGTCCTTGCTTTATGCATAGGGTTGCAGCATCAGCATACCAGTATTAATATTCTATGCAGGAGTTCACGCTTTATTGTTTATTTTGTGCAGATAAGAGTTAAGTGCTTTAAGGATGTTTTTGAGAAGCCGGGAGTTTACTGCCAGTCTATGTATTGATATACATAGAAGGTATAAGGATGTTTATTTGTTAGCATTTTCAGCTTCTCATATTTGTGATCAACTTCTATGAATTACACTGTGATTGGCGAGTAAGAACCAACTTGTACACTTAAGACCCCTAATCATCTTAATGATCAACCTTGTGGCAAAATTGAACATTTTCTGTGAGTAACCACTATCCTTATGTAGTTTTATGCTTTTCTGTTTGTTTGATGGGCTAGTGGAGAACTGCAAATGCATCACTTCCTGGCTAGCATAAATGTGAATTCAGCTTCATCCTGCCTCAAGTATGCAATCAAAACTGAACATGTTGGTAGTAGCATCATGTCCTTTCAGGTAAATTAATCTTGTACATATGGTCTATGAAAGAATGGTTGAATCTTGCAGAGTTGCAGGCAATGATTAAACCTGTCTCATGGGCCTTGTAAGATTAGCAATAAAAGACCATGAGTTCTGGATGTAGCAATGCTTATAGCACGCCAGAGTTATAGTTCCTCATACCCTGAATCTCTGATTACTTGAAACAATGTGGAAGGTAGTCCTTGGACGATACCTGGACATATCGAATTCAACTGAATCTGTAATACAGCTGACTATAAATACACCATATTTCTGGTAGGTGTTGAACCTTTGAATCAAGCGCACATTGGACTTGTTCATATTTATAATTCACAGTCTGCATTCTTAATGTATCTCTTCGCTTAGGGAGTTGAATTGCTCGGGCGCATAATGCTGGACACTTTTGCTTCTGAGGAATTGTGCTTGAGCATGCCTGTCATACTTTGCTCCCAGGTTCTTAGGAAAGCATGGTATTTTAACATCGTGTCTTATGTCTTATGATGATAGATGTCCAGTAATCTCCAAAGGCGGGTGTTTTTATTAGTGTTCTTTGGCCAAGTACTTACGAATTCTCGCTCGTGCTTATATCTGGCCTAGTCTTGTTCCAATTGAAGTGTTTATGATCATGGCTATGTTCTGTTGTTGTGTGTACCGGTATATTTTTCTTCGGTGTTGTATCTTGCCGTCGTGATTGCCTGATTGGTCATTAACAATTTAGCATGTCATATTTGCCATGTTCACTTGACTTATCAGCCACCAAAACAGTGTTTTTCTCTCTTGTAGTGCATGGCAACACTTCTTCAAGAACCTTCATTGAATTGGATCAAGTTCTTAAGGATTCTTTTGTTACCAGAGTCAACCCTATTAAGTCATAATCTATCCAAGTTTTTTTTATCCCTGTTCAGCTGGCTGTTTCTGTGGCTAATAAGTCGTTTGATATTGTTTTTTTTTTTTGCTGATTTGTAGTGAGAGAAAACACTATACTATGTCTCATAAGCTAGGCTGATAAGCCAAACGAACAAGTTGCATCGTCTCGAAACACAGGCTATACATAAACTGTAAAAGTTTTCTTTTGTATTATGAACTTCATTTTATCTCTATCAGAAAAGGTATGCATCTAGTTATACACTCCTTTTAGCTCTTTTTAATGCGCCGCTTAAACTAGTTTCGCTATGGTCCGTGATAAGGAAAACGAACTAATCTTTTTGTTTCATCTGGCGCGAGATTCAAAAGATAAGAGCTTCGTTCGATGAACAGCAGATTGACGAAGCTCTTGGCATTATTCTTTTTCTCTCTGGTTCATATTGAACCGCTTGCAGATTCAATCAATCAAATCTTGTTCCTCAAAACCCACGTCTATGCGTCCTCGCATTTATGCTGCAGATGTCACCGGTGATATGTCGACTTTGGGAGCCACTAGCGCCAGGACGTCCGGCCTGCTAGATGTGTCGGACGCCGCTCCCCTTCCCAAACCTGCCCGACTCCCCATCCAAAAACCGTCCCATGGCCGCAACGAAAAATAGAAAAAAGTGAATCCGAATAAAATAGAATAAAATTGCGTCCACCACGCCCATGTGCTCCGTTCCCCACCGCTGCTCTCGTTCCCCACCGTGCCGCTGAAGAGCATGACCGCGCCCCTATTCCCATTCCCCAACACACCCATTCCTCCACCATGTCCATGTCCTAGAGAGCAGGAAACACTTGTATAGTTAGTGCAACATAGTAAATATATGGAAAAAATTATGTAGTGCAACATCGAAAATTGCATACCGCAACATCTCAAACAGCAGGACTGCAACATCGCAAATTCAACCATGAAACATGGAAATGGATACATTCAAAAAATTATTTGTTGCAACAACCCAAAAATCACATTGCAACATTCAAAAAACATACGCTGCAACAACCTAGAAATCCCATTGCAACATTTGAAAAATCATATGGTGCAACAACCTAAATTTCCCATTGCAACATTGGAAAATCATTTGTTGCAACATTCCAAAAGACCCATTGCAACACGAAGAAGCAACTAGAACGTACAACAACAAGGGGATGGGTTCGAGTTCACCCTGGGCATTCGGTTAACCGAAACCGATCGGTTCGGTTTCTCGGTTACTTGCAAAATTCGGTTAGTGAGAATCTGGGAACCGATCAGTTACTCATAAACATTGGAACCGAGCAATTTCGGCTTCGGTTAGTTCGGTTCGGTTCTAACCGAACTAACCGAGCTTCTATCTCAACACAATTTTGCCAAGCAAAAAAAAGAGAAAAATAGCAAATCCACTACGACGGGTGTGCCGCTCCGCGTGCGGAGCGGGGAAGGAGCACAGGTGCTGCCGCAGGCCGAGAGCAGGGGTAGGGAAGAAAGGGCGACGTCGCACGCCGCGGCGGGGAAGGAGATGGGAGATGGGGGTCGTCGCGACGTGTCGGAGAAGGACTAGGGGCGCCGCTTCCCTCCTGGCACCGCTGCCCTTCTGGGTGGAAAGGAGTAGGGGCGCCACCGCGCCGCTGCGCTCCGGGGTGGGAAGGAGCAGGGGCGCCCGCGCCACCATGCGCCGAGCGGGGAGCCGGGGAAGGAGCAACGCGTCCGCGTCGGCGTGCGCTATGGCCGGGAAGGTGGGCCGCCACCGCGTCGAGAGGAGTAACCGAGGAAGGAGAGGGGGAGGGTGCGAGAGGAGAAAGAGATGGCGGTGGGCGAGAGCCAAGGGGCGCGGAGAGAAGGCTAGAGGCCGAGTTAGGGTTAGGCTGGTTATATACTAGGGTTTAGTTTTGGGTCGGGCTGAATGCATATTCTTTGTATTGAGCCTTTACGAATTTTGGTTATTATAGGTCATTTCGGTTAACCGAGTGGTGGAACCGAACTAACCGTACTAATTTCGGTTCCTGAGAACCTGGAACCGAATTTGGAACCGAAACCGATCGGTTCGGTTACTTCAGTTTCGGTTTCGGTTAGTTCGGTTTGTGTCGGGTACAAAGGTAAGGGGTACCCTAAACCCTTCGATAATTTAACGCTTAACATAGCAACCATTTTTAAGACAAGAACCAACCAACCGCTCAAGTCAGCAAAGAAGGGCCCATCACACGAAGGCCCCCTGCACCGGCGATAGCGACCAGTCGTGGGTCGGCCTGCTTCTGGAAAAATGACGGACCAGGGGTCGAACGAACGACCCCTCCGCCTCTACCTCGACGCCGAATGACGGACCAAGGGTCGAACGAACGACCCCTCCGCCTCTACTTCGACGCCGAATGACGGACCAGAGGTCGAACGAACGACCCCCCGCCTCTACCTCGACGCCGAATGACGGACCAGGGGTCGAACGAACGACCCCTCCGCCTCTACTTCGACGCCGAATGACGGACCAGGGGTCGAACGAACGAACCCTCTGCCTCTACCTCGACGCCGAATGACGGACCAGGGGTCGAACGAACGACACCTCCGCCTCTACCTCGACCTCTCCGACTCCGCCTCTACTCTAACTGACGGAAAGGGGTCGAACGAACGACCCCGGACGGGAAGCTCGATCAGCCCAACCGCTCCCGGTATGGGTTAAAGGGAATCCGCCTAACGCCATGGGCGCCCACGACCGCAGTCAAATCCATCAGCTCACCGCCATGTCCCGGATCTCCGTCAACTGTGCTGCCGCTGTAACCACGTCGCGGGTACGGACTCCAGAGGCACCCCTCGAGACGTGAACAGGACGGCCCTCGACGACGTCTTCAGGGATACGACAAGGCCACGCAGGTCTCGACCCCTCCCCTCGACCGGGGGGCTCGACCCCTACCTCCAACCACTCCGGTATGGGGCCCGTCCCATCCGCCCCGTCCCGCCTCAACTATGGGACTCGCGCCCGTCTGCGGAAGGTCGACCCTACTGTGTCGCGACGTGCAGCAATGTCTAGTCTACTGTCACCATGACCCGGAGCACCGGAAGAGCGGGAAGGCCACGCCACCACAGTGATTGACGTCCCTTCGCCAACACTATGCCGCGGACACGCCTCCCATGCTACAACAGTTTAGGACCCTGTACCCTCGTGCCTCCCCTTGGTCTATAAAAGGGGACGCCGAGATAGAAGAAAGGGACTTTTTTGGGCGACTCTGGCACAAACCCACATTTGCTCGAACACTTCGCATTCAGACATTGACTCTGATCCTCACACTCCACACACCCCGTTGCTTGATCGACCCCTCAAGCAACCAACCGACCGCCTAGGATAGCTCTGCTAGCCCTAGGCCTCAGCTCATCCCGAGCACCCCCGTGTAAACCTGCTTGTACCCCCCTGTACGAGCACTTCGGTGCAAGATAATACAATCTATCCTCCCCCGCTGGACGTAGGGCCTCCTTTGCTCGAACCAGGATAAATCTTGTGTCCTTCTTGCATCACATCTGGGAGAGGGAGCACGCAATATACAAATTTACTAGCCGGTGGTCTTGACCCCTGGGTCATAACACCGACAGTTGACGCGCCAGATAGGGAGCTTTGCGTGTCGATCAACTCCGAACTACTCTCTCGGATGGATTCCACGATTCCATCACCTCCATTCGCCACCATCGTCTAGCTCGGTAGCCTAGGGTTCATGTCCACGGGCCAGGGCCACTACATGGTCCTACTCTCAGCTGGTGGCATGGACGGCAGCAGCTCCGGTACGCCAGGGCCAAGGAGGATCAGGCGACGGTCCCTCCGCTTGCGCCTTTGGCCTGCGATCAGGAGGAGGCGCGAGCGAGCGACTCCGACGCACTCGTCACCGTGCGGATCCCGAGACGCCGGATGCCATTCCCCCGGCCTCAGCTGGTGACACAGTTCCTCCCCTCGGGAGCCTGTTTGACCCATGCTTGCGGGTCGGGGCGGGCACCCCTCTGAGCGGGACTTTGGCTCTGCCATATCGTCGTCCCAGAGGGTCCCCGCGGCCTCTTCGACACACTCGACCCCGCCACCACCGCGTAACCCGTTTCCATAAGGGCTCCACAACAGCGTCAGACTCTATTCTGCCCTCGCACGATTGTAGATACAGACACGTTGTGGGTCTCTAGGGAGCCCGCCACGTGCGACGATCAACCCCGTCACCACCTCTCCACCGGACGAGCACCCGGAGCCAAGACAAGCCCTGTCCTGGGGCATGTTGCGGCGACGCCTGGCGGAGGAGCGCAGGGATCTTTCCCTCACTTCTGCCACGGCGACCCTGACTCGGACTCCCCCGACGAGGATTACGACCCCACCCGGGAATGCTTCCACCTCGACGGTCAGGCTGACCGCCAGGACGACGTCGACGACACCGCGGCCTCAGATGAAGGAGGAGGGGGCAACGCCACACCAACACGAGACGCCGACCCCCCGAGTCCTAACAAAGCCGATCCACCTCCGGACGTCCAGATCACGCAAGTCCGAGAGCTGCTCGCCAAGCTCGAGGAAGAACGCCTACAACTTCAGCAGCTCGAGCACGCCCTCGAGCGAGATCGCGGGCGCCCACAGGGTGGAGGAGCTCATGAGCGGGCCCGGGAAGTCCATCGACAAATCGTCGAGGAGGGGGCAAACGAACCCCGCGTCTACAACCGCGCCAGCCAAAATGTCGTGGCCGCCGCAATGCTGCTCCGTGACATGCCGGCGCCATCAACACCCCAAGCACGACGCATCAGGAACGAAATCCAGGGGCTTCTCCAAACTGCGGCCGTGCAGCAGGCAGAGAGCTCGGCCTCGAGGCGTCGAGGAGCCGCCTCCGAGCGTCAGGAAGCACCCCCTCAAAAAAATCGAGAGGTATCCGTCCACCAGGACAAAACGCCCCAAGGCCGAGTAGAGCGGCGACCAGTTCGAGACCGCATCGTCGACGATCGACCACCACGGGAGAACAATCGACGTCGGTACGGCGACGCCGAGGCTCGAGGTTACAGCGCTCACCGAGGTGGGCGCTACGACAGCGACGAAGATCGATGTCGATCTCCGGAGCCACCAGGGCCTCGAGTCTTCGGCAGAACCATCCGGCGAACCGCCTTGCCTGTCCGCTTCCGTCCACCCACCATCCTGTCAAGTACAACGGCGAAACCAAGCCGGAGCTCTGGCTTGTTGATTTCAGGCTGGCATGTCAGCTAGGAGGAGCCGACAATGACCACGTCATCATTCGGCAACTCCCACTCTTCCTCTCCGACACCGCTCGTAGATGGCTCGAGGAGCTACCCCCGGACTTGATCCAAGACTGGCCCGACCTGGTCAGGATCTTCGAGGGAAACTTCAAAGGCACCTACGAGCGGCCAGGGAACTCCTGGGATCTCCGCGGCTACAAGCAGAAGCCAGGGGAAACCCTCCGCGCCTTCACCCGTCGGTTTTTGAGGCAGTGTACCGCGCTAACCCACATCTCCGACCACGACGTCATCACGGCGTTCATCGCCGGAACGACCTGCAAGGAGTTGGTGCGGGAGCTGGGGCGAAACACCCCCAAGACCGCCAACGAGCTCATGGACATCATCGCCAACTACGCAGCCGACGAGGAAGCCGTTGGCGCGTTCTTCCAGATACCTCCAGACAAGGGGGAAAGGGGAAGGCGGACGAGCCCGGGGGCTCGGACAACGGGCCCAAGAAGAACAATGGGTTCAAAAGGAACAACAACGACAACGGCGGCAAGAAGAAGAAAAAGAAGAACCAGCCAGGTCGACGTAACGTCGAGCCCGAAGTCGAGCCCAACGATCTTGTCGCTGCGGTGGACAAGAAGAAGCCTCGAGGGCCCCCTCTCGGCGGGGACGTCTTCGACAAAATGCTGAAAGAGCCCTGCCCCTATCATATGGGACCGGCCAACCACCGTCTTGAGGACTGTCGCATGCTCCAAAAGCACTTCAACCCTCCCGGCTTCAAAAAGGACGACAAGAAGGGGGATCCGCACGATGGGGGCGACGGCAAGAACGGGGCTTTCCCCAAGATTCACGACTGCTACATGATCTATGGGGGACCCTCGACTCGACTTAGCACGCGTCAGCGTAAGAGGGAGCGTCGAGAGGTCTTCTCTGTTCGAGCCCAGGCTCCTCGATATCTCGACTGGTCACACACGCCGATCACCTTCGACCAGGACGACCACCCCGAGCACGTCCCCAACGCAGGGGTCTACCCGCTCGTCGTTGACCCGATCGTACTCAATACCCGCCTCTCGAAGGTACTCATGGATGGGGGAAGCAGCCTCAACATCATCTATGCCGCGACCCTCGACCTCCTGGGGATCCCGAGGACCGAGCTCTTGCCCAACGCAGGAGGATTCCACGGGTCGTCCCAGGAAAAAAGGCACTCCCGATCGGTCGCGTCAAGCTACCCGTTTGTTTCGGTGTCCCCTCGAACTTCCGAAAGGAAGAGCTCACCTTCGAGGTGGTTGCGTTTCGTGGCATATACCACGCCATCATCGGTCGACCAAGGTACGCCAAGTTCATGGCAATCCCGAACTACGCCTACCTCAAGCTGAAGATGCCAGGGCCCACGGGGTCATCACCGTCGGCACCTCCTACGAGCACACATACGACTGCGACGTCGAGTGCGTGGAAAACGCCGAAGCCGTCGAAGAGTCGGCCGTCCTCGCGGCCCTCGACGACTTGTCCAGGGAGATCCCCGACCCCAAGCGACACGCTGGCAACTTCAAGCCGGCGGAAGACACCAAGACCGTCCCGCTCGACCCCGGCCACGCGGATGGGAAGGTGCTGACGATCAGCGCCACCCTCGAGCCTAAATAGGAAGCCGTGCTCGTCGACTTTCTCCGTGCGAATGCCGACGTGTTTGCATGGAGCCCCTTGGATATGTCGGGCATTCCGAGGGAGGTCGCCGAGCACTCCTTGGACATCCGAGCCGGGTCCAAACCGGTGAAGCAACGGCTGCGCCGTTTCGACGAGGAAAAGCGCAGGGTCATCGGGGAGGAGGTCGATAAGCTTTTGAAGGCCGGATTCATCAAGGAGGTACATCATCCCGAGTGGTTAGCAAATCCCGTACTCGTCAAGAAAAAGAATCGGGAGGATAGGATGTGTGTAGACTACACTAGTTTAAATAAAGCATGTCCCAAGGTTCCTTTTCCATTACCACATATTGATCAAATAGTAGATTCCACTGCGGGATGTGAAACTCTCTGCTTCCTTGACGCGTATTCTGGCTACCACCAAATAAAGATGAAGGAATCCGATCAGCTTGCGACTTCCTTCATCACCCCCTTTGGCATGTTTTGCTACCTCACTATGCCCTTCGGTTTGCGAAACGCCGGGGCCACGTATCAGCGATGCATGCTCCACGTCTTTGGGAAACACATAGGTCGATCGTCGAAGCCTACGTCGATGATGTCGTGGTCAAGTCCAAAACAGTCGGAAACCTGGCCGGGGATCTCGAGATCGCGTTTGGGTGCCTCAGGGCAAATCGCATAAAACTAAACCCTGAGAAGTGTGTCTTCGGGGTTCCTCGAGGCATGCTCCTGGGGTACATTGTTTCCCAACGCGGGATCGAGGCCAATCCCGAGAAGGTAACCGCAATCACAAGGATGGGCCCGATCAATGACCTTAAGAGCGTACAAAGGGTCACGGGGTGCCTCGCCGCCCTCAGCCGGTTCATCTCGAGGCTCGGAGAGAAGGCACTACCCCTTTAACCGCCTCCTGAAGAAAACGGAACACTTCGCGTGGACCATCGAGGCCGAGGAATCGCTCGCCAAGCTCAAAGCCTTGCTCACCTCGCCACTTGTCTTGGTACCCCCGAGCCCGGCCGAGCCCCTCTTGCTCTATGTCGCAGCAACTACCCAGGTAGTCAGCACTGCCGTAGTGGTCGAGAGGGCGGAAGAAGGACACACCCTGCTGGTTCAGAGGCCTGTCTACTTCGTGAGCGGGGTACTTTCCGAGACCAAGACGAGATACCCCCACATACAGAAGTTGTTGTATGCTATCGTCCTCACTCGGTGCAAGCTCCAGCACTATTTCCTGGGTCACCCGGTTACTGTGGTCTCATCTTTCCCCCTCGGGGAGATAATCCAAAACCGGGAGGCATCTGGAAGAATCGCCAAGTGGTCGGTCGAGCTCATGGGGGAAACCCTCTCCTACGCCCCTCGGAAGGCCATCAAGTCTCAGGTATTGGCAGATTTCGTTGCAGAATGGACCGACACCCAACTACCCCCGGCGCAAGTTCGGACCGAGCTCTGGACCATGTACTTCGACGGATCGTTGATGAAGACGGGGACAGGTGCTGGATTGCTATTCATATCACCCTCAGGGGTTCACATGCGCTACGTCATCCGTCTCCACTTCCCCGCCTCCAACAACGTAGCCGAGTACGAGGCCCTCGTCAACGGTCTGCGCATCGCCATCGAGCTCGGGGTTCGACGCCTCGACGTGCGGGGGGACTCGCAGTTGGTGATCGACCAAGTGATGAAAGATTCGAACTGCCACGACCCCAAGATGGAAGCCTACTGCAAGGAGGTCTGAAGGCTCGAGGACAAATTCTACGGTCTCGAGCTCAGCCACACCGCCCGCCGATACAACGAAGCTGCCGACGAGCTGGCCAAAATCACGTCAACCAGAGGTACGGTTCCTCCCGACGTCTTCTCGAGGGACCTTCACGAGCCGTCCGTCGACCCAGGCTCGGGGGCTCCTACCCTCGAGCAAGGGGTCGATCCACCCCCCTCGACTGATCCCCCCTCGAACGGGGAAGAAGTCATGGAGATCGACGGGACAAGCCGCGACGCCACCCCCCCCCCCCCCCCCCGACGGATTGGCGCGCACCCTACCTCGAGTATCTGACACGGGGCGAGCTCCTAGAGGACCACACCGAGGCCCGCCATATAGCCTGACGCGCCAAAACCTACGTCTTGTATGGGGACGGCCGCGAGCTGTATCGACGTAGCCCTTCCGGGATCCTTCAACGCTGCCTCACCCTCGAGGAGGGGAGGGCATTGCTGAAGGATCTACACTCGGGGCTTGCGGCCACCATGCGGCGCCGAGAACGCTAGTAGGAAGCGCCTTTCGACAAGGCTTCTACTGGCCGACAGCCGTTACCGACGCCACCAGACTCGTCCGATCTTGCAAAGGATGCCAATTCTACGCCAGGCAGACCCACCTACCCGCCCAAGCTCTTCAGATGATACCCATAACTTGGTCGTTCGCAGTATGGGGGCTCGACATGGTCGGACCCCTGAAGAGAACCAAGGGTGGCCACACCCACCTCCTCGTGGCTATAGACAAGTTCTCGAAGTGGATCGAGGCTCGACCCATCGCCAATATCCAGTCTCGACAAGCCGTGCTATTCTTCACCGACATCATCCACCGCTTCGGGGTCCCCAACGTCATCATCACCGACAACGACACCCAGTTCACCAGCCAAAAGTTCCTGGACTTCTGTGACCACCACCACATCAGGGTGAATTGGTCTGCAGTCGCCCACCCTTGAACTAACGGCCAGGTCGAGCGCGCCAATGGTATGGTTTTGCTGGGCCTCAAGCCAAGGATCTTCGACCGGCTGAACAGACACGGCAAGAGATGGGTCGATGAGCTGCCCGCTGTTCTATGGAGTCTCCGAACGACACCAAGTCGAGCCACGGGGTTCTCTCCGTTCTTCTTGGTCTATGGGTCCGAGGCCGTCCTCCCCACTGACCTTGAGTACAGGTCCCCTCGACTGAAGGCCTACAGCGAGCAAGCCAACACAGCAGCCCGAGAGGACTCCCTCGACCAGCTCGAGGAAGCTCGAGACGTGGCCCTCTTCAAGTCGGCAAAGTACCAACAGATGTTGCGGCGCTACCACGACAAAAACGTACGCAAAAGGGACCTCGACGTCGGCGACCTCGTTCTGCGCCGCCGACAAAGCAACAAGGGACATCACAAGCTGACGCCACCTTGGGAGGGACCCTTCATCATGGCAGACGTGCTGAAGCCCGGCACTTACAAGCTGAAGAACGAAAAGGGCGAGATCCTCACCAACGCGTGGAACATCGAACAGCAACGTCGTTTCTATCCCTAAGGCCTCGACGCCTTGTACATTTCCCGCATTATGTACATTTATCGCATTGCGAATGAATAAAATGTTCTTGAAATACATTCTACATTCATTCATAACTCTAAGGTAGCCTCGACTCTGCTCCAGCAAAGTCAAGCCTCCCTCGGGGCTGATAGGGGGGGACCCCCCTCCTAAGTCCTCTACAAACCCGAACGTCTTTTTTTGAAACTTGGCTTTCCCTCTTGATCTTCACCTCGAGTACGCTTCACGGCTAAGTAAAAAACGCCTCGAACTCCCTAAGGGTCGAGGGCAGTCGAGCCGGGGACTCTCCAACGCCTCAGGGCTACGGTATCCCCACTCGCTCCCCCCCTTCCATGGATACGAGCGTGCGTCGAACACTTAGCCCATAAGCAACGACTCAAGAAAAGAAAAACAGAGACAGCTCGAGAAATAAAAATAACAAGACGCATATCGAACAAAATGCATTAAAGTTAAGGAGCCCCCAGGGGCTCGGCATTGTATCATTACAAAAGCCTAACTATTACATGGACCTTCTTGTCCAGATTTGGCTCGCAGGCCTAGAGCTACTCGGCGCCATCTCCATCTGCCGAAGGGAGCACTTCAGGCTCGAAGAGCTTCGCCAGCTCGCCTCCGGGCACCTCCACGGCCTCGATCAGCTCATGGCACCTCGCCTCGTTCTCTTCGTCAGTCAGCCTCGGGTCGGTGACGAACCCGCTGGCGACGACGCTAAGGTCTTAGATGTAGCCCAAGCGGACGACCGCGAGCGCCCGCTTCACGCCCACGTGCAGGGCAGCACGGACTTGCTCCGTCACCTCCTGCGTCATGGAGTAGAAGCGGCGCAGCAAGGAGTCTCCTCGAGCGTCGCCCTCGACCGCCGGCTCCGGCTCGACCCCGAGGTCATCGCAGAAGGAGGAGATAGCGCCCTCGAGCCTCTCGTTAAGGCCCGCCTCTACCTCGAGGAGGCCCTGAAGGCTGGTCAGGTCCTCGTGGGCTCGGGCCTTTTCCGCTGCGAGCTCTGCCAAAACGAGCACATAACTCGATCAAAACCAAAAGAGCAGGAAAAGGGTCGAGACCAGGCAGACTCAGCAACAATTTCAAAAAACTTACCTTTGGCATGCGCCTCCAGGTGGCGTAGCCCTGCTCGGCCCCCTCGAGTCGGCGGTGGACGTCAATAAGCTCTGCGGCCTGGTCGCCGACTTTAGCCTGGAGGCCCTCGATGACCTTGCCAGCGTCATCAAGGGCTCTCTTCTGGTTAGCCGCCACCACCCCCAGAGAGGCCATCCGAGTCCGAGCCTTCTCCTCCGCAACGACCAGCGCGTCGCGTTCACGGGAGACGCCGTCGACGTCCCCCTGGAGCCCCCGGATGTTCTCCGCTGCCCGGGCCAGCTCCTCCTTCAGTCGGGCAGCCTCCTCCTCCGCCTGGCGCTGGGCCTCCTGGGCAGCATCCCGCTGCTGCCCGACCTCGATGACCGCCTGGAGGGTGACGTCGATCCTCGACTGCGCCGTCTCCTGGGCGGCCCGGGCAGCCTCCTGCACAGCGGCCACCCCAACCCTCGCATGGGCGACCTCGGCCTCGGCCCTCGACCGCGCCCGGGAAGCCTCCTCTTGCGCGGCTGCCGCCTCGGCTTTCGCCTAAGCGGCCTCGGCCTCCGCCTTCTCCAGCAAAGCACGGAGGGCAGGAAGCTGCTTCTGCGTCCGGAGGATGAACTGGGACTTGTCGTACGACCTCGCCCTCAGCATCTGACAAGGATGAAAAGGAAGATCAACAGAAAAGAACAGTCAGGCAATCCAAGCAAAATCAAAAGAAGAACGAAACTCACCTCTATCCCCCGATGCAGGTCCACGACAGCAACCTCCGCGGCCAGGTGCACCGCGTGCTCAAGCCACGCCCGAAACTCCTCCAGGTGCTCCCACTCCCCGAGCTCGGCCTGGTCGTCGAGCTTGAGGAAGGTGCGCCCGGGGTCTCGAGGGTCGGCCAGCTCGAGGGGCTCCTGTCCCCAGAACCCGCTACGGCGGTCGATCCTCTCCTGGACCTCCCGCATGACGCCCCGGCGCATCTCAGGGCCACCCACGTGGCGGGCCACCCTCTCCGTCCAAGCAAGGAAGGGAGAAGCCCCCTCGAGCAGGGTTGCTCTCCCAACCTCGAGGCCACCCTACGAGGACGTCGCCGGCCCCTCCGAGCCATCGCCCCTGGGCAGGGGAAGTCCCGGCCGGGAAAACAACCCTGCGCGGTGAAAAAGACAAAACGATTAGTACCTAATCCCGCAGGCTCACTACGGGTCAACCAAGTTAGAGGACGGATTACGTCGAGACGACGATTGCCCGACCTCGAGATGAGGTTGAGCAGCCGCCCCGGACGTGGTCGTGCCCGGCGCATCGCGCACGTGGACCGAGCTGGCGGCCCCCTCCGGTTCCGACCGAGGGGCTGCCACAGCGGCCATCTCCCCCGGGCCCACCAGCTCGGCCACCATCTCGGCCACCTCCTCAGCGGTGGGCTCCTCCACCGGCGACGTCACCTCCGGTGCGGCAGCGGCAGTACCCCCGTGCTCACGATGTTGGCGCGCCTCCCACGATGCGAGGCTCTCAGGCCACCGCCCCGGCGTCGGGCGAGCCGGGGTCTCCTCCTCGTCCGCGGAGGCCACGTCCACCACCTCCACTTCTGCGGCGGCTTGGGGCTCGACCCCCTCGGTCACGACCGCCGTCGACGCCGGCCCCACGCCTCCCGAGGCTCTGGGTGCGCCTCCCACCGACAGGTGGGCGGGCACGGCTTCACCCGCCACTTCGGCGGACCTCGCCGGCGCGGCGGGCGGACCCGTCTCTTGCCCCGCTTGGGCCAGCTCCGCGGCGGCCCGCGCCGCCCCTCGCCCCATCGCCTCCCGGGCCCTGGCCGCCCACAGCCGCCTCAGGGGTGGGGGTCGAAGGGGACGGGATAGCAGGACCGGTCTCTACGATCGCCTCGACCGCGGCCTCCGTCCTCAGCCTCTTGGCCGGGGCAGGGGACGCGTCCTCGGTCGAGCGCTTCGACCTGAAAAAGAGACCCATGCGCAACGGTAAGCACGGGTCATAACCAACAAAAAACACTTGACCCACTCGATCGGCAGAAAAGCAACTTACCCCTTCGGGGTCATGGGGTTCCGGCCAACGGACTTCGAACCGCTCGGGGGCTTGAACGGAACGCGCCGGGAGCCACTCCTCCCGCAGTCCGCGGCGGGGGTCGAGGCCGCCCTCGGCGCTGTCTCCTGGGCAGGGGCCGACGACGCTCTCGTCGTCCCCCTGCTGGCTTCCCCCTGCACCGACGGGCCCGGCACCCGTGTGCTCGACCGGGTAGGCGTTGGAGGCGTGCTCAACTGACCCCCTAACGGGGATCGTGATGATCGCCCGCGCGTCTGCCGCGGCACTTCGCCTTGAGAAACCGCGGGGCGCTCCCCCCGCGGCTCGACCTCGCCAGTAGGGGCCGACCTCAACGTCGACCCCTCTCCTCCTCCGGTCCCAACGGCCGCCCTCTGCTGTTCGGACGCCGCTTGTTCCTCCTCGAGCCCTCCCTACAGCTCAGCCTCCCCCTCGCTGCTCTCCTCCTCTTGCCGGCGTTGCTCCCACTCCTGCTTCTCTCGGGCCCTCTTGCCCTTGTCCTTCTTTGCCTTGTCCTTAGTCTTCTTGTCCTGCTCAGCTTGAAGGCGCCTCGCCTGGGAGTCGCCCTGCTCCTCCTTCACCGGCGGCGGCGACTTCCGGAAGACAACGTCCCCCTGAGGAACACCAGGCAGTTAGGACGCAAGCAAAGAAAGTGAACAAGGCAAACACGAGAACACTAACAGAGAAAGGGAGTCATACCAGCTGGACGTATCCCTGGTCCGGCATCATGGGGACGTTGGCGACGCCCTTGACCCCGAACACGCCCACGAAGGAGGCACGTACGTGGCGGGCCACCCTCTCGGGGGGTAGCTCGTCCCCCATGAGGCGACACCCCGTGAGGTCGACCCCCAGGCACATCTCGTCAAGGCGTAGAGGTCGAGCCATCGGCGGCACAACCCGTCGCTAATGGAAAGCTGACGCGACGATCGCCGTCGTGAGTTCCGCCTTCTTCAGACGGTCGATCGCGCCAAGCAGGTGGGTGAGGCGCGACTGCTTCTTCTTCTCGACGTCGTACCTCCAGTGATCGGGCTTCGAGTCGATCGTCCTCCCGGTGTAGGCGGGGAGCAAGTCGTCGTCGTTCCTCATGTAGAACCACCCGGAATGCCATCCGGAGTGGCTCGACGAGAGCTTCGCCAGGATCCAGCTGTCTGCTCGCTTGAGGGCAATGATGCAGCACCCGATCCTGACCATCTTGCGGTTGCCAAGGTCGGCCGACGTGTGGAATAGGCTCGCCTCGAACAGGTGGAGCCACAACTCCTAGTGCGGCTCGATCCCTAGGTACCCTTCACACATGGCGGTGAAAACCGCCGCGTGACAGATGTCGTTGGGGGTGAGGTGCTGGAGCTCCACGCCGTAGTGGATGGAGGATCCTGCATAGAAGACGGTTGGGAGGCATGCCTAGCCCCGCCCGGTGGAAGACCTCGAAGCTGACCACGTAGCCCTCTGATGGATTGGGCTCGGCGTGCTCCTATGGCGGCACCACCCACTCCGGTCGGTCGACAGAGGTGATGGGCCGGAGGAGGCTGCTCTCCACCAGGTCACCCAGGCATGCAGCGGTCGCCGAAGACGGGAGCCAGGCATCGGGGGCATGCAGGCTGTACTTGGCCATGGGGCAAGGAGGCTGATGCGCTCGAACGTGGGGGCGGAAGGTACGTTCCCAATCTCTCCTCTCCTTACTCTCGCGCGCGCAGAAGTCCGGCTCAAAGGGCGTCTAAGGCAACGGCGGGGAGAAGGAGGCAGGGAAGGCGATGGTAAGAAGGAGGCAGTGAAGGCAAATGCGAGAAAAAAAAACGGCCGACTCCTCACTTCCGGTATTTATAACCGGGAGGCCAACGGGCGGATCCAGCAAACAGGCAAGTAAATCTCCGCATTTAATGCGCGTGCATACCGCCTCCTCGTATTCCTCCAGGATAAGGCGCACCTGTCATATCATCGGGCTCCGCACCGCACCCCGCCCTGTACCTGCCACTGTTGCGGCCGAACAGACATCTCCTAAAAAGGCGCGCGGCGGGAAGCATTATCTTTGGAGGTAAGCAACCAACGACGGCCAGTCCGTCAAAATCTCGAAGGGACGAAGACTGGCCCTCGAACGGGGTTCGACAGCCACCCTCGAGTACCTGAGGACAGAAATGACCTCGGGTTAGGGACTCCGGTCCACCCCCAAAATCTCGAGGGGTCAAAGGCCAACCTTCGAACAAGGTTCGATAGCCGCCCTCGAGTACCTGAGGTCTGAGGGGACCTCGGGTTACAGACTCCGGTCCACTCCCAAGTCTCGAAGGGGTAAAGGCTGACCCATACACAGGGTTCGACAGCCTCTCTCGAGGACTCGCGCCCAACGGGCAGATCCAGCAAAAACACAGGTATGTCCCCATGTTCAATACACCTACCCACTTCCCCCTCCGCATTCCACATGATAGGACGTCACCTTCGGAGGCTAGCGGCGGATGACGAACCATCCGTCAGATCTTGAGGGAGCGAAGGCTGGCCCTTGCATAGGGTTCGACAGCCGCCCTCGAGTACCTGAGGTCAAGAAGGACCCATGGTTACGGACTCCGGTCCACCCCTAAAATCTCGAGGGGGGAGGCTGGCCCCACGAACGGGGTTCGACAGCCGCCCTCGAGTATGCGAGTCAGGGATGACCCAGGGGGGCCAGGCGCGTGCCCCTAGCTCGAGAACGAACTCTCGAGGTCCCCTGGGACATATCCAAGGCATAACCACGGAATACCCAAGGATCCCTACGCTGGGAGGCATCGAGCCACTAGCTCCCATCGAACGGAGCTGGCACCTAGGTAGGCCATACGATCTTGCTTAATGAGAACGCCTCTGGGCTCCTAATCGACCCCTATCGAATGGGGCACGAGTTCTCACTTGGATTTTTACCCGTACCGGGCACCATTTCTATGGATACCTGCCCGACACCAGCTCACTGAGGACTTCGAGGCTTGTCCTAACGGGGATAGCACGATGATCTTCGCCCCGCAATCCGAACACAAGGATCCGTGGGAAGGACGCTATGAGGTAGTGAAAGCCCAGCCACGCAGGGCTCGAGGGCCGGACTACGTATGACACCCCTCGACGAAAGAGGGTCGAAAACACTCGTGACCTGGCAGACAGAGTTGACCTCTCGGTAGGGGCGTTGTGACTCCAATAACGCTCGAGGGAGTGAAGGCTGGCCCTCGGAAGGGTTCGACAGCCGCCCTCTAGCACCTCTTTTCAGGGAAAGGAACGCTCATAGCCTGGCAAACGGAATCGACCCCTCGGTAGGGCGCCACGTCTCCAGGTAACCTTAAATCCCCTCGATAAAACACATCATAGCCCCCAGAGGAGTTCTTAATCACTCCTCTGGGGCCTCGGGGCTACCCCCGCGGGGTGCGCTCGCACGCACCCCACGGAGAATCGAACCTCTTACTGACCCTGCAGGTCAAGGGCAAAAGCTCCGGGTAATCCTTAGTCCCCCCCGAGAAAACACATATCATAGCCCCCAGAGGAGTTCTTAATCACTCCTCTGGGGCCTCGGGGGCTACCCCCGCGGGGTGCGCTTGCGCACACCCCACGGAGAATCGAATCTCTTACTAACTCTGCAGGTCAATGCCAAAAGCCCCTATGCGGATTCTCCTTATCCGCACAGAGGCTCGGGGCTACTATCGGGTACAAAGGTAAGGGGTACCCTAAACCCTTCGATAATTTAACACTTAACATAACAACCATTTTTAAGACAGGAACCAACCAACCGCTCAAGTCAGCAAAGAAGGGCCCATCACACGAAGGCCCCCTGCACCGGCGATAGCGACCAGTCGTGGGCCGGCCTGCTTCTGGAAAGATGACGGACCAGGGGTCGAACGAACAACCCCTCTCCGCCTCTACCTCGACGCCGAATGACGGACCAGGGGTCGAACGAACGACCCCTCTGCCTCTATTTCGACGCCGAATGACGGACCAGGGGTCGAACGAACGACCCCTCCGCCTCTACCTCGACGCCGAATGACGGACCATGGGTCGAACGAACGACACCTCCGCCTCTACCTCGACCTCTCCGACTCCGCCTCTACTCTAACTGACGGAAAGGGGTCGAACGAACGACCCCCGGACGGGAAGCTCGATCAGCCCAACCGCTCCCGGTATGGGTTAAAGGGAATCCGCCTAACGCCATGGGCGCCCACGACCGCAGTCAAATCCATCAGCTCACCGCCATGTCCCGGATCTCCGTCAACTGTGCTGCCGCTGTAACCACGTCGCGGGTACAGACTCTAGAGGCACCCCTCGAGACGTGAACAGGACGACCCTCGATGACGTCTTCAGGGATACGACAAGGCCACGCAGGTCTCGACCCATCCCCTCGACCGGGGGGCTCGACCCCTACCTCCAACCACTCCGGTATGGGGCCCGCCCCATCCGCCCCGTCCCGCCTCAACTATGGGACTCGCGCCCGTCTGCGGAAGGTCGACCCTACTGTGTCGCGACGTGCAGCAACGTCTAGTCTACTATCACCATGACCCGGAGCACCGGAAGAGCGGGAAGGCGACGCCGCCACAGTGATCGACGTCCCTTCGCCAACACTATGCTACGGACACGCCTCCCATGCTACAACAGTTTAGGACCCTGTACCCTTGTGCCTCCCCTTGGTCTATAAAAGGGGACGCCGAGATAGAAGAAAGGGACTTTTTCGAGCGACTCTGGAACAAACCCACATTCGCTCGGACACTTCGCATTCAGACATCGACTCTGATCCTCACACTCCACACACCCCGTTGCTTGATCGACCCCTCAAGCAACCAACCGACCGCCTAGGATAGCTCTGCTAGGCCTCAACTCATCCCGAGCACCCCCGTGTAAACCTGCTTGTACCCCCCCTATACGAGCACTTCGGTGCAAGATAATACAATCTATCCTCCCCCGCTGGACGTAGGGCCTCCTTTGCCCGAACCAGGATAGATCTTGTGTCCTTCTTGCATCACATCTGGGAGAGGGAGCAGACAATATACAAATTTACTAGCCGGTGATCTTGACCCCTAGATCATAACACCGATAGTTCGGTTTTCGGTTTTTCGTGCCCACGCTGAGTTCGAGGTGCAGGTTGCTCTAGCCCTCGCCCATCACCTTCAAGCTTGCCGGAATGAGGAGGGAGTAAGACCCAGAACTCATTGGAACACTAGCCACCACCACGCCCCTCAGATCTAGATCCAGAGAGAGAGAGGAGGAGGAGGGTTTAGATCTAGAGAAGAACCGGCCTACCTCGTCAAATCTTCTACCGTCGTTCTCGTCACCGGTGGGGGAGCAGGAGACGGGTCGCTAGGGGCACGGGGATGCAATGGAGGTCGCAAAGGGGAGGAAGGGAACACGGGTGGGCGGTTCGGTGGCGAGCTGTCGAGGGCACCTGGTGGCAGATGGGGAGCAGCGGTGTGGAAATGGAGGGAGGCTAGTAGGCCTGGAGCGTGGCACGGATGGGAGAGAAACGAGCGTACTGGAGAGAAATGAGCGACGCAGACGGGAGACAAGGGAGAGAAGAAACCACGCGCGACATGGAGAAAGAAACGTGATGCGTTTGTTTTCTATTTAGTTTAGATGGGTCTGAGGAGGAGCAGGTCGGGCTCGTCCCGCTGGCCCACGTAAGCACGTCCGGATGGAGCGGTACAGATCATTACCGAATTAATATTGGGTCGGTCGGCTCGTAGGCCCGGAACCACGCGTCCGCCGCGGATAGGCTCTGACGGACGCTCTGAGGTAAGCATTACCGTAAATATTTCCTCCCTGAATTTGTTAGTGGAAAGGACTTGGAAAAAGTCTAGTTTTCCTCCCTAAACTTTGGTCTGCGTTCGTTTTTCCCCATGAACTATGAAATCAGAAATATTTCTCCTTCAACTTTGAAAACCGTTCGTTTTACCTCCCTGATTGGTTTTGAACAATGATTTTGTCTTTTGTCTTTTTCTTTATTTTGATTGAAAATTTTAGAAAATCATAGTAAATCATACAAAAATCATAAAATAGAAAATCCGTTTTTCGGACTCCACATGAGTAGATCTATACAGTGAATATATAATATGTTATACTTTAGTACAAAGTTTTTATTTTATTTTTAAATATATGCTTAATAATTTTTTTTTATTAAAGTATATCATATTATATGTTCACTGTATAAATCTACTCATGTGTTGTCTAACAAAATTAGATTTTCTATTTTATAATTTTTCTATGATTTACTATGATTTTCCAAATATTCAGTTGAAATAAATAAAAAAACAAAACCACTCAAAGAGTTAAGAGAGTTATAAAACGAACGGTTTTGAGAGTTAAAGGAGAAAAGACTTCAGGTTTCATAGTCTGGAGAGAAAAAAACTAAAGTTCAAGTAGAAAATTAGACTTTTTCGTAAGGACTTTGGTGTCTGACACGCTCTCCTCTTTCGTATTGGCCCAAAAATAAAATTTCGGCCCAGTTACGAATTGGCAGCCCACTCTATATATGTATATATATTCGGCTGGGGGCAAATTTCGAGCGGTCCGTATCCGTAGCCAAACAGCCCGTTCACCCCTGCCTTTCCTTCGTTCACCCGTGGTGCGCTCTGTCGTGGCGACGACTGGTCGCCGCCGCCGCCGCCCTAGGTGCCCAGGTCTTCGTCGGGCTCTTCGCCGACGAGCAACCAGCAGGTATGCGCACCCCTTCTCTTCCCATCTCTCTGTGCGAAGCCGAGCACCCAAACCCTAACGTAAGCTGTTTTGGCTATTTGCGTTCGGATCTGATCTAATTTCAGGTGTATACGTGTAGTATTGTGCCTTCTAACTTCGATTTTCTTGCAAAAACCATCAGGCGTACATGTGTACGCTCATCTCCCCTACTAGGTCCGCCTGTCATATGCAGGAATTTTAGTTCCTCTTTTAGCCGATTGATGATGAATCAGCTTTTAGAATCAGTATATAAGCTTATATTCGTTGAGCTTTACTCCTTTAGGTTGGTAGCATCTCGAATCGTGTGATTTGGTGGCATATTTTGCCAGATTACTGGATATATGAACAGATATAGAAGTCTGCTCATGGATTTTGCTTTTCTCGGTGGTAGCTCTAAGTGCGATTTCATTTGTTTGTTTCGTTTCCATCAAATATTAATAATAATCTAAAATGGTGTGCAGCTTAGGTTAAAATCAAATAATATTTTGTCGGGCGGATAATACAAGGCCTACACCGGAAGGAATACCCTTGTGCGGCAGGCGAACAGCTGTCTCTATCTCTCTCTGCTTTGTTATTTGGTTTACTATATGCAGTTGCAGGGGAGAAAACTAAAGGGCCTGTTCACTGCAGTTAGAAGCCGCAGCTTCTGTAGCTGCAGCAGGCTTCTTCTACAATATTTGCAGTTTAGAAGTTGTATGCAGCTGCAGCAAACACTCGTAAACATTATAGTGGAGAGAGACTTTCGTGTTGTTTACATTTAGTTGATATTTGGGCATTAACCTGCAGATATATATGTTATAGGTCAAAAATTTATCCCTGCCAGGGGCAAGAACTTGCCCTGATGACACAGTTATTTTGGTCTTTGTGTTCACTTCTCCTAATATTTAACTTTTTTGAGTAAGTGTGCAGATTAGGTCTTAAAAAGGGAATGGGATTAAGATTTTATTGCCAGAGGTCGAGCTGTATAATTATCCATTTACACAGTGGGCTGTACAGGGGGTAAATTCACAGGAATATTACTTGGTGATCCTATAAGATACATATGTTGTGAACCCTGGTTTGTTTTAGCTGCTTGTGTTCGTTTTTGTCTACTTAGTCTTGCACACTGAGGACCTTTATTGAGGTATTCCTTGATCCCCATGGTTTTAGATAACAAACGATGAGTTTATACTCCCTCTAGTTCACCTTATATTGAAGATGGTATCTGATAATACTATTCTTACGTATTTCTGAAGGTTGTCAGTCTGCAAGTTGAAGTATGGCGGAGCACTTGGCTTCGATCTTTGGCACTGAGAAGGACAGGGTCAACTGCCCTTTTTACTTCAAGATTGGGGCTTGTCGTCATGGGGATCGCTGCTCTCGACTGCACAACAGGCCAACTATATCGCCAACTCTTGTGCTAGCTAACATGTATCAGCGACCTGATATGATAACCCCTGGAGTTGATGCTCAAGGCCAACCCATTGATCCTGAGAAGATGCAGGAGCATTTTGAGGACTTCTATGAGGACATTTATGAGGAGTTGGGCAAGTTTGGTGAGATTGAGAATCTGAATGTTTGTGATAACCTTGCTGACCACATGATTGGGAATGTCTATGTCCAGTTCAGGGAGGAAGAACAGGCAGCTGCAGCATACAACGCTCTTCAGGGGCGCTTTTACTCTGGCCGCCCTATAATTGTTGAATATTCTCCTGTGACCGACTTCCGTGAAGCAACCTGTAGGCAGTTTGAGGAGAACAGCTGCAACCGTGGTGGCTACTGTAATTTCATGCATGTGAAGCAAATCGGCAGGGATCTGAGGAGGAAGCTGTATGGGCGTTCTGCTTCCAGGAAGTACCATGGGAGAAGCCGAAGCCGAAGCCCTCCACCACAAAGGAGGGGGGCCCTCGTGACCGTGGTGATGACTTCCGCCACCGTGACCGTGATGATTATCGTGGTGGCGGCGGCGGTGGTGGGCGGGGAAGAGGTAGCAGGCATGATAGATATGATGATGGAGCAGGCAGAGGCGGCAGGCATGACAGGTATGATGATGGAGCGGGCAGAGGTGGCAGGCATGAGAGGTATGATGATGGAGGTAGGCGCAGGCATGGTAGCCCCCCGAGGCGTGCAAGGAGCCCAGCCAGGGAAAACAGCGAGGAGCGAAGGGCCAAGATTGAGCAGTGGAACCGTGAACGTGAGTCAAAACAGTGAGCTCTCTGTGGCAACTGTTCTGAGACGAGCGTCGTTAGCTGCACTTGTTGCTTAGCTCGTCTTTTATCGCTATGCTCGTGTGGCTGATATTCTGCCTGGCTAAGTAAAACCTTTTAAGTGCAGGATTCCTCAGTTTGTTTTATGGTTAAAATTTGACATGTAAACTCCATTTATTTCCATATGTACTCTGTTGGATCATTTGCCATTATGTTATGCTGACAATTGGTATCAAATCTTTTGTGGTTTGATATATTAGATTATATATGATAATGTCAGTTGTGGTTTGTCATTAGATTTCCATCTGGCTTTCAGTCATATATTATGCTGTTCTTTGGTGGATTCTCTTCTGGTTTCTGAATGCTCGAAGGCGTGCTGGCATTTGGCATTTTAGTCAGCAGGTTTGTTTTTTGTTTCAGATGTCCTCTTTTGTGCAGGTTTGTTTTAGTTTCAGAGATGTCCTCTTGTGTGCAGTAGCATGCAGCGGGTTTGCTTCTTTTGTCTTGGGCTCATGGCAGCCCCTGGTTTCGAGTTGCCCTTGTGAACCTGTCAACTCGAGTTGCCCTCCCTGTCCTTGAGTAGTTCTGTTGTGAACCTGTTACTGTTAGGACTGTAGCTTAGCAATGGGAATCGTCGGTGTCAATCCTGTGAGATAGATGCGCGCTTTAAACAAACTTCATTTGACTTATGATTTCTGAACGTGCGTACTTCATTTGACTTATGATTTCTGAACGTGCCTGACCCGAGTAGAAAACTGAAACTCACGCGCCGTTGACTTTGAAAAAATTTGGTGGATTTTTTTTTAAGTAAAGTACTCCCTCCATTTTCATCTCAGATCCGTTTTGGGCTCGTACAGAAAGAAGATTCCATCACATGGGCATCTTCCACGGGGAATATCCTGCTCGAGGGATATCCATATCCTCCTTCGGAGAATAGTCTCTCTTCTTTTTGGGTTCCCGGGAACTTGATCGGGTACTCACTCCATGGTCCACACTCACACTCTGAAACTCTCATGTTCATAGTTCATTTTGCTCTATGGTCAGCAAATACTCCCGGGAATAATATTCCTAACGGCGTCACCTACCATTCATCGAGTAAAAAAGAACAGTTCCCTCCGCCCGCGCCCGTCGATGACAGAGTGCATAACACAGCGTGAACACAAACAAATCGAGAGCACGTGAACGGCGACGCGGTGTGGCGGCCGCGGGTTCCACCACCTCGATCCTCGGTGGTCGTCTCCTCGGGCGAAACCAGTCGCCGGCGCCGAGGCCACGCACACCGTGTTGCGGCTGCGGGTTCGCGGACCGATCGCCCACGGGGCACGGCGTAGGAGTACGTCCAGCCGTCCACCCACCCCCTTTGACAGACGCACTGGGGTGGCGGGTGAAGCCGCGTGACTGAAGAAAAGAAAGTCATATCAGCCCATCAGGGCAGCAGCCCCGGGCGGCCATGTGCGTGCCGCACGAGCACGAGGCCGTTGGCTCGGGGCTTATCCGGAAGAGATGAGGGGTCACCCTTCGCTCGTCGCCATTCGCCGGATCGGCACGCTACGGTCTAAAGTGACATGACGTACTAGACGATATGTGTGGCCGGGCCCCGGCGCGCGCACTGGCCATACCCATCCGCATTGATGCATCGCTCTCATGTTCATCTTCCCCCGGCCTCATATCTGACGTCGGCACTGGATGCTGGCGACGGATCGGACAAGCCAAGCGGCGTGCATGCGTTGTGCCTGCCTGGGGACTGGGACAGAACACAAGGAACGGCCGGACAGCGTGGTGAACTGGTGAAGCATACTCCCTCTCTCTGTCCCTAAATGACTGTCTTAAAAAACCGTGTTTTCCTCACAGACACGTTTTCCGAACGTATATTTGCGCCACGTGCAGAGGGCAGGCAAGAAGAGAGTTGTGGTTGTGGAGGAGCGAACTGAAGAGTACGCGGCGTCCATATCCAGAGCTCGTCGCCATCACATCAGGGAATGCCTTTGCCTATTTATTTTTTTTCCTCTCCCGTGAGGTGGAGGATGCGACATAACATTACTAGTCGTACCTAGTACGGGATAGCAAAACGTAGCCATGCATCAGATAAGCCTTGTTGTTTCAGCCAATAATTGTGCGTATATGTACCAGGTCCTTTCTTATTATGCCTTGCCAGAGAGGATTCGAGCTGGTGGGGGTGTCATGAGCTGCATTGCGAGCAGAAACGATTATAAGAAAGGAACCGAACCACCGTGGCACGGCACGATGAGCACACACAGTACCCTGAGTCACACAGAGATTAGCTAGGAGGATTACGTTTTAGAGTTTTGATTGACGCAGAAATAGCAGAGACGAACAGATAAGGCACAGCCAGAGCTAAAAAAAGAGGGCATGCAGTCCGAGCCCCGATTCAAAAGCGTCCGAGACGAAAAACGTGAGCACGCGATTTGAAATCACCGCATCCTTTTGTATTGTCCAAAAACCATCCAAAAAGCGAGGAGGAGCCCCCCTTGGTCTATTTTTTTCTCTCTATCTACCTCCGTTCCGTCCCCCGAAAGCTCCTCGTGCTTATAAATACGCGACCCACCCGTACCGTCGCCCTCTTCCGCCCGCCGATCGATCGATCCCCACCCCCACCGGATACCACCGCCTCCACCAACCGATTCCGTCCAACCCCCTCCCCACCTCGTTCGTCACCACCGGCCTCGCTCGAGCGCGAGGCCTCTCTCCCCTCCCCCTCTCCTCACCGCGCGGATTCCGACAGCTCCCTCGCCGATCGCGGACCCGTCCTGCTGAGGTGATGCTTCCTGAATCCTCGCGCGGCTCGTTTTCCCCACTTTCCTCGTCGAATTGTCTGGGCGGCGGGTCAGCTCGCTGTGCTCCCGCCCGTGTTCCGTGTGACTGTGTCTGCGCGCGCGCGGCGGGCTGGGGAAGGAATCCGATCCCCGGGCGCTGCGATTCGGGCCGCGATTGGGCGTTCGCCCAGCTGTGAGTAAGCTGTCTGTGAGGCCTGGTCTCGTTCGACCGCCGGCCCTCGGCGCGTTTGGTTGGGGGCTGAGGGGGGCATTCCTGCTGCAAAACCGCGCCGGTCGCGGGAAGCTACTGGATGACTGAGATTTTGGCTGTCTCGTTCGTGCGTGGTTTTTTTATTTTCCGACGAAGGATTCTGTGCTGTAGCGGCGTGCTTCGGTCGATTTTTGGTGCAGCGAAGCTCATCTCAGAATTTGGAGTGTGGACTGTGGAGTAGTCAACATTGTCGGTGATGGAGCAGCGGACTTGGACTTGCGGTGGATCGTGGACGTATATGGTTTGAAATTTGTGCGGCGTAGTATAGTTTTCTTCTTCTTTTGGGATGCTGTACAGATTGAGACTCTACTAACCACCACGGTCAGCATAAGCTTTATGTAGGCGCGGAGAATTTCGCTTGAGAGACGCTTAGTTGAATGTGGACAGGAGATAGCTGTGCTGGTTCGTTGTCATGCTCATTTCTGATTAGCAATGAGATTTGGTTCTAACGATCAGGGATGTTATATCTGAACTTCGGTTTGGTTTGAAGAATTTAGTTAGAGTACGTTCTTTGTTTTCGTTTTAAAACTAAGTGTTTTCAGTTATTCGCTACTTGTTCATGGATTTTTTCAGTTGCTAGGGTTGTGGATCTTGGTAGTTTTCCGTTGGGCCTTTTTAGGGTCAACAGAGGGGGAAAGGGTTTTCCTACCTGCTATATTGCACTGGAGGACAATGCAAATTGCTGCACAAGCACAACTGAGCTTACAGCACTAGCCGCCAAGAGTTTTTGTTCAGGTTGTTGTGCTTGCAATCATATATCCATATAACATCAGTCGTTAATGTCATTAATATATCCTTTTGTCATTGCTTTAGATTTATGAGACTCGACAACTTAACTTTACAATGTAAGCTCTGTAAGAAGGGCACAAATGGGCAGAGGAACAGAAACACCAAACTCCAAGAAAGGTGCAAACTCAGTAACGGACGAGTAAATAAATGTGCTACATTGCTAAATTTGTCGAGTCCATCTCACATAAAAGCCTCTAATCTTCTTAAACAAGGAAAGTGACAGCTAAATCTTTTAGATAAGACAAGTCATTACAAAATGCGTTACCAATCAATTTATTTCCAACCATGGGATCTCAATGGTCATAATTGTTTATGAGTTGTCATAACTTTTTCTGCAGTTTACATCTTCCGTGGTTTACATTTTGTCATTTCACTGTTTGGACCTATGCCCATAATTACTCCTCTCCTGAGTTAAACAACTCACCCTTGAGTTTGCGGTGGGCAGGGTTGATGCGAAGTTATGATGTCCGCACAACACAACACGAGGGAAACCACAAAATAATTTATTTGTTGCTTTTATAGTACTGTTCCACTCTCTTTCCACTATCTCCCTCTTCTTTGGCAATCTCGTCCATGATGGGCCAAACTTAGGTCAGCCAATTTGCATCGTGTCACGGCATTTGTTTCTAGGAGCATGGAGCACTGAGTTAACAAAGCCTGGTTACTTGAAACTTCGATTGCTAAGTTTCTTTCTGTTTTTTTTTTCATTCTACCCCTGCAATGTAGTGCAATGGTTGAGTCTCTCTGTCAGATTTATTTTTATTCTTCTCATGCTAGCTAACTGCATGAATTTATTTTTAGTGACTGTTTCAGTTCTTATGTACTTTCTCTGTCTCAAATTATAAAACATCTTGGCATTTGTAGATTCTTAGCTTTTACTATGTATCTAGACATAATATATATCTAGGTGCATAGCAAAAGTTACGAATTTAGAAAATCCAAAACGTCTTAGAAATTGGAACGGAGGGAGTAGTGGACTGCAGACTCTCTTAATATGTGTTTGAACCTTGGGATTTTGTTCAGATAAAACATTTCACATCCAGTGGTCCATATTTTAATTGTAGGATTTACACATCACAAACTAGATACAATTGCATCATAGCCAGCTTAGTAATTATCTTCACTAGTGAGGACTTTAACTATGTGGAAGCGTAGTAATTGACTACAAGAAGATTTGAAAACAATGGAAACTAGCTCACCAGGTAACTGTAAAGTAGGCTTTAGAAAATCACCCCAATTGCATGTCGCAAGGTTGTGACTAGTCGGCACTTATTTATCAACTAGTTGTACACTGTAGTTGCATCTAGAGTTTCAGATTTTTGGCTTGCTGGTTGGATTTGGATTGAAGCTTTATATTCTTATATATCTTGCCTCATTGTACTGTAGTAGCACTGGATTTGGAATCCTGCATTCATGTCAAATTAATATTGCCATTTAAACGCAAATCACACCGATGCCACATAGTTGGATCAAAAGATTTTTTTAAAGAGGAAAATGTGTGTAATTGCACAGATAGATGGAACACGAGAGCTCAACAACCACTGTGAGGCTCTCTAGGTTTATGATGAGTAAGAGAAGTGGAAAAACTAGTACACCGTTATACTATGGCTCAATCTCAACCACATGGTTGTCACTTGTGCGCACATGGCCATTAGACAAAACATGGCCCAAATTCAATTTGGCTTAGACTATGGTGCCTCTTTTCCCAGCATAAGTTCTCACAGCCTCTGCTGCTCCTAACTCCAATGTTATTCCAAATTGCGTCTTTTTTTCCACAACAGCCGAAGCCGAATTTCATTACTAAAGAGCAATGAAATTACAAGAGTTTGTAGCGCCCAAAAATAACACCGTATCAAACTAATTTGCAGCCACCTTGTGTGAACACCAAGGGTTCACCCCAATTGGGCAATTGACCAACACGACCCCAGATAACCAAAAGTGCCAAACCCAGAAAACAAAACACCATTCACATAAGCGTTTAGAACGCGCACACCACGACTACGCTTATTACATAACCAGAAATGGCCCAGGCAGCACACTTGTTGCAAGATATCTTCAGAGCCAGTGAACGCCTTCACCCCTTCCAGCATCACTAACCAAAGATAAACTTCAGATCCCCGCTTGAACCATCACCAGCTTGTGATCCCTTTTTTCCATCCGAACTTGCTGATGAAAGTATATCGCCGTCTTCTGAAGAGCTTCAGCGCCGTCCTCCAGCTGTGAGGATATCACGTCCTTTTGAAGACCTGCCCAATATGATAACATAGAGCACATCAAACATATAATTTCCGTAGGAGCTTTCACCGAGCCCACCATGTAAAACTGTTCTCCATTTGGTAGGGATCCACCCTTGCTCAGTGCAGAGGCCTAGATTAATGCAAAATTTTCATGTGACATAAACCTTATAGCTTGTTTTGCTGAGTCTTCTATTCCTGCAGTCCTGCCTTCCTGGTTGTCATTTAAATACTTCACTCAATATTCAATGTTATTCGCCTATTTGGTGGGAAGTTGCATTGTTTCTTTCTTAACATAAATTAATCCCAGTCACCTGTGAGAGTAACTCAATAATAGATAGCTGTACCTTGGTTGTATTATGTCATAAGTCAGTGTGCTGCCCCCCCCCCCCCCCCCCCCCCCCCCCCACCCCAAATTGGTGCCAACAATTTCTCATCAATTACCATACTTGCAAGTAATTGTGCATAGCTTGTTATAGGGCTGATTTGGAATGCCACTTAAGATGCAAACTCCATCTGCAGCATTCCAACTTGAACCAGCTATACTGTGGAGATCTAACGAACTGGAATCTGATACAGAATAATGCATATGAGGCTATGAGCTAATCTGATAAGCTGGTGCCTTGCATGGAAACTTCGTTGTAGCTACTACAGTTTCGTGCTATAATAATTACTGTCTAGCTGCTGCTGATCAGTCTTGCTCGCATGACTGTTACTGGAATTTTAGTTGCAATTTTGTGATTGATGATGTGATGCTTTGAAGGATTTATCTTGCATAAATATATGGACAAATAAATGTGCATACAAATCGTAGATTAAGAGACAGCCTTGTTCTGACAAACAATCAATAAAAGATCAGTCATTTTTGTGGTGCAAGATATAAGGGCCCATAGTGTAGGGCCAATGGTACTGAAACTTGAATCGCAGATTATATATTTTGAAATGTTGTATGACTCAAAGTGTTAGTGCCTTTAATAAACAGTCCTCTTCTTCATATAACTGATGACCATTTTTGTTGCCTGTAAGGTTGTGGATCAAGTTATCAAGGCCTCTGCATATCAGCAAGAATTGAACTATTTCTTTTTTTCTTATATAGACTATTCAATATTTTCTGCTAACCTAGGCCCAGTCACGTGCGAATTTATTTTGTCAATATTTTGCTCCCACTTGCAATCTTCAGCATGTACGAATTATCTTGTCTGCTATCATCATTTACTTAAACGAGACATGCTTTGCATTTTACATCTCTTCGTATCCATGTTAGATTGAATGCTGATCATGTTCGGTCAATCTTGTATTCAGGGAGAGGTGATGATAAAGGATATTTGCTGACCAAACGTTCAATAGTTCTCCTTAAGGAAATAGAAATTGGCGTCATGTCACATAGAAATATGCTCTGGACACATCAGTCCGTTAATCCTGAATGGGAGCAAGGACATGTCCAAGTCCATCCAGGAAGCTCCTATTATGCAGGCACTGTAAATGATTCATCCAACCTGGGCATGCAAGTTGTTGTCGGAGTTCCAGGAAATACTGCTAATGTTGGTATATGTGATCTGTGGAATCATGAGCGCCCGCATGTTCATAATTCATACCCACATGCCAGTGTTACATCGAGATTTGTCTTCCCAACTACTATGTACAACCCTAGCATGTCAGCAGCAGCTGTCAACATATATATTCCTCAGACTCAAAGCTTTGGACTGGGCAATGTGCTACCACCATCTTTACATAATCAAGTGTCCACAGGAACTATTGATGAGAGTAGCAGCAGTGTCAATTTTGGTGATAGTGCTATTGGATTCATGAAAAGGAAAAATGCAGTAGTTGCTGGAAACCATCATTTTATTCATGGATTTGCTGGCTCAAGCTCATCTGTTCATGCGCCTCAGAATCCTGTGCGTGGACCATGGAATGCTTCATCTCAATCAAATTGTTTACCCAGTTCTGCCGCTTCAAACCTACCAGAATACCACAATAGTAATGGGCGGCCATTCTTAGAAGAATCTTCTGGAAATGCTTCAAACAGTTTCAGTTCCTTGGCTGCTTGCCCAGAGCTGGTACCTCATGGTAACTATTTATATCCAGCTTCTCACATAAGCCAGTGCAATACATGGATTCCACAGGCTGCAAGTCATGGAGTGCCACAGTGGGGATATAGTAATGTCATGGTCAATCCTCCAGGTTAGTAGACCTTCTGAATAAAGATATATTCATCTTATGTTTTGCTGAATGATGAATTAAGGAATCATCTCACAGTTTTGAGTTTATTTGGATTGACAAAATAGATTAGTATTTTTATTAGCTTTGCTAATAAGATTAGCAGTAAATTTCTGCTATCATGGATTGACTGGCCATTGAATGGAATTCTTTGAGTGTGAAATTTAGTGATGTTCTTGGCAACTCTTGCTTTTAACTTGTCTTCTTGTTCATCAGGAACCGCAGATGTACCGAATGGAAATATTCAGGACTATCAAGCTGGTCATTCTTCTATTCATGGACCACTACCTCATTTCGGCCAGAATCCTTTGCATAGTATGCAAGCACCTCAAATACAAGTACCCCATCAACAGTTCATCAGTAACAATGTGGTGCATGGTTTAATTCCTTCTGCCACAGGCCTTCCTTTAGATCCAAGAATGCTGGCTCTCCCATTCAATGCTGAGCACACTTTTGGGCATCCAATGCATCCACCTTTGATAAACCAAGCTAACAATGGGCTTTAAGAATTCTGCCATATCAGGTGGCTTCATATTTCCAAATTTTTACCCGTAAAGTTCTTGCATAGTTGCATGTATCTATTAATAATACTACTGGATGCTGAAAAATATGTCTCCTTGAATATTTTTTATGCGTCCACTGCAGTCTTTCTTGGTGATCATGTAAAACCTATATTACAGTTTGAATTTACCATTTTGGGTGGTCGTGCAGAGAATCAGTGTTTCATACTCATTCTTGAAGAACAACTCATATTTTATATAGATATAAAAATATGGTTGCGCTACATTTGTACTCCTAGTTATGTTGGAATTTAGATGCAAATGTTCACTTCAGTCATGGAAGCCTTGTGGCCCTTCTTCATTGAAATACTTTATAATATGCATTGATCATCAAGTTCTAGAAATTCATGTTCCCTGACTTCAATTTGGCACAAATATCTAACATGTAGCAGTTGTCTTATAATATGTAACTTTTCACTGCAGTCATGGTCTGCATCCATTATTGTCTGAATGTATCTATTTCTTCTTGCCAAGATGTACGAGCCACTTTGTTTTATTGACATGATATGTGGATTTTATAGCCCAACTACCTGCTTGCTTTGAGTTACAAAGAAGCATGCGAGACAAATGTTATTACTGACTCAGTAGTAAAGCCTGTCAGCAGTGTCTACATGATTGAATTCTGTCCTCCGTGAACATTTCCTATTTCATGCAGCTACCTCAAGTAATTGGTGTATCTGTGCAGAATGCTACAGTGATGGATCATTCAAGGATTTATGAAGCAGGACATGTTAGTGATGAACATAGAGATATGCGTTTAGATGTGGATAACATGACTTATGAGGCATGTCTCTCATTTATGCTTGTGAGTTCTTTGTGCACCTTTTCTGAGTGTGTATATATCTGATTAAATTTGTTTTCTTTGCATATTCTGCAGGAGCTTGTAGCATTGCAAGAGCAGATAGGTGATGTCAATACAGGTTTGACAGAAAGCTATATCCAAGAAAACTTGAGGTCCACTTTTCATGTTCCAGGAGCAGCAAGCATCTCTGATCAATTTTCTGAGCTTTCTCTGGAGAATGATGCTTGCATAATATGCCAGGTGAACCTCTTGCCATGTTCAGATGTTGAGTACTGAATTATAATATGTTATCTGTACATCATTAACCCTCTACCAGTTACAGAGTATATGATAGATTCTGCTGTTGCACATTACCATAGTAAAGATAATTTTTGCCCCGCCAGTACTAGAAGTACTAGCTTACTGAATACAGTGAAACCATCTTCTTTGATATTTGCTTGAAAGCCAGATATATGCTTCTTGTCCTTAAGGATGACTTGGTCCATGCCTTGCAGGAGGAGTATGAAGCTAAAGAACTCATAGGAACCCTTGAATGCGGTCACAAATACCATGTGAATTGCATAAAGCAATGGTTGATGATGAAAAACCTGTGCCCCATCTGCAAGACAACAGCTTTGTCATCAGATAGAAGGAATGGATGATCGTCGCCAATAACATTATTAACGCGTGGCAAATTGCGCGGTTTTGTATATAGACATGGTTGCCTTTATTTGCCGTCCCATTTGCTGTGGACATAAACTGAGCTTCGAAAAACTGTACAGATATTTTGTAGGATATTTTAGATGTTAAATGGCACCATGGTGTGTAAAGCTCCCATGATTGCCTTCGTAGATGCTCCCTCCATTTACATTGTACATTGTATTTATCTTTACTCTTCAAAAAAGAAACCCGAACACCGTAAGTTCTGTGCATTTGGGAATTGAAAGAACCGAAAAATTTCCTCACTTCTGGAGCATTTTGCTAGAGTTGCTTGAGATTTAGTGGTGGATCTTCCTATCTAAGGCCTTGTTTAAATGTAGTCAGATTCACTTTAATTCACATGAGTTAGGCCTTGTTTGAATGTAGTTGGATTCACCTTAATTCACATGAGTAGGGTGGATTGGAACAGAATTTGAACTAAACTACACCCCAACACATGTGGATCGGAGTGAATCTGCAACATCCAAACAAGACTTAAGGACATGTTTGGATACTAGTTAGTTACTAGTTGGGGTTGAAAATTAGTCTAAATTAGCTATCGTTGGGTTGCTAGTTGGCTAACAATTAGTTAAAAACTTATTTAATAAAATCAGTCAGCCTATTAGCCTTGTCTTTCAGATGTACTAGAGCTAATTATGTTAATTTTAGCTCTCGTATCCAAACCGACCTGTGGAATTTGCTGCTGAAGTACGACTTGCTTTTTTTTCTACCTATATTCACACAGATAGTCTTGTTTGCAGTACACAAACATATCCGTGGTGTTGACGAAGTCTGAACAGCGTCAGCCACGGCAGCAGGTGGCAAGCGGCCGTTAAGTTATGTACATGTCGTGGTACATGCCTACATCGGGCATCAGCATCAGTTCGTACAGGACACGCTTATTTTTCTCACAACAAATCAGCAACAGGACCCTAATTACTTCACGCCTTGGCGCCAAGCATATTGATACAATCCAACGAGTTACTCGGTGACCAATAGGATTGCAATTGTCAACATGGTAGCAGTATAGCAAAGCAAATAGCCTGTCGAAGCAATGCAACTAGGTTGATAAGAGAAGCGACGACACTACAGATTAACAGATACAAAAAATGAAAGCAACAAAGTAGAGAAAGCGTATGAAAAAAAAATGATAACCGCACACTTCCATATGCATAAACTATACCATAAGCTGAAGTACTGAATGAATTAATGTATCAAATGGCCAAATCAACGAGACACCTGGTAACACATGAATACAGGTCGAGGACCATGACTGCAATAACGTCCTGCGCCCTCTACAGCGGAAGTACCAACCAACCCAACATGTTCTATCCTTCCAAGCTAAGACGAACAGCAGGCAGACTTCTTCACCGCGGACACATCGTCCTTGCCGCCGACATTGATGGTCTGGCCCTTGGGAGGCGCTGCAGGGTCGTCGCCGATGTCGAGGGCCTTCTTGCTCACGACGCGGTAGATCTGGGTGAGGACCTCAGTGAAGGCGTCCTCCACATTCATCGCCTCCAGGGCCGACGTCTCCATGAAGAAGGCGTTCTCTCTCTCGGCAAAGGCCTTGGCGTCCTCGGTTGGGACGGCCCTGAGGTGGCGCAGATCCGCCTTGTTCCCGACAAGCATGATCACGATGTTGGCGTCTGTGTGGTCCTTGAGCTCCCTCATCCACCTCTCCACGTTCTCGAAGGTGACATGCCGTGTGACATCGTAGACAACGAGCGCACCTACTGCTCCGCGGTAATATGCACTTGTGATAGCACGGTACCTACAGAAGCATCGACCAAATGCATGGTAAGTTAGATGCAGTGCAGAAAGTAGTTGGACGGCAAAAGCCACATGAATAATGACACTACTCCTATATCAAACACAGGAATCAACGCCGTGCATCAATCAAACAGTTCAGTACAGGACTAGAGTTATGACTTTTATCCACAATTTCAACGTCTATAGCTTCACATCTGGCAAAACAGGGCTGCCTGTACTCAGCTCCTGGCCCTACACCTGCACAATCTTTTAACTGAATATTCTGATAGCTCGAAATGTGATAAATTGAAAATGGTACTTGCAAGCGCAATCACGCAAGATGTGAATTGAATGAGTGCAGACTATTTCCATTTTCTTTCAATGATGGTCGCAGCAGTTCATTTGCGTCGATGTGCAACAGCAATTACGGGGTCACCGACCAAAACAAAGCTACAGAGATCCATACGACGCAGGCGTAGCAATCGCTAACGAACGGACCCATCGGAGATCAGATACGAGGAAAGGGGTCGACGCGGCTCGCGGAGCACAGCTGGATCTGGGGGTTGTACGTACCTTTCCTGGCCGGCGGTGTCCCAGATCTGGGCCTTGACGACCTTGTCGTCGACGTGGATGCTGCGGGTGGCGAACTCGACGCCGATGGTGGACTTGGACTCGAGGCTGAACTCGTTGCGCGTGAAGCGCGACAGCAGGTTCGACTTGCCGACGCCGGAGTCCCCGATGAGCACCACCTTGAAGAGGTAGTCGTAGTCGTCGTCCGCCCGGTACGCCATCGCCACCAGACGGGCACGCACGCACGCACGATGCGCGGCGCGGAAGGCTGGCGCGGCTTGGGCCGGCGGCGGCGGCGGCGGGACGGGCGGTGGATGGGGAGGGAGGGGAGCGGCGCGGATGGGAGGGGGGGCGGCGAGAGAGAGAGAGCACGCGGACGCGGACGCGGGTGCGGGCTTTTTTTCTTCTCAGTTCCCCCAATCCCACCCCGTTTTTTGGCTCGGTTTTCCCTTGGATTCGTGCGGTGCGGGGTCGGTGCCGTGCGGACGCGTGCGGGCGTCGTGGTCGGTTGGGTTAGTCGGGCGCACGCCGAGCCCCCAGCGGGCGGTGCCGGGAGGTGGAGGAGGACGTGGAGACGGGCGAGAAATCGAGCGAAACGACCGTGTGTTTAGGCCTTTCGGCTCGGTTTTGGGGCGTTTTCTGGGGATGGCGGCGGCGGCGGATCGTGGCTTGTTTTTTCGGCAGATCGGCGGTGCTGGGCCTGGGATGGGAGCCAGCTGAGCCAGAGGGGTCAGGTCGTGAATGTGTTCGAGATCTGGTCGTGTGGCTGCAGGCGGGCGGCTGGCGCACGTCAAGTCGTCAAGTGAAACTCCACGTACGCCAAGGCGTACCTAACAAATCAAGGTTTCCGTGCCGCAGATTAAACGGTGGTTGTGACATAGACACACGCGAGTATAAACTCGCTGTGTGCGTGTAGTGTCCTGCCAGAGGAGGCACTAAAATTAGACCAATCTCCAACATCTCTCACGGAGATTAGTTAAATCGTTTTCTAAAACAAAAAATTAACTATTATTAATGGAATATCATATTTAATAGATTTTATAAATGATTCTACAATTTTAGTCATTCACTATTTACTTTTAAATAGCCTAAATCACTAACCATTCAATCTCTCTGTTTTACAAAATTTGTTAGAATACTCTAGTAGTATTCTCTATTTTAGAGCTAGTTTTTTTTTTTGCTAATTTTTTAAAGATGCTCTTAGTTGTACTCCATCCCTCTCTGAATAACTATTAAATATTTTTTAGATTTTTATATCATAAGTTTAACTAGATTTATATAAATATATACAATACATGTAGTATCTAAATAAATTAATTATGAAAATATTAATATTTTTTATAAATTAGATAAAAATATTTTTTAATGAAAAGAGAATGACATTTATGGTAAATTCTATGTTTAGCACTGCACGTGTGCATGCAGGAATATATGTTGCCTACATGGTGTCTCTTTTTCTTTCCATCTCCCCCGGTATGGCTCCATGTGAGTCCGTACAATAAGATCTGATAAGGTATGCACATGCATGTGTTTGAGTGGTGGCACGAGCTGGATCGGTCGGTGCTTTTGTCTCGTGCTAATTAGGCAGCTGCAGCTCCCAGCTGAAAAAAAAAACTTATATGCATGGCCATGTTTCCCGGGGAGTATTTACTTGGGAACCATGGGGTGGTTACTGGTTAGCAGTTGCTAGTTGTCCTGCTTCGTTCACAACGGGATTCCATCGGCACGTATTTTCACTTGGTGAACCATGCAGTCAAACTTGCCTCTCGGCTCGATCATCAACTGATTCATTCATGCATGCTCCCCAAACGTGCAACACCCACATTTACTTTGCGTCCTGCCTCGGTCCGTGTGTCTCCCCACAGCCACATAAATAATGTCGCGTTTCACACGGCAACGGGCATGCAATGCAGGTAGAGTAGAAAAGAAAGATTCCCGAAGCAGAATGGCTTCAATGGAAGGGTGGCCCGCGCCGGTCATTCGCTCCGACGTCTCTGGCCGGCCTAATCCCCACGCACCGCCCTGTGATCCTGGTCTGGTCTGGTTCCCCAGAAGCCAGGAGAAGCTCTCCCGGTTCGTGCTTCACCGGCAGGCAGGGCCGAAGCCGAGCCAGGCGCTGCCGCGCGCGCTGGCCGGCCGGGAAGCTAGTCTTGCACGGCATGACTATTGACTTTATTGTCATTTCTGCAGAGTACACTTGTGTCACGGTCACTTTTAAGCTGATTCGCATGATCCGTTGCTCGATCTGTGATTGCCGAACGATTCAATCCAGAACAAAAAAAAACAAAGTACGAGGGGGAGCGGAGTGACCGTGATGACGGGGAAGAACGAGAAGAGGTGGTGTCAGTCGATCAGGATGTCGCCTTGTGGCCGGCCGTCTGGGTTCGGTGGCGGTGGCGTCGACGACCGCGCAATTCCAACTCGCCCACGTACTACTGTACTTGTGGGGGTGCAAACCACCCACCCATTTTTAGGTGCACCTTTAAACCTCTTTAATTATTTGTACTACTTTAAAAAAAATTAAATAAGTAATATAAATACTTGAACTAGAGAGGTTTAGAGGTGCACCTAAAGATGCTCCTCTATGCGCGGTCGTCGTTGAGACGGACTCGATCCTCTCCTAGAGTCTCCTCCTGTATCGTGATCCGTGCGCGCATCATTCGCCAACCCGCTGGCCTGCCATGTTTGTACGCCGTGGAGCACACGTACGAATCCATCCACCGTGCACCGTGGTTTCCTTTCCCCTTCAGGCTTCGTTTGGCAACTGGTGGAGCCAACCCAAGGGAGATCTCACCCCGGCGTGGGTGGGGTTGATCCAAGGGGGCCACCCGATCCACTGCCATGCAGGTTTGAATCCCCTGTGGCTAACTAAACTATTTGGATGGAGACGGTGGATTGGCAGGGTTTTTGCTTTGGCTACAAAAAATTAAAAAAAAAATAGACCTACTGTTTTTCTAGAGCAATGACAAGTTGTGCCACCTGTACGCAACTTCAAGTAAAATTTATATACATAGAGAATCACACAAATTTGATATAAGACTTGGAAACTAAGCGTGCTAACTATTAGAAAATCACAAAATATCAGAAAAACTGAAAGATGAACCAAA
Organism: Microstegium vimineum; assembly: GCA_022036555.1. Lineage (NCBI taxonomy): Eukaryota > Viridiplantae > Streptophyta > Magnoliopsida > Poales > Poaceae > Microstegium > Microstegium vimineum. The sequence goes on from CM039127.1 coordinate 8,702,254, forward strand.
AATAATCTTGAAACAATAACAAAAATCAACATAAAATTCAGAAAAAAAATACAAATTACTAATATAAAATGTGGTGGACAAGCTCCATTTAATCCAATCCAGCAAGAAACATCTGCATATAGAACAACTTATCATGCCGGTCCATATCATAGTTTTAACATGCTAGATTATATGCATGTTGTATACCCCTCCAATATCATTATCAAATATTCTAGAAATTTAAAACTAAAAATTACAATATTGAACATGACTTAAATTGTATGGAATGTATCCTTGGTCCCAACCGGCACATTCATCATACAACTGAACATGATTAATTCTTTGCCACGGTATAGCACAAGAGCAAGGGAGTCACATAACTAAAATCAAAAGCAACATTGCTTTAAGAGCTCACATATAACCTGCATCATATATGTAGTAGCAGTATAATAACACTTAATCTCTTACTATATAGAAAGTATGCAACTAAAAATGATGCAATATGTATATCTACATTACAATATGATAATACTAATCTATGTTGTGCCCTTATGTTGCGGAATCATCTTTCATTCCTTTAGCTCCTTGTACCTATTCCAAAAGGCAAGAATCAAAGACAATTAGGTTATATGTCTGAAATTCAGTGGTTAAACCTCACACAATATTTCATAAAAATAATGTTTTAACTGCCTAAGCTCTTATTGGATAAAAATAGACTCGCTTAAATCTTTTTAACTAGAGAAGACAAATATCTGTATATAGGAGAGTATTACCTCCTTGAAGCCCTTGTTCGTCTTCACACAACTGTCGGGACTTCAACATCAGGCTGGACTTGTGCAGTCCATAGGCACTTCAGGTCCACCCATCTCGGCCATCACATTTGGATCAAAAGTTGTCAGTATATAAACTTATAGAAACGTAACATACAAAAATTATATGTCAAGTATGCAAGCTAGGCTACAGAAAAAGATCAGTTTTTAAACTCTAAGAATCAGCTCATCCACTGCTACATGTACATGCACTTACCCAAAGCAAGAAAAAGTACCACAACAAAATTACATGCTGCTTGATTGTTACTAGCAGATATATTTTTAACATTAGCTAGAATACCACAAATTATGAAAGAAATTCTCATACTCACTTCCTGATAAAAAGAACAATAACTAGGCAAGCAAGATGTATATAGCTTAGTGCCATCTAGAGAACAATAACCCGTCAACATCACAGAGAACCAAACTGATCAGCGCCTGACAATAAATACAATTAGGCAGTAAACTAAAGATGCAACTAGACACTAATCAACTCAGCGCTTGACAGCAAGGCAGTAAACTAAAGATACAAACTGATCAGCCCCAATCTGACAATAGCTCAGCACCTGACAGTCTTGGTGTACAAATAAACTAAAGATGAAGCTAGCTAGCAGAGCTCTTGATGACTGCATGCATGCATACTAGCAGTAATATTTTTCTACTATAGTAGTAGGACTAGTGTGCACTCCTGACTCGTCTCCCTTGCCCTTAATTAACTAGACACTAATCCATGCCCTTAAAAGAAATAAGAAAGGGTGTGAAAAAGGTAGGAATTATATAACAACATAGAAAAAACTGATGCTTTTCCATGTTCTCACACTGCATACTGAACTTCTTTGTTATGCTCAAACTTCAAAGGCATGTACTACACAAAAATATGCACATGAACGAACGAACCTACAAGGCTTCCTATTAATACTACTGAATATTTCCATTCTCACGTGGTGTGCATGCATGCAAGCTGCCATGGATTTTCTGCCACGAAAGCAAAAGCAGTCCATACTATAATACAATGTGGTGGTGGTGGCATCAAATTCCTGACGAATTTCCATTCAAAGCTACATGTCCCCTACGCACAAGCACACACAGTACAGTCCAGTCCAGTCCAGATGTCGGTCAGTGAATCGTGCTGCCACATCAGTTTTTCAGAAAACAAAACCATTTGAATAAGCTAGAACAGATCTGAAACGTAGGTACTGCAATCCTATGCCAGAAAGCTTAGATTACTAAAAAAGCCTATGGCCACTAAACCTGCTAGGTGTTCAAATGCGGTGACACAGTTTTGGAGGATCTCCTTTTCATGGAAAAAAAAACTCTGAACATTTTGTTGTTGTGAGGTAATGAAATTCATGCTTCATTTTGTGGAAAAAAGAAAGAATGACTATTTAGCTGAGTAGTCCACCTAGCTGAACTCTTGCCAACTTTACAATGAGCTGCTCCAAAGCTCAAACGAATTCAGTGTCTTAGTTATAAAAGTAATATTTTCAAGCTAGCTAGCGATATGGCACCATGCCATGTGTTTTGTTTGCTTTTGCAGCCTGAACCTGAATAATGGCGCCCCGATCGCTAGCTGTTGGAGTATTAGGCAATCCTACAGCAGCAGCAGCAGCAGCTCATCCGTGTACTACTCCTACAGTCCTACTAGCAAACTGAACATATGCTAGCGCCATTAGTGAGCTACTAGAGTGGTACTTGCAGCTGCCCATTGTGAATGACCGCTCCTCGCATCTCATGCTTCAGGCTACTTGGTTCCACTTCCATCATCATCAGAGATGATCGATTCACACACAAGTCTTAATAACAAAGAGAACTGACAACAACTAGGCAAGGCAACAACAGTAATTTTTTCAAGAAGCAAACTATCATCGATCAAACAACAGAAAGCAGAGAGGGAGGGAGATCTGGTCAGACCTGGAAAAGAATAACACTTCACTCTAGGCCGAAGCGGGAGCAGTTCATCACAATCTCGATCTGACTCTAACCATAGCAAGAAAACAGATCAGGAAAAGGAAAAAGGGAAGGGATTCGAAGAAGGACATGGGGGACGTGAGCTGGTGGAAGCACACCTGATCCACCGGCAGCCGCTGGTCTCGACTGCCAACGGGAGCCTCACTCTAGACCGGAGCCAGCAGTTCGTCGTCGTCTCGATCTGACGCCAACCATAGCAAGAAAAGAGATGAGGAAAAGAGAAAAGAGGAAGGGATTGGAGAGAGGAGATGAGGGGCGTGAGCTGGCGGAGGCGCACCTGATCCACCCCCCGCCGCCGGTCTCGGTTGCCGACGGGAGCGGAGCGGAGGAGCGTCGGCGTTGGCGCCGCCTTCTGGGAGCGGAGCGTCGCGAGACCGCGTGACTCTCCCGGCCTCGGGTGGAGATGTGGGAGACCCACGTGGTTTGGACGGGATTGGGTTGGATTCGGTCCCGTCCACGTTATTGCCAAATGCGAATTTTGGATTCAAGTGTATTGTCACCCCGGCGTGGATAGAATCCACCGATGGCGGGGTTTAGCCCCCAATCCACGTCAATACCTCCCTATCCAAACGAAGCCTCATTGAATCATATCATTTCATGGTTCATGCGTACGTACGTGGATGCCCCGGCCTCTTTCCTCGATCTGTCTTTCGTGCGCAAAAGGCCCACGCACACGTACGGCCGGCCAAGCACTGCCCGTGCACCCGTGCCACTTGCCAGCGTAATTAGCGCGCGTCATCGTCACGCGCGCGGTCACATATTTTGCCCGTGCGCGCACGGGGCACACCGAGACACGCGGGACTCGAGGTGAAACTGAGAACCAGCTGAGGCACGGCATGATACTTCACCGGCGCCTACATACAACACATGCATGGGTCGATCTGCAGAAATACCGGGCCAGCCAGCGAGGCCGGCCATGGATGCATTGCATGGGCCATTTCATTTTTATTTAGTACTAGCCATCAGCAAATAGGGCGTTGGGGGCTGGGGCGTACCATCCATCTCACTGATATCCTCGCCGGTCGCCGCCTTCCCGCGAAGCGCGAACGATCGAGTCGATATGCCAATCCACTGGCTGCCACGCGCCCGGCCGTCGGTGCCGCTGCCGCCCGCCCGGCCCAAACGCGCGCGCGCGGCTGCCGTTTTCCAAGCGAAGGCCGGCCGGTCGTCGATCCGCTTGCCGTCTTCCCGATCTCCATCGATCTCCTTCCTTGGTTCGTTCGCCTTAACTCCCCGCGAGCAAACGACGACACGCGCATCATATCCATCCATGCGCACGAGCAACGCTGCGGGTTTCGCTCAACCCCTAGCGTCATTTTTGCTCCTCGGCAGTCTTCTTTGCACCAGCAGCGCGCACGAGCGAGTTCTGCTGCGGTACGTCGTCCTCACATCGCTTGGAGCTAGCCCGGCACTTCTCCCGCTCCATCTCCGTCGCCATTATTCTCGCCATTGAATGCCCCCTGGAACGATCGACAAAGCGTGCGCCAGGCCGCGCGTGCGTGCATTACGTGCTGTGACCGGTGCGTCAGATCGACCGGGCAAAGTAGCGTGAGTGTAGCTGGGGAAGGACGACGTTCTATTAAGTTTAAGTGTTCAACTAAAACGCATGATAAATATAAAAGACACATATAAAACTTTGGGTAGTTCAGATACCGGGAGATATTACCCGAATTACCCAAACTAATTTCGATTAATTAAAATCACTATCCGAATTTAGGATCGGATACCTCAGATATTTTGCTTAGGCTGAGCTGAAACTCACTGTTATGCCATTTTTCAGCCCATGAACTCACTAATAGGTCGTCCCGTCTAGCCCTACAAGTAAAGGAGACACGAGCGCTCGCAGATGAGCTTCAGGAGACACCATTCCTGATTAATAAACATCAAATTATATCCTTTCTCGCAAAAAAAAAAGGACAAATGACAAAAGGGCAAGAGACACACCATTTCCTCTTCTGCATTTTTAATTAGGATCAGACCATTAGGTTATCCATATACGTTTTCAGCTTAGGTTTTACTAACTTGCTAGCTAGGATAGGGTGAATACTTAGCCAAGCTTGCAAGCCACTTGCCCCCTTGTGAATTGGATATTAACCTTTTAGGTAGGAATACTTTGAGGAAAAATTCTGCACATGCGCGCATTATGCATCGCGCATTTGCCGGTCAACAATCATGCTCGCACCTACAATGCATGAGCACCTATATAGTATTTTAGTCATCATTAGAATATGAACACAATTTTTCATGCATTAATTCTTTAAATATATTATTCTTCCCTTAAATTGTAACAACAAACTAATTTTGATGATACAATTATAAAATCGTTCTACACATCTTATTAATTCCTTTTCTTCTAGTTCATCGGATGCTGAAAATTGTGTATATACTATCTTGAATATTAGAGGTTGGGTCGAATTAAGTTCACATATTGCATTTTGCTCTTTGCTACGGAGGCAGTAACAGAAGGCCGGCCAGCAGAATGTCACCTGCTGCCACTGCCAGCCCATATCATCCCTTGCTTGACAAACTGGAAGAAGGATCAAATCAGTGTACTTTTCATCTACTACAGGCCTACAGCTAGGAGCTATCAGCACTGTACACGCTCGGCATGTCCATGTCCGGGATGTCCCCATCCATCAGTAGCTAGCTCCCCTCTTCAATTCCCCCCCTACATACCCTATCTCACCAGTCACCAGTCATCACCCCTCCATTTTTACGCTCGCGCGCACAATTCCAAGGGATGTAGCAAAACAAAAGGAAGGAGGAGAGTGGTACGGTGGCATTAACTGTGTTGTAACACAATACTACGGCAGTAGTAGGTGAGAAAGCTAGCTAGCCATTTTATATAAGCATGCAGCGGCCGGGGGCAAGAACAGGAGAAAATCCATAGGGTTCTTCGTCCTCCCTCCGATCCCCACACTACTCTACAGGAGCAGCAAACAGCTGGAGACACAACACACACACCCTTTGCCTTTGCCCTGGCCGGCCGATCGATCTGCTCTTCCTTCCCCTGCCCCCCTCTCTCACTAGTCACCAGCACCTATCATCATATCATCGATCGAGGGAAGAAGGACCACCACCCACCGGCCAGCAAAGCAATCCGTCGATAAAAGCGCACATCGGAGCAGCAGCATATGGCGTCCTCCAACAGGCACTGGCCGAGCATGTACAGGTCCAGCCTCGCCTGCAACTTCCAGCAGCAGCCTGACATGAACAACGGCGGCGGCAAGTCCTCACTCATGTCCTCAAGTATGCCGCTGCTACCATCCTGTCTCGATCTCTAGTCTTATCTACAAGCAAGCATGTTGCACCCTTCACTACCTGCATGTTACTGTTTGTTTCTTGCTACATGCATGCTCAAATCAGCGGCAGGCAGGCAGCATAGCACGTAGCTAGCTAGGGTTTGGTTTCTTGAAACCGGCTGCCGGTGGGGGCTTTGCTTAATTAGATCCGTCGTTAAGATGAGATGTGTGCTTGCTTCTTCTTCCCTGCCGCAGGGTGCGAAGAGAACGGCGGAAGGAATCCGGAGCCAAGGCCACGGTGGAACCCGCGGCCGGAGCAGATCAGGATCCTGGAAGGGATCTTCAACTCGGGCATGGTGAACCCGTCGCGCGACGAGATCCGCTGCATCCGCCTCCAGCTGCAGGACTACGGCCCCGTCGGCGACGCCAACGTCTTCTACTGGTTCCAGAACCGCAAGTCCCGCACCAAGCACAAGCTGCGCGCCGCCGCGGGGGGGCAGATGCAGCAGCTGTCCGCCCGTGCCACCCTGCAGGCGGCGCGAACCAGGCACATGCAGCTCGCGGCGGCTCCCGTGGCGCTGGCGCCCACCTCCTCGTCCTCGTCGTCCTCCGACGGCCGGTCCTCATCGGGGTCGTCGAGCAAGTCAGCAGTAGTAGCAGTGACGCCGATGACGACGACCGCCACCGCCGTCGCGCTCGCGTCTGCCACAGCCGCACCAGTCGTCTTCCCGACGACGACGGCCATGGACCTGCTCACGCCACTGCCACCGTCGGCGGCGGCTCTGGCTGCACGCCAACTCTACTACCAGTACCAGTACCACAACCAGATCATGGCGCCGCCGCCAATGATGCCCGATCTGATGATCGCGTCCCCCGAGCCGCCACTCCTTCCGCCGCAGTGGCAGCAGCAAGCTGGCGGACACGGACATGAGCATTACCTGGCGGCCACCGACCTCGGCGGCGTCCTCGGTGGTGGTGGCCACACCCACAACACGACGGCCATGCACCGTGCCGCCGCCGTCTCACTCTCACCCACCGTTCTCTTTGGCCTGTGCAACGAAGCTCTAGGGCAAGACTACTGCGCCGCCGACATCAGCGTCGTCTCCAAACAGGGACTCGGCGGCCTCGGCCATGGCCAGTTCTGGAACAGCACCGCCTGCGGAGGAGGTTCTGATCTGAGCAATAGCGTCAAGACCGACGCCGTGAGCGCCGTGATCAGGGACGACGAGAAGGCCAGGCTCGGGTTACTCCCCTACTACGGCTTGGCTGGCGCAACGACAACCGCTGCCGCTCCTGCGCATGCCGCTGCTGCTGCAGATGCCGGTACGGCGGCGGCCATGACGATGCTTCCAAGCTCTACTGCGCCGAGCAACGCCGCCTCGACCATGAGCGCCGCCGTACTCACCGATCAGTTGCAAGGTGCGTGATAGTAACTTAATTAGTAGTAGAATCTTAGATCATATGCAATTTCGTTTCATCCTTGTCTCTTTCTCCCTTACTCTCGATCCATCTTTACTGCGGCCCGGCTTTCACAACACAAGCATTGTTCTGTTCTTGTTTTTTTTTCGTGCAAAAGCTTGTAGTAATAGCATGTACGTACTATCCATGCATCGTCCTGGCGTGCCTGAACTGCACGCATCGTCCTCGTGCCTGTCTCGATCTACTTGGGAGCTTGGATGTAGCGAGGTTGGGCAAAGGGGAGGACATGCCACTTCGATGATAGGAATAGGAATGCATGCATGGCTCCAATTTCTTGCGATCACATCGGATGCCAATGCATGGTACGTGTTGGTGTGTCGCAGGCAATGAGACAAGGTTAGGCATGCATGCGTGCATGTAAAATCTACTGGTGCATGCATGCACCGATCTTGTCACGCTGTATATATATATGTGCACCCTGTTGGTGCACAGCTAGCTAGAGATGGACATTTCCATGACAAGGTTACACTTGCACAGGGCCGGGGGGACTTGTCAGCTTGCATTGTAAGCATACATACGCTTTTACATCGCCGACGATAGGTGTGTAGAGGTAGAGAAAGAACCAAAAGTTGTGGCCGCAGCTGTTTCCCATTCCATGCTTGGGAATAATGAAAGCACTACCGTGCAATGTCATACACGGTACTACTACACATATAGTACGTCACTAATAAACACGAGGACATAGCGACTAGCTGGTGGGGAATATATATATATATATATATATATATCGTTGAGCTTAAGCAGGCAGAAAAGCATGCATTGTGTTATCATGGAGTAGGAAGATTTTTAAGCATTAGATTCCAAGAGAAAACTTTATGGCATAACTGCAAACATCAAACATGCATGTTGATTGTTTGATTGCTAGTAGTACTATATGCATGGATATGTTACACATGTACTCCCTCCGTCCTAAATTAACTGTTGTTTTGGGTTTTCGTGTCACAATTTTGATTAGATTTATATAAAATATATGCAACATTTATGTTTTCAAATAAATTTATTAAAAACTAGATTAAAAAATTTATCTAATGATATCAATTATGTATCATAACTATTAATAATTTTTTATATAAAATTAATCCAAAATATTTCTCAAGAAGTGAGAAAGATAAATATTTTAGGACGGATGTTATTCCGTACTAGTATATGTGAAAAGACTGGATATGTGGTAGGATAGATGTGAAATGATCCAGCATGTCTCCATCATATCGAGGTCATAAATGGTGCCCTTGTATAGTCTTGTCGGGGTTCTTTCTTGAAGAAGGTGAAACATCTAGGAGTATAGTACTCCTAGATCGAACGACCATGCGTACGTTTATTGATCGAGAAGATTGAGAGTGATGGTTGTCAAATCGTCTCCTGCTCGATCAGTCGATCTTCAAGAAAACCCTTGAAGAAATCTCGCTATTGATTTCACACGTACGGCAGCTAGCTACGTATACTCCTAGGCATTCGTATAGTTTCTGCCAAGTGCGCTTCGAAAGGCTGCAAGTTTTTGGCGATGATTCCACTCGATCCATCTGATCGTTATATAAGTAGCTGCTAATTAAGATATCTGTCAGCAGGGCTGTTGGATGCTGGGCTGCTGGTCGGGGAGACGCCGCCGCCGACGGCGACGGTGGTGGCTGTGGCGCGGGACGCCATGACGTGCGCGCCCACGGCCACCGCGCAGTTCAGCGTCCCGGCAGCGATGCGCCTGGACGTGAAGCTGGCGTTCGGCGAGGCCGCCGTGCTGGCGCGCCACACCGGCGAGGCGGTCCCCGTCGACGAGTCCGGAGTCACCGTCGAGCCGCTCCAGGAGGACACTCTCTACTACGTGCTCATGGTATGTAATAACCTATATATAGCTAGCTAGCGATCATGAACTAATCCCGCTGCTACCAGTGTTCAGTACTAGTAACATTATTGTACACCTCATTTGTTTTGCTTTTTTTATTTGTACAGGAGACTAATAACTGAATTATATGAGCTGCAAGTATTCTGAGTCAAAAAAAAAAAAGTTGTCAAAGGGGCCGCGAAGAGTGACAACACTACTGATCCAAGCACGTACGCCTATATATTTCGGAGTCTAGCTAGCTGCTCTCATATGATATGTATCATTTTCCTTCGGCACGAACCAAACCTTGCTAGGTATATATATATTCTGCAATGCATCCATGTACTCTAAAAGTCAGGACCAGATCAGACAGCAATGTCTTTTGCTTTATTTTCATCTAATGAAATGGAATAAACCAACATCTCTGAAGTGGATGTTTTTTTGGTGGAATGGAGGTTGCCATTGTGTGCGATGAATGATGAGAGGCATAAGAAACAACGGGCACTGACCTGTTCGCTTAGCCGTTTTAATGGCCGATAAGTCAGCTGATGGTTTTTTTTGTTGTTTTTTTTAAGAGAAAAACATTGTTTTAATAGCTGAAACGAGCGTCGTTTGGTTGGGTCCTCCAGGTGTGAGGCCAGCCGCCCGGGTTCGAACCCGAGACCCCGCGCATTTAAGCCTTCTTAAGGCCGGGGAGTAGCGCCCCATTCTCTAAAATAAAAAATAATAAACTGACTTATAAGTCAAATGAATAGGGGATGATATAGTCTGCAGGGTGCATGGGGAGGTCTGAATTTCTGATGATAAAAGGTTTCAAGTGCAGAGGAGACTTGTAGCGATAGGCAGCCAATAGCACTGTTGTACTACGTGGAAGTAGCCAGGCTGCCAGAGAACATACGTTTCGTGTGGGCAGACCTCTCCCGTGCGCAACCTGCCTTGCTCCCTCGCTGGCTCTGGCTGGTAGCTGCCCGGCCTTCCGTCCAGTCCAGCAGTGTCCGGCGGCCGTCCGGCGGGGCAGGTCGCATCGGCAGACCAACCGGACGGTTCTGCACCTGTGCTCTGCCAGTGGCTCGATCGCTCGTCGTTGAAGAAACCCATGCATGCGGCCATGCGTGTGCATTGCCCCCTCATCTCTGTACAGTGCTGTCTCCGGCCGGTCTCCACCCCACCCCACCCCACCTATGTTTGACAGTGCTTCTACCTGTTTGTTTGTTTCAGTTATCTGACTCATTCACTGTTTCTGCACTATTTATATGAGTTATTCCCTCTTTTTTCTCCTAGAATCATTGAAGAAGCTATTTTTTTTTTCAATTTAACCTACTACAGTGCGAAAAGAGAGAAAAAAAAAGATAAAAACAACTCTTATAAACAATATATAAACCATAAATACGTAGTAAGTCGGACCTAATAGGAACCCTGCTAAACGGTACCTCTGTCTTGTTTGCAGGGTGCACCGACCACTGTCTGTCCATCTCACACGCAGTTAAAAGGGAGGGTTTGTTTGTCGTGCACAGAGAGTGGCAGACCGCAGACGTGTGCCGGCGTGCAGTGCAGTGCACGGCCGCGCGCATGCATGCAGCCCAGGCACAGCTCCGGCCGGCCGGTAAAGAACGCTGCAGGCAGGGTTTTGACATCGCTGATCTTTAACGGTGATGTTTCATTCATGGCGGCAAGCAATGCACGCAAGTGACGGCTTTTTCTCCTTTTCAATTGACCTGTGCACGCAACGCGGGTTTTCCATTTGGCCGATGATGTGCATGTGCTACACTACATTGCTAGGACAAGTCGTCATGATGCCTTTTTTTTTCTTTACTGATGAGGAGAAGTCATGACTCATGATAGATGCCTACTAGTACTACTAGAGAGAGCACTACATGAAGAACCTCCTACACACGGCCTGGCCTGCTAAATTCATGAACGGGCCAGTTAGTGTGCGGACCCAACAAAACCTTGCTTTGTCTCGATCGGGCCTAATACGACTATCCAGCCCCACCCTAAAGTTCATCGAGGCATTTTCCTAAAACCATGCTCTAAAAAATAATAAATCTTCAAAATTTTCAGGTTTAAATAAATTTCTAAAAAAATTAGAATAATAAACATATTTTAGTAATTTTAAATGCATATTTATTTTAGATTTTTTTTTTAAAAAAAGTTGTTTAAATAGAGTCTAAATGATCTTCCTGAAATTCCTATTTATCTCTCCCTTGTGTGGATGAAGTGGTGCGACGTACAAGAACCATCAACATCTGTCAGATTACTTGAGTTCCTCATCTTCTCTCTCATTATTTCCTTGGGATAATTGGGTGTGGGATATCTTGAAAGACAAAAATTGGATGGTGCATGCGGTTTCGTGTAATTAACCCAATGGACACTGTGATCCGATTCATCAATCAAATTACTTAATATAAGTCATATAATGGATCGTCGTGCATCTCATCTCACGATCATCTATCTTATCTCATAGTCCTGGTCCATTTGGACAGCCTCACAATGGGTCATCCAAGACCAAGCTAGATCACCAAGTCGGCAAGTGGAGAGAAGATAATCCCAAAGTCGGCATGCAAGAGTTCAGACGTGCACACGTTCAGGGACAGAGATCACAGACATTCTACAGCCACCTCGCAAAGCGATCTGCCCTCGATCTGCTGCCACCGTACATGCAAATGAAGGCCATGATCAGAAGAATTCATAGGAAAGGCGTCATGGCGGTCAGTGCCTGCACCCGGACGCGTTTTGACGTTTCTGCTCAGCTCCTCCGGCGTAGGAGCAGCGCAACGGGACGCCACACATACGCGACCGCGATCTCCTCCCGAAAGCCAGGGCTTCCACGCAATTCACTACTGCTGGCTTCCGGCTTCAATGAAGTGCCTCCAACTCGAGACCCGATGAAACCGTTATTAGTCTCTTGCAGATGAAGCTCAAGGATAAACTAGTTAAACTTCCTGAAAGCGACCTGAAATACATATATAAATGTGTGCTCCATATCAAACTGTTCAGGTCGAGTGATGATTTCGTCAGCTCAATTGACTTGTCCGGTAAGGATTTATGTATATATTTATTATTTATTAATTATTATATATTGATGTAGAAACCGCAGGGCGCGCGTTCAAAGATAAGACCCACAGATCGGTGCGACGCAATGATAGGAACAAGTGGCTGCTGAATCCGAATGATCCGTGTGCAATGATAGACCAGAACATGGACGCAGTTGCGTCTGCATGGCTTGTGAAGCTAGCGACTGAGGTCGATCAGGGAGGGAGAAGATGACCCAATCATGAGCTGATTTTCTTGCTCGCCAAGAGAGTTGCTGGTCTGAAAGGACTGCAGATGTTGTGTGCTCCGACGGACCTCCTCGATGACCGCTCATGCTCTAGCTAGCTTATTCTTTTGGAGAATCGATGGGGATGTTGTGTGCCAACAGTCAGTGAAGAAGCCAATAGGCGTTGCCAATGCCATGCATATTTGAGGAGCCAAATTCTCTTCAGACGATCCAAGAGCTAGCAGTGATCAACTTAACATCCAGAAGCTTAATTTTGAGAAAATTCTAACAAATGCCTACGAGTACTGGTATTTGTATTCATACACATTCTGAATGCTGAAACCCAACAAAAAAAAAAATGTTATCTGAACTCTGAACTCTGAACTCTGAATTCTGAAGGCGGTACGAAAAGAACCATGGACGCTATTCACCGATAGTCTGAACTCGGAGATCCTGCTGCTAGCTGACATATGCATTACATGGTATCCATGCTTTTAGTCAACCGCGCAAGAGAATAAAACAAATGCACGCCTAGAACACAAAATATCAACCGCCGCAAGCGCAAGATACCATTCATGCACAGGCAAGGTACGTGTACGTCCCTGAATTTCTGCAGAGATCTTGCACAATATTTAATCTCGTTCAAGTTTGATTGCAGGCCAGCTAAGTTTCCCTCCATTTTCGCTAGGTACCTTGACGAATGAGCCACACTGACTTCATTTGCCAGAAATCGCCAACTGCCAGCCAGCCCGTGTCAGCCATGACACACCAAGGCTGCCTGTTTGATGGCAGTATATAAACCCCAGTGCAATCAACAGCTACAATCTTCAGAAGAGGCGGCTAGGGAATTCGATCGAATTGGTTGCATTGATTCCACGAGCAGGCAGGCAGCAATGGCGATTGGCGCACCGGATGATTCCCATCAGCCGGCTGATGCTAACCAGGCTGCAAACATCCTCGAGAATGTGTGGGCTACCATCGTAGCCTCCGCTGCTACCCCGGCCGCGACGTCGTCGGAGGTGGGCAAAGAGAGGCCACCGGAGGCGATCTTGGAGAGGCTTCCCAGCCTGGGGAGGTGGATTTCCATGGGAGCCAAGGAGTGGGACGAGCTCCTGCTCAGTGGTGGCACGGCGCTCGCGTCGGACGCCTTCGCCTCCGGTGAGCTGCTCGCCGCCTCACCGGCGAACCAAGAAGCAGACCGGCACGGTCATCGGGCCAGCACCAGCAGCAGCTCCAAAACGGCGGCGGCGGCGTGCAAGAGCTACAGGGGCGTGAGGCGGCGGCCGTGGGGCAAGTTCGCGGCGGAGATAAGGGACACGCGGAGGAAAGGCGCGCGGGTGTGGCTTGGCACGTACACCACCGCCGACGAGGCCGCGCTGGCCTACGACAAGGCGGCGCTGCGCATGCGCGGCCCGCGCGCGCACCTCAACTTCCCGCTCGACGTGGTGCAGCGCGAGCTGCAGCTGCAGTCGGCTGCGGACGGCTGCGGCGCCGAGGCTACGACCCGCGTGCTGCGCCGGAAGAGGAGGAGAGCCAATAATGATCACGACACTGCAGCTGCTGATGGTACAAGAAGCCATGGGAGTGTGGCGGCTGTGGCGGCAACTGGCCGTGATCCGACCATGGTGTCGTTCGCCTGTGCGAAGAAAGATCAGGGGACGCCGCCGTCGATGATGCAAGAACGTTCGATCAGTGACCCAGGAGCGGTGATCGAATTCGAGGACATCGGTGGCGAGTACTGGGACTACTTGTTCACCTAACTATTATTAGGCCTTTTTTCCGACAAAGAAACGGTAGTATACAATTAGAACTCCTAGATATATATATAGGGCTGGCTATTCATGGAAAGAAAAGAGAAATGATATAGCTAAATCTCAATCTCTAGCAGTAACTGTACAGATCATCAGGTTCGACTGTTCTTGAGAGACTGCATGTGTGCAAGTATAAGTGTACTACTTAGATGTAGCCAAACATTATTAGGTGATTAATTAATTAGCTGGTCACTTGATCGATGATATCTACTTGTAAATACCCATGCATTTAGGTGATTTATTAGTTTATCAGTTCATGATAATATGACAACAGACATGAGTAATTTAGATACAAATTAAAGTATTTACTTTATATATTATGTTTCAATAATAGTAGCTGTGGATAATTTAAAAACATATATATTACCAGAAATTATATGTTATTTTTAGTATCTTTGGTAGTGCCAAAAGTGGGTAATTTAGATGTAAAATTAGAGGATTACTTTGTAGCAGTATGTGTGTATGAAATACATAATGAAAAAGACGCACATACTACTATATAGAACCGTTTCGAAATTACAGTAGACAAAGACTCTGAAGTTGCCTGACTGAACTAAACTGCACTGCTCTGTTACGTACTTGGGCGTGTGCATGACGCACGAAGTGTAGGTTGGAAGCATGAAGGCACATGGGCGCACAAATAGGTCAGCCGGTCGTACGTGCACATGCACCCCGCACGTACGCATAAATCATAATTAAGTACACCGTTAATGGCTTGATGCAGCCGTGGTCATAAAAAATAATGAAAGGAAATAACGCCTATGAACGATATGATTTACTTCAGCAACTACTCCTACATTGGTTCATGCATCTCAAAACCCTACAGTGATGCATTCTCGTGTATCTCTCCGAAGGAATCAAGAAAACTAATTTATATGCCCAAACTATTATCCGTATATAAACAGAGAGAAATACGTATTGGGTGATTGACATATGATGTCAAAAATGACATGTGAGACTCACTGACAACAGCTTTTTTTTAAAAGTCACAGCTAGTCAATCAAAACAGCCAACCAAACCGCTTTCAGCTTTCTTTACAGCACATAACTCATAGCGGTATTTTCATAGCCCACAGCGCTCAACCAGACACCCCGAGCTGGTTCTCAGAACCATCTTGGAGCTTATCTACACATACATGATCTACCTCAATCAATATATATAGAATTATATTATGGGTAAGAATTAAACTAAGTTATACTTCAATTCACACCAACACACATGAATTGAAATGAATACATATGCATCCAAACAAAACTGGTTGGTCAGGAAGGATTATCCGACTAAGCTGATTTCAAGAACAAAACTAAGTCGATTTTACTACACCAGCATAGATCAAAAGAAAAACTGGCCTAGCCAGTTCCTGTAACCAGCTTAACCGATTTTACAGACTTTGTCCAAATTTAACTGTTAATAGATCTCCCGGAGTAAAAGTAACATGTAAATCCTTGGAAAATACATATTTACGCAAATGTTTCTCCTCTTGAAATTGATGATCAACATTTTTTGCTCAGAAGGTACACGCTAATTAGATTGATGATGATCGACAAACAATACAAAGCAAGGTTCCAATAGAGAATGTGGAAAGAATAAATACTGGAGAATGCAAAGCCAAAGCTTAAAAAACAAACTCAGTAAACTGCCGCAGCAGAAAATATTTTATCTAGGGAAATTGAGATTTCCCCAAAACATCAGTCTTATTGGGATGGGTAGTTACAAAAACGCCATCGCTGAGTTTTGCAACACGGAGGAACTGACACGGCCTTATAGTTACAAAAAAAACACCATCACAGAATTTTGCAACAACGGAGAAACTGACACAAGTTTGTGTCCCCAATTTTCTAGTGTACATTAAGGGCCATGCACAGCAATCCCATTATTTTTCGGCGAAGTGCAGTACGACAGCATAGGGAAAGTCCTGCCACTCTCGTCAATCCTATTATACACAAAGAATAGATTCTTTTTTAGAATATAGCAACTAAGCAGCCAAATAGTTGTGCCATGAGACTCCAAGAAACAGAGTTAACGGATGGCTCCTGCATGCTGTGGCCGTTTTATTTGAGACCAAACAAGACCAAGCAGGGGGAGTTCCTGTTAAGTTCCACATTCTAAACAAAGAGTTTCCATGTACGCAATGAATATTCTGTACGTTCAATTATCCAACAGAATATGTGAACGAACCAATGCTGTTTAGCTAGATATAAGCAAGATGCACTATAATGCGAGGAAAACCATGTAGACAAGTGTTGGTTTGTGTATTTTCCTTTTAAGTTTCAAAAGCACACATCTAATTTCAACTTTGTACTTCGAATGTGGATCTTGGGCATGAAATATCGGTCCACATTAGAAATTTTTTTTTGTAGTAGAACTGTGTCACGATACCTAGTTTGATTTCTTCTCCTGACCAGCAAGATCAGATTAGTCTTTCAATATACCAAATTGCCTTAGAGCTGACTTTAGATCGTCAGGATCATATCCCTCAATTGAAGCAATTCCTTGTTTCTCAAAGGATACAACATCTTGGAATGAATAGCTTCTGTTAGCATGGACTTGGTTTGGAGCAGTATTGAATGAGCCTTTGAGTATGATAGTTTTGTGCACGCCTCCAAGTAGTCCTTCGTAATCTGTGTCACCACATTCACCGACAATCACAGTGATGTTTGACAGCTCTACCCCCCATCTGATATACAAATACCTGCAAAAAGATGAATGAACGATCAGAAACTTGTTGTTTGGAATTTTTCTCACCCTGCAAAGACACACAGATACAGGGATAAATTTATTCCACAAAAATGTGATTATGTGAAGGTTATATTGCTCAAAAGGCTGTTTCAGACATTCTGGTGGAGAATTACGTCATAAATTAAGAATTGCAAAATGATTATTTTAATTGAGACTAGAAAGCAAATATCTTGATACTTTCTACATCTCTTTGACTTTTGTTTATGTGGGTAACCACCGTACATCTCCAACAGTCCATACACCTCATATAGACAACATGTTCCATAACTCTTCCGTGCTCCCACTTTAAGATTTTTTTCACACGATATGTATCATTGAAAATAACATTGTAATGTACAGCACAGATACGCCTATTAAAAGATGGAAACAGGAAACAATAACACCAAGTTGAGTTTTTACCAGTCTGCATTCAGTAAAGAAGAGTTTATTACACGTAATCACTGAATAATAAGGCATTTTGGTGTCACACCACGGAAGTCGCTCAGGACACAACTAGCAATGGGAAGCAACAGTGTCTTTGTGGAAATTAAGAAACAAGCTTGTGGAAAGCAAGCATTAAAGTAACAATCAGACCTTAAAGCCTGTGAGCGAGAAGCCAAAACAGGAATTACATTCAGCTTGCTACCATCATGGCTGTACAAAACATGGCAGCGCAGTGCTTGAATTCTCATTGTCCTCCTAATCTCCTTCACCGGAGGTGCCTACACAAATGAAACATATTATCACATCAGTAATGTACAGAAGATATAAAAAAATCAGTGGATAACTTGACAGAGCACAACAAGACTAAGAGACATACAGCTGAAGTATTGGACACTTTAAATGAAATGCAGTAAGTGGATGAGCATTCTTCGTCCTCAACAAGTATTTTTTGTCCACTTTCATTATTTTTCTCAGCCGCCCAACGAATTAGTGTCTTCCTTAAACCTTCTCCTCCCCAGCGATATTCAATTTGGGAGTGATAATCAAGATCAATCATAAATGGGAGCTCAGCAGGGCTAAGCATGTCCTCAGAGCTTGAAAACGGATAACAAAGATCACTGCCACTGTTACATATGAAGGCATCAAAGTCACTAGCTTCTATCCCTTCAGATATAAGCAAAGCATGTATCTCTGATATTGCTCTAGCCGTTGACAATACAAAACCAACAGCGCCACTTGATCTCTCATTGCTTGAAGCCTCAAAAATATTTTTAATAACCTGAACAAAGTCTGCATCTTGTACAGAGTCTACAGCAATTACAATGATGTGCTTCCTCCTACGCAATGATGACCACTTACCATTCTCACCTGGCCCATCCTTTTTGATGTCACTAACACCTGACAACTTTTGCACTGCATCCTCAATATGCCTTCTCACAGTATTTGAATTCCCCTCTTTGCTGCCTGATTTTTCACTGTCCAAGGAAAGCTTTAGGTTAAGTGATATGTCATGAATATCCCTCAGAGAGTCCTCAGGTGAATCTGCTTCAGATATTTCAGTTGCAACATCATTCTTTTGCCAGCGGGGATGTCTAGGCTTGAGAGTGACTACACGTGCCAAATAGTTCTTGCAATGTTCAGGCCACGAAAATTGATGGATGTTCTTCAGACCATTCTGGCGGCATCGTGTCCACAGTTGCTTATCTGACACAAGCTTATAAAGTGCCTCACCTATTTCATTTTGATTGTGGGGGTCAACAAGAATTCCATTATCAAGAACCTGAGCCAATAAATCAAAACAGGGAAAATGCATACTATATTAACAACTCAAGCAGGAATTTACCCACAGTAACAAAGAAAGCGTGTACATCAATACCCGATGTATGTCCACAGGACCACCATTTCGGGTGGCAACCATGGGTAGACCATATGCAGCAGCCTAGAAAGAAAAAAAAAACTCAAGATCAGATAACCAATTAGCAATCATTAACATGGCATAAGTAAGCAAAGGAAATATTGCAGAAGTAACCACCTCAATCAAGGTGAGTCCAAATGGTTCAATGAATGCACAATTGATAAAAACTCCCTGAAAATAATTGAAACTCAACATTAGTTGTGAAAAGTCAAGAATCAGTCAGTAGGTCTCTTGAAGTAAAATTACAAAGAAAAATTGAATTATACTAGCAAACAACAAAGTTCATCAGATAACACATAAGATTATCAAAAACTAGTCATCAACACTGCCAAGTTAGACATACTATCTACCTGCATGGCTTCATAGGGAATTCTGATAAGATAGTACTCCCTCCAGTCCAAATTCAAAATTGTTTTAGCTTTGTCCTAAATCAAACTTCTCTAGCTTTGACCAAGTTCATAAAGAAAAATGAACAAACATGTACAACATCAAACGAGATTCATTAGATACACCATGAAATATATTACCTCCATTCCAAATTGTAAGTCGCTTTGACTTTTTTGGTACATCAATTTTGCTACGTATCTTGACATAACTATATCTAGATACATAGTAAAATCGATGTACCAAAAAAGTCAAAGCGACTTATAATTTGGAACGGAGGGAGTATTTCGATACTGGTATACAGCAAATGTTAATGTTAATATAATATTCTATGAAGTTTGGTTAAAAGATACAGGACTTAAGACAAGTTTGGTTAAAAGTTCAGTAAGCCCAATCCACTGTTCTGAGGATGACATGAAGATGGCTACTGATATTCTGTCCTGCACCTGCCTTGTCTCCCTCTCACAATACACAAGCCAACATACAATGATTTGCTCCCGTTGGTTTGACAAGGTGGCTGATTATCTCCCTGGTTGGAAGGCTTGTTTACTGAATAGGTCTGGTCGCTTGATCATGGTTAAGGTGGTCTTGACTGCAGTACCCATCTATCTCATGATAGCTATAGATTTACCTAAATGGGTAATCAAGGCAATTGATAAACAGTGCAGGGGTTTCCTTGGGCAAGGAAGGGAGCAAGCAAATGGTGGAAATTGTCTCGTGTCTTGGGAGCTTGTCCAGCGCCCTCTACAGTATGGCGGTCTAGGAATTCATAACCTAGAAACCCTAGGCTGGGCGCTACACATCTGCTGGCTTTGGGCACAAAAAAAATAGATGCATCATGTTCATGGACTGGTCTGCCAATCCAAGTGCCACAAAATGTCAGGCCCCTCTTCAATGTTGCTGTAGAAACTCTAATTAGCTCAAATATAACTCTAGGTTGCAAGGAAAGACATTATTTGAGCTAGCACCTAATTTGTGTAAACTGATCCCCGAACGAGCAGTGAAACAACGTACTGTGGCTCAAGCCTTTGACAATAGGGGCTGGGTTGCGGATATTAGAGGGGTCTTGACTGTGCAAGTGCCAAGAGAATATTTACAGATCTGGGATCTGGTCGATGGTTTGGTTTTGCAACCAGAGGTCCCTGATCAACATAGGTGGCTAACAAATTCTGAACTTTACAGCAGCAAGTCAGATTACAATGCTTTCTTTTTGGGAAGTATTAGGTTTGCACCTTGGAAGCACATCTGGAAAAGCTGGGCACCTTTGAGATGTAAAGTCTTCATTTGGTTGGCCATTAAAAATCAGTGCTGGACAGCTGATCATCATCCTAAGCGTGGGCTTCTTCATCCAGCGGCATGTCTACTTTGTGACCAGGCGGAAGAAAATATCCAGCACGTCCTCATTTCTTGTGTGTTCGCTCGGCAAGCTTGGGCTTTGATTTTCCAGAGGCTCAACCTGCTGACTCTAGCTCCTCAAGAGATGAGTGATCGTTTCTCCTGCTGGTGGCGTTGCACCATTACTTAAAAGTGTTCCAAAAAATAAACGCAAGGGCCCCAATACCCTAATTATCCTAGTTGCTTGAGAATTATGGAAGCATTAGAATGCTTGTGTGTTTGAGGGTGCTAGGCCTAACAATGAAGTGTTGCTGCAATCAGTTGGCAATGGGAGCACCATGTGGTGCCAGGCAGGGTCCTCCAAGTTGCATGAGCTCCTTGCTAGGTCGCTCGTTCTAGATCATTAACGGGCCGAGTCTG
The DNA here is from genome assembly GCA_022036555.1 of Microstegium vimineum. Lineage (NCBI taxonomy): Eukaryota > Viridiplantae > Streptophyta > Magnoliopsida > Poales > Poaceae > Microstegium > Microstegium vimineum. Next base: position 8,723,332 of record CM039127.1, read on the forward strand.
TTCGTGGTGGTGTGTATTTTTTTTCTTTCCCATTGTGTATGGGGTGTTTTTTTTTGGAGGGAGTAACACCCCCCCCCCCCTCCCTTTATGTATATCTTCTTAATGAAATGACAGACAGCTATCTTGCGTTGTTCGAGAAAAAAAATATTCTATAAATTTAGTCAAAGTTTAACAAGTTTGACTTTGGACAAAACTAAACAACTTAAAATTTGAAATAGAGGGTTATTAATCTCAAAAAAAGATAAGGTGGAATCCACTAGCACTCCGATCACATTGAAACATCTTAATGCATTAAAACGTAGGAAGGCTCAGTTACTTTTGTTCTCGCAGCTAAACGATAAATATCAGGAACTTCAAATTGCTTATGGTGCTTGGGGTATGCCACTTGTCCATATAGATCGTATTTATCAATTAACTTGAGTACTGAAGTCAAAACAGCTGCATTTGTGCTTGACATTTCATCAATGACATCACGATTGCCCATGATCAGTGTCTGCAGGGAAAACAAATTACCATTACTGAGCACATATATCAGTAATCGGCACACAATAAGCCAAACAACAAAGAATTTGTATACATACAAGATTTGCTAAATTTCTCAGTTCACGATGTTCACCAAATGCTTTGACTAGAGTAGTGATATTCTTCTTCGGATCCGGACGAGCAAGAGCAAGAATCATGGGCTTACGGGGGTTTGAGAAGAAGCGCATTATCTGAAATGATTTCAAATAGAAGTCAGTAAATAAAAAAAGTGGTCTCAGTGTCACATTCACTGTGGCTATCTTATGGGAGAAAATAAAAGAAAGAAACACACATCAGCCCAAATGGGTGGATCCGGTGAACCTGAGCCATCTTCATTTCCTTCCTCACTGTCCAGGTCAACATCATGCGGTGCTATATGACTAAACTCCATGCCAGGAGGGATTGCCTGATAATTCAACATGAAATACATCGATAAAGTAAATAAAGAAAAATTGCAGTGCTTTGAATGTTGATCCAGGAGGGTGTGTGTGATAATATAAGAAAAAAAAAGAAGTGCTCTGAATGTAAAAAAAAATCAAGTGCTCTGATAGTTGATGCAGATATACATACAATCATTCGGGGCATGTAACGACCAAAGCAGCTCACACCACGCTTTATTCTTGCTCTGAGTTTCCGGGCCATAGTTAGATCAAAACCATCATATAATCCCCATTGTTGTTCTATTTCTTGTCTGGTGCTTGTAATTATGATTTCAGATGTATCAAGGCAAAGTTCCTCAGCCTCAATTCGACGCATTATCTTATAGGTTGCATTTATTTCATCCCTGGTTTGACGCCCTTGCTTCAAAATCTGCTCCAACTTATCTCTGCCAAGAGAATGACCAGTGAATACCATGGGTACATTGAGTGCCCCAGACAGTAAAGCGGCAGAATCACCAGCATCAGCATAGTGTCCGTGTATAACAACAGGCCATACTGGTTGCCCACTACCAATTTGTTCTCCAAGAACCTTGGACATCTGCATGATATGGACAAGTGCGCCATCAACGAATTCCTGGATGTGAGGCCATAGGTGCTCTTTAGGGATATATTTATCTCTTGGTCCAAATGGTATCCGGACAATATAGGCACCACTGCTTTCGCCCAGCTCATGCCCAAAGTTCTCTGAACTTATTGGACTGAGCATCTCAGTAGGTTCCCCATAACTCCAGTCAACATCAGGTGCAGAAATCTGCCTTGTTAGTAGATCCACTCTGTATACTCCTGGTGTTGAACCTAAAGCCCTAGCAAGTTCTACAACATATTTCACCTGCAAGTTGTTGAACCAATTAGTTCAATTTAGAACATGTTTTTCACATACTGCAAACTGTAGGGAACAAGTAGGAGAAAGACCAGATACACATACTCCACTAGCAACAAGCAAACAGCTAGGCATGAAGACATACTGAAACATGCAGATAAGAAAACGAGATAATAGTAAGCACCTGACCACCTGTATCTGAATCACGACCCAGCTCCATATTCTCCCCGCGTATAAGACCATGAATGCTGCGTAAACAAGAAAAGAGTTATATACATGGGCGGTCCGTCATCCATGAACTTGTCGCGGTGGACCACATAGGTCCACAAACTCATAAAATGGATTTCTGGAACTCTAATCTTGTTAAGTGATGCATTGCAGAATGCAGATCCTTAGTGCACATCTCAAGAACTAGGCTTGCTTACCAGTTTGGTTGCAAACCTATCGAACCATGAGACCACGGACCAAACCGTAGCTGCTGGTTTGTACTGGTTGCTATTGGTCTCACTAGAAACCAGGGAAACCGCCGTCCTGTTGTGTTGTGCTGCTTCTTCTTCTGCTTCGACATGCCTCTTGTGTCCTAGGAGGACACAGAGCCTCCCATGGAGCACGCCTTTACCAACTGTCTGGAAGGCCTGGTGAGTGTGGTATACGAACAATATAGGCACTACCTGCATGGTCTACTACCTGTCTTAGTACGGGTTGATTTGGTTTCCATCCTAAAATCGGTGATTCTCTTTGATTCTTTAGGCTAAACTCTCAAAATCAGCATGGAGAATCACTTCACAGAATCAAGTGAAACTACTTTTTCAGCTCTTAGCCTCTTAGTTTATTTCAGAGAATCACTTTACAAAATCAGCACAGAATCAGATCTCACTGAAAAATACGTTTAGCAGCCATGGAGCGATTCTCCCTGAGAATCTGCTCCACGGAGCGCTGCCAAACGGCCCCTATGATTCATGAACCAACTAGATACCTATTGTTGTGATGCCTAGAAGTCTGGAGATGGAGGACAGGACACCGTGGCAGCTCAATAGCAGGGATTTCACACCAAGCCTGTATGCTAGCTATGCCATGCTGGTCAGTGCAATGGCAACCTCACTGTGCCACGAGGGCCTGCGCAGCAGAACCCACCCTACGCTCAAGCGCCATGGCCACAGCCACCGATTCCACTGTGCGAGCCCCACAATTTTGGAAGCAGTGTCGGTGGTGTAAGCGATCAAGCAGATGCAAAGGTTGGGCTTGATCTTGAGGCCAACAAAGTTTACATGCATGCTTGGGACCTAGGGGCCAACTCTGGAAATACTTCGGCCATTTGGGTGAACAAGAAGGCGTCATAGGCACAATCACATGGTGCGCAAATCACTAGCGGTGGTGCTACAGAATGAACGAGAGGAAGACCATGATGGGCCAGCATAGCACTCACTTGTGGCATAGGAAGCGGCAGAGATTCAATGCCTGATACACAATCCCTCAGGCAGCGGCAGTGGTACTAGTGGTGGCCTTTGTGGGTGCGCAAGCAGTGGAGCGATTGCTGTCTGGGGAGAGTTGGCGCTCACTGGAGGTCAAGGTGGACAGAGCAGCTGATGGGCAGCAGCACAGCAGCTGTGGCGATGGAGCTAAGCCCACCCACGAGTCTCCTTCGCTGCCTAGTCAGTGCACTGCACCAACATCGCACCTAGCTGGAGAAGCATGGACCTGTAGTGCCCCACTTATCTACTATTAATAAACACAGAAAGGGGACATCAACCAGGGCAGACCCATACCACCTTCGGTCTGGTGCTCCCACCCCTGTTTTTCGGTCGCTCGGATATCATCCGCCTCTCCCGCATCCTCTTCCAGTCCCTCCCCAACCACAGGTCCGCACAGCACACGCCTACTCCACACCCCCAGCCTTGGCAACAAGTGTCGCACTCCTGCTCATGGCCACCACCAACCTGTCATCAACGCTGTCACTCTGTCAGCAAGGCCCATATCAGTGACGGAACACCCTTGTTGCCAGAGTCCGCATTCCGTCTCCACCCACCGGAATGATTATCTCTCTGTTCATAGGGCTACTGGCTACTGCTATAACCTTGTGATAGATGTGGCATTTCTGGTTTCCTGGGCCACTGGAATGAAAAATTTGTTTTCTGTTCCGACCTGTTGGTGATGTGATCGGCTTTGACTAGATATTGAACTCACTAGCACAGCTAGATGAAAGATTATTTTGTCAATTGTCTTGTATTTCATGCCAACAAGGTCGATCATCGACAGGCACTACCAGCAGTCAACTGATGGCTACAGGTCTCAAATATTGTAACTTTTAAGCTCTGAAAAAGGGAGAATCATGTATCTGAAAAGTTACAATGTTTTACTAGCAGTCTAGCACAGCAGCATGAGGACCAAACTACAAGGCATATAAACTTCAGCATGCTCTCTGAGGTTAAGTACCCACAAATTGGGATGATGTTTCCAGGGTTGCTGAACACTGCATGGACCAGACTCCTAAGAGGCTAAGACTATGGGCCAACATCCAATGACAACATAATAATGCATGCCATTGCATGAGGACCAAACTACGAGGAACACTTCCTTCAATGTGATGTCAAATATTGACTATTGAGTATGAAAGTATAATCAGTTAAACTTGTCTATACCATTCACTTTGAACAAAAAAAGAAGAGCATGTAGATCTAGATCAACTGCAGCCATTAGCTCCAATGTTCCATACCTGATCAATACTATGTACAATTTTTTATCTTTGTGCTGGTTTGCCAATGTTTCAATAGCATCAGTTGAACCAATCCTTGGCATCCGCGTTCTCCTGCTCTCATCATGAATAGATGGTTCCTTATTTGTTTCTCCTTTTTCGCCTTCAGATAGGTCTTCAGACAAATCAGTAGCAGCATATTGACGAGCTTTTTCACGTTCCATGCGTCGTTTAGACAAACGAGAGGCTTCCTCTCCTTCTATCTGTAGTAAAAAAAAATAATTAACATAAAATAATTTCTGAATCCAACTCATGGAAAATAAATATAACAAATATATGTACTGTCTACTGTGGACATGAAGAATACTACTATGGCACTACAAATGTATTTTATGTATCTACAGGTACCTTCTGTGGTTAAAGTTCAATGCCAAGATTGTACTACAGGCAAGAATACTAGTATAATTATATGTGCTACTTTCACGTGTTTGCATCAGATGTTTATCATGTATGTTGGCAAATTCATGATAAATATTATGCTTAAATATTTGCATCAGATATATTTTTTTTTGAAAGCGCAGGAGAGCTGCGATTCATTGTATTATAGAGATGAAAAATAAGAGGGTCCCCAACAGGATCCTCACTCATACAGGGACCAAATATGAGTGAGGCAATTACACAAACTCAAGACTCAAACACATAGCGAAGAAACATGACTCGACCTTGCCCTAGTCTACAAGCACCAGCCCTAGCCCTTGTAGTTTCTTCGCCCTAGCCAAGCACCACAGGCTGTGCTCATTCTTAATTTCACTCCAAATCAAGCTAAATGAAGGAGAATTCCCCTCAAAAACACAAGCATTCCTATGTTTCCAAATAATCCAAGCCCCTAGAATAAATAAAGAGTTCACTCCTTTTCTGTGTTCCTTGCTAACTCTGCTCATTGTTTTGCGCCACCAGTCAGCAAAACTCAATTCATTTTGTCGGGGGGCAGAATCTGCTAGGTTCAACGGGGTGAGTAATCTGAACCATACTTGTCTAGCAACCACGCATGTTGCTAAAAGATGTTGTATCGTCTCATCTTCTTGATCGCATAGAGGACATTTATCCGGATGTGAGAGGCCCCTCTTAGCAAGCCTATCATCTGTCCAACATCTATTACGTATTGCCAACCATAAGAACATTTTGCATTTGGCCGGGGCCCAACTCTTCCATAGCCGACGCCAAGGCTCAAAGGTCACAGCACCATAGAAAAAAGCTTTATAGGCAGATTTGGAAGAATAGCATCCACTTGCATCGATCCTCCACGTGTGACGATCCTCTTGGTCAGTCAAAATAATTCCCATGAGGCAGTCCCATAGTCGTAGGTATTCTATAATACCAGCCCAGGATAGGCCTCCTTGAATGTCTCTTGGCCAATCCCCATTAATGAGAGCATCAGCCACAGTCCGGCTTTTGCGAATTCTTGGAGAGACACGAGCAAAGACAGTCGGTGCAAGATTTTCAATTGAACAACCATGCAGCCACCGATCAGTCCAGAACAGAGTATTGTGTCCATTCCCTACCTCTCCCTCCATCCCAAATTATAAGACATTCCAAAATCTTGGAGAGTCAAACCATCTCAAGTTTAACCAATCTTATAGAATAATATAACAATATTTATGACACTAACTAAGTATCATTAGATTCTTTATCAATTATATTTTCATAGTTTACATGTTTGATATTATATTTTTTTATAATTTTGTCTATAATCTTGGTCAAACATAAGATGGTTTGACTTTCCAAGATTCTTAGAATGTCTTATAATTTGGGATGGAGGGAGTATGTTGGAAAAGAAATATACTGTTTGTGCTATCCTCTAAAAACTGAAAAGAAATCATCTTTTATTTGAGCCCCAGAAGGTTGCCATATCTACTACCAGCAACAACAACAAAAAAGGTTACCATATCTACTGACATAGCCAAAACAAGAAAGCAACTCTATTCCATGACAAGATTAGAAAAAAATTTATCCTTCTAAAAACAAACAACCTATGTGATTCGAAATACTTTCTTTCTGCCAAAGACCTAAGTACGATTTGATCCAAATCATAATGTAACATGTGTGCTTTACAGCATTTAGAGCACGATACAAGAAATATATGTCAGCAAGAGAGCACATAAGACACTACTGTCAGTATTGATCAGCGGAGCAAGTTCAAGCACATGCACAGCACGAGTAGGATTTAACTATACCCCAGGTGCAACAAAAGTTATCCCGAGCCTGATCACCCAATCAACCATACTATGTCGGGCTGATCAGGCAGCTCTCTATCGCAGCAGAGGCTAATTTCCCCTACTGTTTTCACTCAAAAACACTACCACTAGTATACTTTTTTTAAGAACCAAAATCCGTTGTCTCAATAGTCACCTCAGGACCACGATCTCCAAAATGGTAGTTGGTTATTTTTTTTTATAAAGCAGTTGGTTACACAAACTTGGCCGTTAAAATTTTGAAGAAACAAGTAATGTCGTTACAAACTTCGGCTTACCTGCTTCTTCTTCCTGGCGAGGTTCCAGATCCTCCACGACATGTTCTCCAGCCGCGTGTTCCGGTCCTGGGGACTCCTCATAGCCGACGCCTGAAATAAAAAATCAGATATAAATAAAGGAAAAAAAAGGTAGAAAAAAGCATCAAACCAAAATAATAAAAATCGCGCCACACTAGAATAGACATCAGCTGAAGACGGCAGCAGCTGCGGAAGGACTTACGCGGACCCAGGTCTTGTAGAGGTCGGTCTCGTCGAAGCCGGAGATGACTTCCTCGACGAAGTATCGCGCGGGGCTGAACCGGCCGCGCTCGCGGAGCATCAGCGACGACTTATCCCGCTTCTCCACGGCCGTGCCGCCGCCGCTGCCTGCGGCTGCTGAGATTTCTCCCGCGGCCCCGCCCGCGTCCAGGATAGCCTCCAGGTAGCTGTTGATCCAGTCGTTCCCCGCCATCGCGCCGCGCCGCCGAGCTCAGCGCGCCTCTCTCCGTTGGCGATTCGATCGGATATATGCGTGGAGCAGCGGGAGGTGGGGGACAGGCCCAATTCACAGGAGGGATTGGAAACAGTAGTTTGTTGGCAATCAATCGATTCGGCTTCAACACAGTACGTGACTGTGACTGTATGTGAGTTGTAGTTGTAGTGGTGGGGGCGGGAGGGCGACACCGATGGGGTGGAAGGGGATAGGATTCCAGAAACACCGAAGTTGTTTGGACGCGAATCAGAGGGGCAGGATCTCCATGGATGCAGCAGTGGCGACGCCTCGGGGAGGTGTGCGCTTGCGGTGGCTCGGCGAGGCACGGACGGGCGAGGAAGTCACGGCTCGGCGTGGGGAGGCCGGGGAGGATGAGCAGCGGCAGTGGCAGGCGGCGGCGAGTTCCGTCGGAAGCGAGCACGGGGCGAGCTAGTGCACGCCTGCCTACGTGCACGATTTTGCTTTCACTTTTTTTTTTTGGAACTCACTTTGCTTTCACCTGCCAACCTGTGAGCTGTGCCTACTAGAAAGCTCTAGATCGCTATCATTTCGGGATTAGGCAGGAGTATTAGAAAACGCAACCATGTTTAATACTCTGATTGCGGATTTGCTGGACAATTGACGCCCACCCGACCGAGCAGCGTGCCCCCACATCTGCCGCGTGTCCTGCGTATGCGTATGCATGTGGCGCTAGATGACAAGTTGCGTTTCCATGACGCGGTGGGGCCGTGGGGGATGCAGAAGCACAGCTCACAGAAGCATGTCGTTGCGATGGCCCCACACAGCACATTGTAGCTGCAGTGTGGCCTCAAGCTTCAATAATTTGCGTAAAAAAGTCAGTAATCCCGGTCGTGCCTTTTTCAGCGCTTATTAAAAACGATTTGTTGATGTGTGGACATTCGCATAACACATAGAATATGCCATATGCGAATTTCTATCCGAGGAAAATTGAATTAGCATGGCTACAATGTAACATGTGATCAGATAATAAAACCGGATAGAAATACAACAGAAGAGCGTGTAGTACTCCGTAGTGATGAAATAGGAAATTTAAAAGTTATCTTCGTACATCTAAAAAATCAGGTACTGTTAAGTGTTAATACATACTCCCTACGTCCTAAAATATCTATTTTTCTCACTTCGAAAAAAAACTTAAATTAATTTTATATAAAAAACTATTAATAGTTAGGATACATAATTGATATCATTAGATAGATCTTTTGATCTAGTTTTTTTAATAAATTTATTTAGAGATATAAATTTTGCACGTATTTTATACAAATCTAGTTAAAGTTGTGACACGAAACCTAAAACGACAGTTAATTCGGGACGGAGGGAGTATGCACACTAAATGTAACCTTGCTTGGAGAATCAATCATGGAATATATTATCAATCTAACAATGTTTATAGCTTGGTTTTCGGGAGAAGTGGTTATGACTTTTGAGAATATAGAATCTTCAAATCCAAAAATGCATGCAGAAGTCAGCAATTTGAACTAAGAGGGGAAAAACACCCAAGTCTCTTCTTAGCATGAGCTGCACTACTCCAAGTATGAAACTTATGGGTAAATCGATCTAAGTGAGGATCAAACATGTGTAGACTTGAAAGTAAAAATAACAAACGTCAATAGGCTACTGTCAGCCTCACCAAAAAAACAGTCAATCAATTAATCCAATCAGCTGTGAATAGCCAGGAAATGGATTTAATTAATTATCTTCTAATTTGCACAATGATTCATTTTTCTACTTAAAACAAACTTTATTTGTACAAGTTTTTATAAAGTCTAATAGACCTCGCTGAACTAGCGTGAAAGTTCCATTTATCTCTCTCATGGTTGTCGCAGCTCCAAAACCACTTTAAAACCCGCCTAGGGAGGTAAAACAAACGATTTTAAGACCGTGCCCAACGCATCAGGCTGGACAGCTGCCCCAACCTCCACGTAGGAGTCATCCCTTCGTGTCACGTCGAATAGCATCCTCGCGGGGCGTCAAAAGCATCCTGCAGGGGAGTCATATGCTTCGTCTGACAGAAACAGTGAGAGTGAGGCATGCTTTGAACCCACGTTGTAAACTTTGGCCGGTGTTCTGGAGAGCAAAACGAGAAGGAAAAGCTGCAGAACTACAGTGACGGGACTGAGGAAAGTTGTGAAAAAGTACATGCCTCCGTTGGGAGATTCACGAGGTGCACTTCGCGGCTCAACTCATTCTGGTCTACATGGAATCTGAAGCCAGGGGCGGATCTAAAGGGGGGCTGGTGGGGCTCCAGCCCCCCTAGCCGGTGTGTTAATAAAAATATAGAGAGATAAGGAAAAAGAAAAGAGGAGAAAGAAAGAAAATAGAGAAATTAGAGGAAGAAGAAGAGATCAGCCTCTCCTTTGATCTTGTTGTGAGATGTTGAGAGAAAAGAAGAAGAAAAATAGAGAGATTAGAGGAAGATGAAAAAATCAACTCCCCTTTGATCTGTCTGACTCTGAAGCATACCAGTGCTACTGCCTCCATTGACCCTTCCCTAATAGTTTGAAGAGCCCAAACATCTTGTTTTCTAATTAAAGAAGGTACTCCCTCCGTTTCAATTTATAATTCGTTTGACTTTTTGATCTTAACTTTGACCACTCGTCTTATTCAAAAATTTCATGTAAACATAGTCAAATTTAAATTATTCATGTAAACTATTTAATAAATAAGTAAGCCACACCAAAATAAATAATATTTTACACAAAAATTTGAATAAGACGAGCGGTCAAACTTAGGGTTGAAAAAGTTATACAAACTATAATTTGGAACGGATTAAGTATAAATTAGCTGAGGGAGGTCAAAAAGGAATTTTCCCTCGTCTAGAAGATCATAATTGCTCAAGTTCTTGACAGAGGTACATGGGCTCGATTTGGCCTGTGATCCCGAAACCCTACATGGGCTCTAGCTGCCATGTCCATCACTCGTTGCTACTGGTTCTCCGTTTTGGCTATCAGACCCAAATAGCGGGGCCACCCCAGCCCAGCCAGCCCACCCCAACTCCCAACTACTTCTACTCTCGGCGTCGCTCGCTCATCAAGCCATCAGTGTCCTTCCAGATCCCACCACCGCGCGTCTCTGCAGGCGACACGCGCACACGCCACAGCTCGTCGCGTTCGTCAACGGTCGTCGACCCCATCGGCTATGGGAGGAGGGCACGAGCAGGAGGCGGGCGGCGGAAAGGCCGGGGGCCACTCCTCCTCCGGTCTTCCGCCGTCGGAGCCGCCGCACCTGCAGGGCCAGCCGCCGCAGGAGTACGGGTACGGCACGTTCCAGGGCCCTCAGCAACCTCCCGTCGGGTTCCCGCAGCCAGCTCCGCCTCCCGGGTTCGGCGGCAGCGGCTACGGCTATCACAACCAGAAGCAGCCGTACGCGCCCGCGGAGCCGTACTACGCCCAGGGGTACCAGGCCGTGCCAGGTATGGTGGGGGTCTTCTCGGTCGCTGAGATTGATTGCTCGCGCTGCTTAGCTTTGCTGTGTGGTGGGCCTGGTGGGGAAAAGATGCAGCCGGGGGTGCGAGGGCGATTTGAGTGGAATTCTTTGATTGATTTATGTTGGTTCATGATCTAGATTCCACGTGAGGCAAACTAGCAAATTCACAGGTTATAACTGCCAATCTGATGGACCGATTCAGAACCTTTGCACTTGTTCTTTGGTAGACTGCAATCCATGATAAGGAAAGTGGAGTAATTGGTTTCAATTTCCAAACTTGCAGACTTCATTTAGCTGTTGTTGAGCTACCGCAGCTGTGACCACTAATTATAACATTAATTGAGATGGTAGTGACATTGGAGATATTTTTTTAACTAGAAAATGCATATAATTCATCTATTCTATGATTGGATCCACTGACCAAAAGCGATTGTGATGTGCTTGCTGATGGTTGCCAATCTGGTGACCGATTCTTCGGTAGACTGCAAGTTATGATAATGAAAACTGGATCAATTGATTTTAATCTTCAAAGAAGTAGTGCTAAATTTAGCCAGAGCTACCGTTGCTGTGACCACTAGCAATATACTGCCTTCATTCGAAATTATAAGTCGTTTTTTGCTTTTCTAGGTACATAGTTTTTTCTATGTATCTATACTTGCTTATCCCAAGGTGCATAGCCAAAATGACTTATAATTTGAAATGGATGGAGTGACATTAATTGAGATGATGTTTGTGACATTGGGGATTTTTCTGATGGAAGCCAAGATATATAACCCTGCAGTTATAAGATAATTGAATCCATTGACCAAAAGTGATTGTGACGGGGCAATGACTTCTGGTTTCTGAAAGCATACAAGAAACTGAATAAAGCTAATCTGCACAAACTTCACTGTGCGATAACAAATAAATGTGTGCTGAACATGAAAAATAGAAATCTATGTTAATGATTATATGGTTTTTGGTCCCTTAGGCTATGGTGCGGTTGCTGAAGGAAGACCTGTGAGAGTGAGGCGTCTCCCATGTTGTGGCCTCGGCTTAGGCTGGTGTCTGTGAGTGTCTCTGCCTCTGCACATGTGTTGCCTTCCCGTTATTTTCTGAATTAATACAGCACTACTAACAAAGTTCATTTCTCTTCCTAAACAAGGTTCATTACTGGGTTTTTCCTTGCTGCTATTCCATGGTACATTGGAGCTTTCATTCTGGTATGTGTGCGGGTACATGACCACCGAGAGAAACCAGGATACGTTGCTTGCACAATTGCTGTAAGTTCATTTCTATTAATACAATGCAACACTGCTGTCTATTTCACCTCTGGAATTTGAGATTGCGCTCAATGGAACTATGGAAGCAAACTGTTTGATTAATGGTCTTTGCTGTAGCAACTGCTAAAACATACCTAGTATTTATTACTGATTTTAAATTGTAATCTGCTGAAAAATTACATTTAACTATACAGGACTGCTAAATTTTTGAATGTGATTCTTTTCTGGCTGTATCATTTTTTCTTAATTCCTTGATCTTTTGAATCTCAATCTGATTTTGCTTCGATTTTGATGTGGCAGGCCGTTGTTGCTGCCTTTGCCATCCTCCTGGGGGTAACTAAAGGAACACACGTGTGGTGAATTGCCTCCATAGAAGGCAACGTCTGTATGCTTGCATTGTATATCTGTGTGTATTAAAAGTGTGGAGCAACTCCATGTGCTCGTCTGTCCATATATGTTCTACTTTGTAATGAAATTTAAAATGTAGCAATGTACCATCTGCTTCTTGTAAGCAGCACTGCACCATATAATAAGATACCTTGTGTATGTTGTGAATTTTCTGTTTCCGAATGAATTGTTAGATGCAGCACTGGTCCACTGGATAGTTTCAGACATTATATACTATATACATCAAGGCCTCAAGGGTCAAGAATCCCCAGAAACTAGAGTAACTAGGAAGACAAAATCAAAAAAGAGAAAACACAAGAAACGACTGATGAGGGCCCACTTGCCAGAGAGAAGTCTGGCCTGTAGCCAGCCCAATTTATTGTTGCCCGAGATAAGCCCAATATCTTATCCGCCCATTACACAACTTTAACTTGAACAAACAAATCGAGCATTCATGCCCACAAACACGGCCCGCTAGGGTTTCTCGCCGCAGCACATAAATACTCCTTCGCCTACGGGTCCTCCCTAGTCGGCCGCCATATTCCCTGTTAGGTTTTAGGAGACCTCCGCCGCCCCTCCGGCCTCGAGAGCTCGCTGAAATGGTTGCCCACAGGGTAAGCATACCGCCACCGTCTTCTCCGCCTCCTCTTGTCTTTATCCGCCGCGTTTTTGCTCTTCCTCTTGTGGCTGATCTCCCTGTGATCTGTTTCGGTCTCGGCAGTTCCATCAGTACCAGGTGGTGGGTCGCGCGCTGCCGACCCCGACCGATGAGCACCCCAAGATCTACCGCATGAAGCTCTGGGCCACCAACGAGGTTCGCGCCAAGTCCAAGTTCTGGTCAGTGCCGTACACTCTCGGGCCTATGGTAGAATCCTCTGATTGCTTTTTCGGTGCGTGTTTCTGACGATGGTCTCGCTTGTCTGCGCGCAGGTACTTCCTGAGGAAGCTCAAGAAGGTGAAGAAGAGCAATGGTCAGATGCTTGCCATCAACGAGGTACTACCAATCCTTTCTCCTGTTGCTGTGAACGTTACTATGCTTTATGAATTGGTGTGGATCGATAGATATATGTCGTTTGTGTGTTGCCATTGCTGATGTTATGTCGTGAAGGTTATGCCCTCTGTGGCGTGATTAGTGGCATTGTCTATCACATCATCAGTTGATTAGTTAAGTTCAGTAGACAAAAGGTATACACAATCAGTCATTCTTCAATAAAATCTCGAAACCCTAAAATTGTAGAGAATATCCTTGTTTCAATGTGAGAGATCTTAGATTTTGTTTCGGGCTTTTTACTGGGCTCTGAATTTGCCAATCAAGTGGGGATTAGGTTTGCTCTCTGATCATTTGAGCAACGTGTGCTTGATATTCTACATGAAACTGTGGTGTCTATTCTACCTCTATTCTTTGATAATTGATGATGGTTAGTCGCATGATTCCACTTCTCAGCATTAGGGTGCTTAAAATCGCAGAGCTCCAAACTTTCAATTCATGTTAAATCCTGTTGCAACTATGGTAGTGTCCAGGGTTGAAACTTATGTTCCCAACCATACATTATGATGCATAAGAACCTTGATGACCTGACTTGTAACATTTTGTGTGGCAAACTTACAACATGCTGATTCAGTAATGTCTGTTGAATGGTGTTTGGCTGTTTAGCATTTTTTTAGTTGTTGAGGGGTTTCATTGGTGTCATTTTTCTAGCTTGCCTTAGATAGATATAGCCAAAGATGATAAAGTAAAGCCTGTTGGATGGTGCTTAGCTATATATCAATTGTGTTAGTTGTTTTCAGGTTTCATTGTGTCATTTTTATTTTCCTAGCCTGCCTTCGATATAGCCAGAGCTGGATGGGGATGGGCTTGCAATCCCAAAGTCACCTGTCCTCTAATGTTTTATTTGTCCATATCTGCTTCTTAACATGCTTGATGTTTCACAGATCTTTGAGCGCAACCCAACCACCATCAAGAACTATGGCATCTGGCTGCGTTACCAGAGCAGGACAGGTTACCACAACATGTACAAGGAGTACCGCGACACCACCCTGAATGGTGCTGTGGAGCAGATGTACAACGAGATGGCCTCTCGCCACCAGTGTTAGGTCCCCCTGCATCCAGATCATCAAGACGGCGACGGTCCACTTCAAGCTGTGCAAGAGGGACAACACCAAGCAGTTCCACAACTCTAAGATCAAGTTCCCGCTTGTGTACCGCAAGGTGAGGCCGCCCACCAGGAAGCTCAAGACCACCTTCAAGGCGTCCAGGCCCAACTTGTTCATGTGATAGGCCTTGGCTGCAGATTATTGTACCCGTGTTTGTGTCTTAGCGCCCGAGAGATAAAAGATTTTTCTGTTCAAGTTTTGGTGTCCTGTGGATTGAGCACTTTGATGTTTGCAGTTACGGATTTAAATGATGCTATGCAAACCCTTCCTTCGTCCAATTAGATATCAGCAGACTGCTATTTACTTGCCCTATCTCCCTTGCTGGTATTGTTTTGTTCCCGAAGCGTTTACTATGTCTAGGTCTGCTTCATAACGGCTTGATGCTTCTTAAAGTCTGGAGCAACATCCATGTTTTCTTCTGTCCATATATCTGCTTCTTGTAAGCAGCACTGCACCATATAATAAGATACCTTGTGTAAATTGCGGATTTTCTGTTTCTGAATGAATTGTTATGCTCTGTTTGGCTGGTCGTTTCTGCAAGCCTGGCCGGCCAATTGATAAATTGAAACTGGTAATCGCTACCCAGTACCTTCTCTTCGAAAATAGGCTCGAATTAACCATGCAGTATCCATTTCACTTCCAAGTATAGGGTGGGCACTAGACTACTGGAGTCAAAGACCACTCGAACGCCTCCGATCTTGTAATTCAAAGAGGCAATGTGGGCACTAGACTACTGGAGTCAAAGATCACTCGAACGCCTCCGATCCTGTAATTCAAAGAGGCAATGTCTCGTATGGTTGATGAGTCGGATGGTGTTGTTTTTTACTGTTTTGTTGTGAGAGAAAAACATTGTATCAGACTAATAAACCGAGCTGATAAGCTAAACGAACATAGCGTTAGGTGCCAGCGCTGGTCCACTCGAGTCTCACACTTTATAATATACTCCGTACATCAAGTCCCCAAGGGTCAAGAATCCCCAGAAAGTAGAGTAATTAGGATGACAAAAAACAGAAAGAGAGAAAACACAACAAACAAATGATGAGGATTGAGGACCCACTTACCAGAGAGAAGTCTGGCCTCTAGCCAGCCCAATTTATTGCTGCCCGAGATAACAGCCCAATATCTTATCGGCCCATTACGCAACTTTAACTTTAACAAACTAATCAAGCATTTAGGCCCACAATACACGGCCCGCTAGGGTTTCTCGCCCCAGCACATAAACACTCCTTCGCCTACGCGTCCTCCCTAGTCGGCCGCCATCTTCCCCGTTTGGTTTTAGGAGACCTCCGCCGCCCCTCCAGCCTCGCGAGCTCGCCGAAATGGTCGCCCACAGGGTAAGCATACCGCTGCCGTCTTCTCCGCTCCTCTTGTCTTGATCCAGCATCGTTTTTTCTCATCCTGTTGTGGCTGATCTCCTAAGTTTTTCTGTGATCTGTTTCGGTCTCGGCAGTTCCATCAGTACCAGGTGGTGGGTCGCGCGCTGCCGACCCCGACCGATGAGCACCCCAAGATCTACCGCATGAAGCTCTGGGCCACCAACGAGGTTCGCGCCAAGTCCAAGTTCTGGTCAGTGCCGGGCTGATGCTAGGATTCTCTGATTGCTTTTTCGTTGCGGATTTCTGACGATGGCGCCTCGCTTGTTTGCACGCAGGTACTTCCTGAGAAAGCTCAAGAAGGTGAAGAAGAGCAATGGCCAGATGCTCGCCATCAACGAGGTACCACTACCAATCCTTTCTCCTCTTACTGTGAATGGTGTGGATCGATAGATATGTGTCGTTTGTGTCATTGTGTGTTGCCGTTGCTGATGTTATGTCGTGAAGTTTATGCCCTTCCTGGCCGGATTAGTGATAATGATAAACGGTATATGCGATACTGATTCTTCAGTAAGAGTCCAAAACCCTTAAATTGTAGAGGTGACCCTTGTTCTAGTGTGGAGAGATCTTAGATTTTATTTGGACTCACTACCGAACTCTGAATTTATCAATGGTGCAAGGTCTAGGTATGCTCTCTGATTATTTGAGCAATGAGTGGAACAGTTCTACATGAACCTGTTTATTGAATACTACCATATTAAAGAATTGAGCGAGTATGTTTGATGCATATGCAGTAGTGTATCTGTTTATGTTTCTGCAGAAGTAGTGACACCAGAACTTCCTCAGTTTGCATTTGCTTGTCACCTTTTAATTTTACCATTACTTGATCAATCACACTCTTAATGTAAACATAGGAAGTGCATTTGTTCTACTTTTCAGCGTTACGGTGATTAAAATATGTAGACCTCCAAACTTTCTATTCATGTCAAAATCCTGTTGCAGCTATTGTGGTGCCTAGTGTTGAAACATATGTTCCCTAACATGCCTCAGTGATCCATTAGAACCTTGATGATGACCAGACCATGTAACATGTAGTGGTCTGGCATCATATTGAGGTGGCAAAGTTGCGATAAGTTGATTCAGTAATGTCTGTTGAATGATGCTTTAGCTATTTAACAATTTGTGAGTTGTTGAGGGTTTTCATTGGTGTCATTTTTTCTAGTGTTCCTTAGATAGATATAGCGAGAGTTTGTTTAATGATGGGCTTGAATCACAAAGTCACTTGTTCTCTTATGTTTTATCTGTCCATATCTGCTTCTTAACGTGCTTGATGTTTCTCAGATCTTTGAGCGCAACCCAACCACCATCAAGAACTATGGCATCTGGCTGCGTTACCAGAGCAGGACAGGTTACCACAACATGTACAAGGAGTACCGTGACACCACCCTGAATGGTGCTGTGGAGCAGATGTACAATGAGATGGCTTCCCGCCACCGTGTTAGGTCCCCCTGCATCCAGATCATCAAGACGGCGACGGTCCACTTCAAGCTGTGCAAGAGGGACAACACCAAGCAGTTCCACAACTCTAAGATCAAGTTCCCGCTTGTGTACCGCAAGGTGAGGCCGCCCACCAGGAAGCTCAAGACCACCTTCAAGGCGTCCAGGCCCAATCTGTTCATGTGATAGCTGATAGGCCTTGTTGGCAGATTATCGCACCTGTGTTCTCTGTCTTAGTGCCCGAGAGAGAGAAATTATTTTGCTTGTGCAAGTTTTGGTGCCCTGTGGATT
The DNA here is from genome assembly GCA_022036555.1 of Microstegium vimineum. Classification (NCBI taxonomy): domain Eukaryota; kingdom Viridiplantae; phylum Streptophyta; class Magnoliopsida; order Poales; family Poaceae; genus Microstegium; species Microstegium vimineum. Next base: position 8,741,156 of record CM039127.1, read on the forward strand.
GAGCACTTTGATGTTTCCAGTTACGGATTTGAATGATGCTATGCAAACCCTTGACTTTCGTCCAATTAGTTATCAGCAGACTGCTATTTATCTGCCCAGTTTCCCTTGCTGGCATTGTTGGTTCTCTATGTGTTTGATCTGTCTAATAGTTTGGAATTTTGCCTGATTGTCTGATAGTTGGGACCTTATTTCGCACTCGTACTGCAGCCCGCTGTTTGCCGGCAGATAGAGTTGAACTTTACGCAAACCTGTTCCTTCTCAAGACTGCCATCCTGTGGTTGTATTACATTGGTTTGGAACCCTGTTGTATCATTCAGAAGAACAGGAAGGCCCTTGGCAAGAGAAGCCAAAACGCGGGTTCAATGCACAAGCCCACGAAAGGTTCTGAAGCTTGAGAAACCACAATGCAGTGGCTTCACCTGCTCAAGTCAAAAACAGCTTCATCTCTCTGGTGCTCTGCAGCAGAAGCCGTTTCTCTGGTAGAGTTGTGATCCCTGGTTCTCTAGTTATGCACCTGGTGAAGTGATTCCAGGGCTGAAATTTGATTCTCTTTGATTGTTTAGTCTAAACTTTCAAAATCAAAACTTTTAAAATCAGCATAAAGAATCACTTCACAGAATCAGGTTAAAACTACCTTTTTTCAGCTATCAGTCTCTTAATTTGTTTCAGAGAATCACTTTACAGAATCAACTCTTAATTCATTTCAGGGAATCATTTCATAGAATCGACAAAGAATCTGTTCTCGCTGAAAAATGCGTTTGACAGTTAGGGAACAGAATCAGTAGAGAATCTGTTCTCGCTGAAAAATGTATTTTACAGTTAGTGAGTGATTCTCAGGGAGAATCAGCTTCACGGAGTGCTCCCAAACGGTCCATATAGATGAAGCTAAAGCGTCACAAAAGTTATAATATTTATTTTCTTGCAACGAATCATCATCCGTCAGCAAAGAAAACCATCGGTCCAACAGGTTTGAAGGTAGGCAGGTCAGGAGAGAAGAGGAGAGCACAGTTGAGCGGCTGCTGCTGAAAAAAAATGAAATGATGCAGATTTGGACGTGGAAAACGTTGGCATCCCATCAAGGCGACATCAGCGGCGGATGTGCATGGTTGCATAGCGCACTACTAGTAGATAGATGCTGCTAGCGACGTCAGACTTTCCCTATCCCAGGGCAGGGCTCTTCACCTAACCACCCGAAAGCAAGTCGCATCGGCTGCTGCTCAGGGCGTCCGTCCGTCCATGGTTTGGTTTCGTTTGGTTTCAGATAGGCTGCTTGCGGAAGCAGGATCCGAGTGAGCTGAACCATCGCTGGCGTTGGCTCCCTCTCCCTGCCTGCCTCCCAATTATTCCGGTTTTTTTTTTGTGTGATTTGATATCGGCCAACGGAATGGTGGTCGTTGGAAAGCAAGATTAGAGCGAGGCATCATTACGATGACAAAGTCAGGTGATTCCATTCATTTTCAGCGAACCATTCACGGCCAATCTTGCATTGCAGCGTAAAGGCCATGATCGCACAGACTCTTGACGTTTTGCACCTGTATTCGCCCACAGAGACTCCTGACGACGTTTGGCACCCAAAACAAAAGCAGCAGAGCAGACAACGCGTGGGTTTCCCTGCAGTGAAACAAGCGATCATTTGCGGTGGCTTTGGATGGAAATGGGAATTCCCCAAGATGTCAACCTCTCCTGTACAACAAATTCGCCTACTACAAGGCTATACTACAGTAGCACTACAAGGTAAAAAAGGGTCGTGTCATCGTGTGGAGTGATGGGATGATGCAGTGAAAGCAGATAGTAGTGGTGGCACACGGGACGGAGATCTCAGGGCTGCCCCCACCTCGCGCGCGCTTTTCCTTGCACTCGATGGATCCGGGTCCGGTGGACTCGAGTGCGCGCTGGCCCATCGCACAATGAGTGCAGCCGCAGAAACAAACAATTCGAACACATATCCATCCATGCCATTTGTTCCTTCAGTTATTTCTGAATCCCATTTGTTCCTTCAGTTGTCTCCAAGTCTGAACCCCCGCGGTTGATGTGCACTGCATGTGACATTCAGTTGTGACCGTGTGTACGAATGCACGCATGTGCAGTGCACTAGTAAGTGCCCCTTGTGTTTGTTGTGTTTTTGTTCTTGGCGGCCAACTTTCCCATCCCAAATGGCAGCGATGAGATGGAATGGGAGACCACTGTCTGTCCCAGAGAAACGGCTAAAAAGGAGGATGAAGGATGAGCTGCTCTGTCGGTTGGCCATTACAATAAGACTGCACACAGATACACCACCCAGCAGCCATATAGTGCTTCAGTTATCTCGCCCCCCAATAGTTGTCTCTCTCTCTCTATATATATATATCATATATGCATATATACCTATACATATAAAACACGCACCCTAGATACCATATCCAGCATACCACAACACCTAGTGCAATGTACTAGCATAATATAGTTCCACAAGAAGAAACCTCGAAACTCTACACAATTGAATCCAGTGGAAACCAAACAATGAAGAGACTATTATTATCGGGCACTGATGATCACATGGTGCCAAAGCTCGTCGCTTTCATTCTCGCCGGTACAGCGAGAATCCTCTCTTGACCATCCCCTGTCTGTGACTGACAGGGACTCCTTAACAGATCCTCCCATTAGCAACTACTGCTACTACAAGATGTAGCTTTGCTTGCGTCCATCAGCCATGCAGAACTGCAGATCCTCCTCCTGCTTGGTCAGCACTTCCTGCTTTTGCATTCAGAATCACATGAGATATATACAAAGCGATGGCTACTTCGTCACACTAACCCAAAGCGAAACAAAAGATGCAGCAAAATTTGATGCCGTGATGGCTACATGTGAGCAGACATGTAGTACGTACTATGTAGGAGGAGGGTGGGAGGCGTCTTGCTTGCACATCGCCATGCATGCACAGCACAACACAGCAGACTGGGGGAGGTGGCATGGCATCCAACATGCAGGAGGCATGGAGTTGGTGGGAGACCGGCTGGGAGGGCACACACAGCACACGCTCGCTCGCTGCCTGCTGGACCGAGATCTCACTAGCTCCCGTCAATGCAAGGATCCAAGGTGATGGCGCCTGTAATCGTTGCACTGGCAAGCAATCTCAACTGATCCACAGGGCAGCGTGGATTCAGATCCTGGGTTCTTGTTTCAGCGACACCGTGAGCAAATGAAGAATGTTTGCAGGTTTGGCTGCAAATTAAATGTACGTACGTGTGTGTGAACTTACATGGGCAGATTAGGTTGTGGCAGCATTATTCTGTCATCATAATATATAAAGTACTACTTGATGGTGACCAAATCCTGCAATATCTTTATCTTCATCATGATGAAAATGAAATCAGTAGATCATTAAGATGAAATCCTGTAATATATATTCTTGCTTGTTGTGCACAACGAAACTAAAAACAGAAGAAATCTTAATGTTTTGTCACAAGTTCTAGAGCCTCATTTCACGCCATGTCCGGCTGATCGTTTATGTGACTGATAAGTCGGCTGATATTATTTTTTACTAAAACAATGTACCATTACTGTTAAGTCAGGCTGATAAGCCAAGAGAACAACAAAGAGCTTTTAGACAGTGTATTATCATTTATCAATGTGGTGGTTGGCAGTACTGTCATGCTCATATATCTGAAGGAGAAGAAAAGAAAGCAGGAAGAGACGATGCAAAGCTGCCTGGCTGTGCTGATCTGGTCTAGAAGGTTAGTTGAGCCTAGCTAGACAACTTGCCTACAACCCTTTTGCTTTTCTGTGAAACCTTGCCTACAAACTTCAACAGTTGATACCCTACTTTCAGGCGGCCTGCTTTTCTCTTGCAAATTTTCCTGGACGATGCTGATACATACAGGAGCAGCCAACAATATCTTGGTGCTTCCTGCTGCACCACCACAACACAAAGCCGTCCTTTCACACCATCATACCACAGGCAGAGCTGTCAAACCGTACCCCCCCCCCCCCCCCCCCCCCCCCCCCCCAAAGCTCAAAGGAGCTAAAGAGCGCCCATCCATCCATCTATCTCCGATTCCATCCCTCCCAACACTCAACAGCACCAAAAGTCCACCACCCTATATTATTATCCTTATAGCGGCAAAAGCAGCTAGCTGCTGCTCATATCCAAATCATTCACTGAACACCCCTCCCAAGTTATTCCCCTGAGACCAGCCGATCACATTCTGTTCCTTGAATTCCTTGGAGGATTCTTTCATTCGCCTGCAAGTCATCTTGGAAGACCAAGACGACCTTGGCGCCGCCGCATTGCGCGAAGAATTGGAAGAAAGCCTCGGTTCTAGTTGTGCTATGTTTTTTTTGTTCATTCTTTAGTGCTGATAGGTTTCTTCAGCTCTCCTTGAGTTCTTGTAATGCCGTACATAAAAGGCTTAGAAGGGCTTGGAAGAAAGGAATGACTTGAGGTGATAGTGTGTGTGTGTGTGTGTGTGAGAGAGAGAGAGAGAGAGGGGTTGTGAAAGGCAGAGAGCTCTGCCTGTTCTTCCTCTACCATTGTTTTTTTGTTTCCTTTTTGAGGGTGTTCAGGGAGCTCTGTTTGAGCTGTTGCTTGCCACCTTTCGACGGCGTTCGTTTCTGCCGAGGAGAGGAGAGGAGAGACTGCATTGACAAGCAGCAATGCTACTGTTCAGGAGAAAAAGACTGTTCCTTGCATATGCAGGCTGTGTGATTCTCATGCTTCTCACACCTACCCATGGTGACTCAAATTCAGAGCAGAGCTACAAGATGGCTCAGCCTTTGGAGGTAATTTCCTTGCCCTCTACTACTCCTGAAATCTGAAACTGCTACCAATTTTTTCCTGACTCTGTTCAACTTTGCCAGAATCTGAATATCTGACAGACAGTAGGAGCTTGTGTTGTAGTATTACTAACTGATTGATCTTGCAGCTCACGCCCAAGCTCTCGCTGCAGCTGAAGCTCCATGCCTTCTTGCTCTGGTCTTCAGTTGCCTTCCTGATGCCGATCGGGGTGCTGCTCATCAGAGCTTCTAGCCATGTCAAAAGCGCCAGAAACGTCAGGCTCCTCTTCTACTGCCACGTCGCTTCCCAGGTCTGTCTGTGAGATCAGACCATGACATGAACTCCATCTCCTGCACCTGCAACTGCAATCGCCATCAGCAGATATGGTATATATTCACATGCAACGCAACGCAATGCAATCCTCGCATGCAGATCGTCGCCGTCGTTCTGGCCACCGCCGGCGCGGTGCTGTCGATAAGCAACTTCGAGAACGCCTTCAACAACACGCACCAGAGGATCGGGCTGGCGCTGTACGGCTTCATCTGGCTGCAGCCGCTCGTGGGCTTCCTCCGGCCCGACAGGGGGGTGAGGACGCGCAGCGCGTGGTACCTGGCGCACTGGCTCCTGGGCGTCGGCGTCTGCGTCGTCGGCGTCGCCAACGTCTACATCGGCCTGCACACGTACCAGGAGCGGACCGGCCGGAGCGCGCGGCCGTGGACGATGCTCCTCACCGTCGAGGTGGCGGCCTTGGCGTTCGTGTACCTCGTCCAGGACCGGTGGAGCTACGTGGTGCGGCAGCAGGAGGAGGATGCCGCCGCCCTCGGCGACCAGCGGAGCGAAGCGTCCACCATGTACCCGGCCAACGATCACAAGGAGGTCGTCGTGGTGCCGTAGTCGCCTCTTGCTGACTCGTGACAGGTGCAAGGAGCAGATGGATTGGAATTCCATGGATGCCGTCTTTGGGAGCTCGCATTTGTACAGGTGAATAGGTGATGTGCTTGAAAGAAGAGAAGTTGAGTTGGGTTATTTCTTGTTTTCAACTCTGAGTCTCTCTGGCACAAAAATCATGAAAAAAATGTAGGAATTGAATCCCTAATATCTTGAATCGATCGAAAAAATATAGGATGTAGCTATTTGGAATGCAGGAGTTTTATAGGAATCATACCAGGACAAAAACACACAGAAATCTAATGTTCAATATCTTGGTAGAATTTCTCTAAAATTCCTATGCCATTTCATAGGAATTTGACATAGGAATTTGATAGGATTTGTAGCAACCCGATCCTTTGTTCCAAAGTACTTTATAGAAATTTTTGTTCAGGAATTTCTTCGTTTTCCCTTTGTTTCAAAGCGGGTCTTATAGAGCAGTTTTATGCTCGCGTCCCGTTTCTCTTGGGTAACATGATATTTGCCTATCTCCAATGTTCCGTGATCTTTGATCATTGCTGAACTGAATGAATAAAGAGATCGGAGATTACCCGGAAGAGAGTGCTGACTCGGCAGAGTGCAAACGGCACCTCACCTCACCTGTCACCTGGGAATGCACACAAGATTTATTTGTGCGCGAGGAGTTGCAATCACCAGCGACCAACCATCGCTCGGCCTTCCGACACCGGTGCGCGACGCCGAACACAAGTAAACAAGTATGTGCATGGAACCGCGCCGCGGATTCAGAGTTCAAGCAACACCAACAGCATACATGTTGATGACTTGATGCAGCAACGTCGAAGACCAGACAAAATTAGGGAAACTAATGTTGGAAATAGATTCAGCCCATTAACTGGAAAAGAAGACCAAACAAACAAGAGTACGAAATAAAGGGGAGCAACTTCCACTAAGCAGTGAAGAAATTTAGCGAGAAACAACACTCCATGCATCGGCTATTGCATGAGCCCGGCTGGGCAAGCAACAAGTTCTGTTGGTCCGGAGGACAGCTTAGCGAAAGGAGAGCCGTATTTCACCTATTCAGGCAAGTTTTGAGGTATGCTTCATTAACCAAACAACTCTGGGTACTACCACGAATATCCTACTGAACTAGTGAACATCCAATAGCACATCAGTTTCTTATGAACAAGACAGAAATCACGCCGGTTCCTTGGACGAGCCATGTTCAGCATGCTTCATATGATCATATGATGAATGTGGAAAACCCTTCAGCAGAGAAAGCAGGTCCTATCTCATCAAGTGAACCAATCTTGCACTCAGAAAGAAGTCGCCGCCTCATCTAATACTGCTGCACCAAACCTGCACAAGGAAAACAGTTTGTGAAATTACATCAAAGAAGATCAAACTAAATATACAGATATGTTTTTTTTAAAAAAAAATAAATATACAGAGACCGTAGCATTTATGTAGACCAATAATCTTCTAACACGAACTCTTATAAAGGTCTTATCAAAAAGAAATTCATAAAAGGTTCCATAAAAAAGAAACACTTCAAAGCTTTGTGGAAACATATGCATAGTGCTGATAAGGCAAACATCAGACTGCTATTGGGTTCATCTATTCAAATGTTTTAGCTACTAAACTAGAAGAAACGATATAGCGAGCACACAGAAAGCTCTGTTGTCTTCCCATCCTTGTCATGCATTCATATTTTGTTCCCTGTTTCCATGATTCTTCAAATCCTCTAAGATCCAACAAAACTTTAATATGAAACTCAATAACATATCCCAACATGAAACAGATAAAGAAGTGAACATTAATGGAACAGGCTTTGACTAGAATTAATTCCGAGGAAGGCCTTCATATAATCCATGATATCTACAGCCACCTCATGAAATGAATTACATTGACATGGAAAGGAAAAAGGAGTACTCAAATATAATTGCATAAAAGAAAAAAGTGGTAGCATCCTTTTATCTTTCTGCTGGATGAGAATTTTGTGATCATTCTAGTAGTAATACTTCAGATAATGTGGTTTCTATTTGTAACAGAATCAAGGTGATCCATATGGTAAGCAAAGGAAAAAGGTCTTTAATATTACTGGAAAGATAACATATCATGCAATGGAGTCTTGGAGACCATGGGTGCCTCTTCACCGACAATATTAGGGTTAAGCTCTAAAGTCTTAATGGGCCATAGAAAACTTCAGCAAAGTATTCAACATAGGTCTTATGTCGATCATCTTTCCTCAGCGGGTCAAACTTTTTGATGAAATATAATCCACTCGCAAAAGTACATCATAAGCAATATCCACTAATCTTGACCAGGGAAAAAAAAGAGAGGTGCAGAGATCCATTGTTCAAATCATAAATATATGACATTAACTTTTAGACCCATAATCAAATTTCTTTACCTTCAAACACGACACGAGCTTGAGCTGAAGCTCTTTTGCATTTTAGTAAGTCAACAATTATTGGATCATCAAATCATCTGGATGTCTATCAACATATAATGTGTGAAGAAGCCTTGCTTTAGAGAGCATAAGCTTCATAAATGAAATTTCATTTGGAAGCCAAATGATACGACTCATCTGCACAGTTTGAAGATTGGCACACATGCCATCAGTCCACAGAGCACTTAAGAACTCCCACTCTGCCTCAAAACTCTGGTCAAAGACGTTCCGTGACTTCACCAATATAAAAGGAAATCAGTTGCAAACGACAAGATGACCTTCAAACAGTGGAAAAGAGATATCTCAAAGGCAACATCCAGCATTACCTCTATTTCTAGGTTTTGAAGGTCATGACAACTCCTTAGCAAGGTAAACGTGAACAAAATAGAGCGCATTTCAGTAAAGTTCATAGATAGCATCAAGTTCTTCAAATTATAAAAGGTGAACGGGAGTGTATATGGCATCTTAACATCATCATCCTGTGAAAAAATAAATATATAAGAACATTTAAACTGGATAAAAGTCCTACAGGGTGAAATACGGATGATATTTCTGTGTAACATTGAAACAAGGGAGCATAGGCACATGGAAGCAGGGCAGTAATGAGCTTGAGCAAAACACTAGCGAGCCTTATTTATAACAAAGCACATAATAAGAAGAACAAAGTGAAAATTATGTACCGGCCAGAAGAGACTGAGCTTTTGAACGTGAGCAAACCGAGCAAGGAAATCTCCAAATTATGTTCATGCTCCGAACAGAACAACATATTGATGTTGGCATATTCGAGGCACGGCAGCTCTCCAAATCGCCAGCCATAGTCATGCATTGAATAGATTGATATGATACGGAGGTTGGGTGCCTCAATCACTGAGATTGGGTAGACATCAAGGACGCATACATCATACATATCCAGGGTATGAAGCAAGGGTGACCGACGAATGATAGCCTCGAACTGTCTGTCCCCATTATCTGGGAAGACAACAGAGTTGAGGACTAGCTCCTGGAGCGCGGGGAAGCCCGCGAATCCTACGGGGAGAGGTGGGATTTCGCAGCATTGCAGCCGCAGGGACACGAGATTACCGAAGAAGAAGATGGAGTGGAGGTTGGAGTAGTTGTCTGATTTGACTTGGCCGCATATGCGGATGGACTCGACGTGGCAGCGGGAGAGCGCGATGAGCAAGTCGTCGATGCGGCCGTCAGAGGCGTCGTCGACACAGATGTCGAAGAGGGAGACGCGGGACCGATGTAGGGGGGGAGGACGCTGTCGACGACCGAAGGATGCGTGCCATAGGGGAAGGAGAGAGAGAGCACCGAGAGCGACTTCCAGAGGTCCCGCCAGGCGCGTGAGAGCGCGGAGGTGCGCACGGCGTCCCGGAGGTCGAGGCGGACGAGGATCTCGTCCTGCAGCTCCGCCGGGAGGGAGGAGAGCCGGTCGGCCGCCGCCATCACCTGCTTCGGTTCCATCACACCTTCAGTACCAGACTCTCCGCCTCCAGTACCAGTCATACTAGGCAGAGGCCGCCGCCGGCGAGGGGCCGTCTCCACTCCTCCCCCCGCCTCCCTCTCTCTCTGCGCGTCGGCGCCTCCAACGGTCCAGCGTACTAAAGGCCCATGTCTGATGTCTCTATGCACGGAAAGGAATTGTAGCCTAGGAGTAGAGAGGCCTACGATCGGCCCATACGGAAGGCCTCTTTCGTCTTGTCTCCGTTCGATTGAGGTGATTGCAAAAGGAGAGAATTAGTTTCTTCACTTAAAAAAAAAAGTTATGTTCAGCCCACACCAACTTTATAAAGTTATTTTTTAAAACATCTTTTTTTTAAAAAAACAGTTTCATAGATAAAGATATTTTTTTCTTCCCCTCTCACAAAGATATAAAGTGGATGAAGCTAAAAAAAGTAGTTTATTTTAGCTCTCTCCTATTTTCTCTCTTATATCTATGCATGAAGTTCTTGATAAAACTATTTTTCCAAATACTTTTATTTAAATAGTTCAACTTCACTTAGAGAGTTGCTCATAAATCTATTTTTTTTTAAAAAAATAGTTTCACTAATAAAGTTGAGCTATACCAAACAAGCTCTAGTTATATATAAAAAAATTGTGTTTAGTTTTTTTTTGTCCTTTTTCTTTCTAATAACTAAATTATCCTTGATTTTTTCGGCATTTCAAGGTTGCTCTGTATGCCCTCGTGGAGATCTCTAGGGACTGTATGCCCTCCTGCGGCTAACACCTAGAATTAGGAAGGTAATATGATTCCAATCCACTAGAATTACTTTGTTTTCAAAGCGGACTTTATATATTATTTTTAGGGACTGTTTGACACATCTTTATCAATAGTTTCATGAATCGTTGTGAACTGTATTTTTTTTTAAACAACTTTCTTAAAAACAGCTCATGGGAGGCCTCTTTTTGCATAAAGCTTCACCTAAATTGCTTATGAAGTCGAGCTATGTCATACAACTATACAAGACCGTATGCTTGCATCTCGTTTCTTAGATAGCATGATATTTGCCTATCTCCAATCTTCTGTGATCTTTGATCATTGCTCTACTGAATAAATAAAGAGATTGGAGATTACGCGGAAGAGAGTGCTGACAGGGCGGAGTGCAAACGGCACGTCACCTGGGAATGCACAAAAGATTTATTTGTGCGCGCAGAGATGCAAACACCAGCGACCAACAATCGTTCCGGCGCCCGACACCCGTGCGCGACGTCGAACACAAGTCAACGAGCATGGACGTGGAACGGTGCCGGCGTTGAGTGGCACAGTGGCGCCGCATCTGGCTGTTTCAGAGTCCAAGCAACACCAACAGCAACGATGTTGACGCAGAAACGCAAAACGCCAATTAGCCAGGCAAAATTATATAGGGACACTAATGTAGTAATGTTGGAAATTGATTCAGCCCATTTTCTAGAACCGGACCAAACACTCCATGCATTGGCTATTGCATAATTTGCAAGCATTATCTGGAACAGGAGTACGAAATAAAGGGAGCAGCTTTCACTATACAGTGAAGAAATTTAGCTAGAAACAACACTCCATGGTCTATTGCATAAGCCCGGCTTGGCAAGCAACAAGTTCTGGATGTTCGGAGATCAGTTTAGCGAAAGGATAGCCATATCAAATCTACTCAGGCAAGTTTTTGCTTCATTAACCAAACTACTCTGGGTACTACCATGAATATCCTACCTGTTTGGAACGCAGGAATTTCACAGGAATTGCGCAGGAATTTCAGTTCATTTTCACAGGAAAAAGTACAGGAACAGAAAAAAAATCCTCCGTTCCAAACAGGCCCTGAACCAGTGAAAAACAAATAGCACATCAGTTTCTTCTGAGCAAGACAGAAATACGCTGGTTCCTTGGATGAGCCATGTTCAGCATGCTTCGTATGATTATTTGAAAGCTAAAAAACCCTTCAGCAGAGAAAGCCGGTCCTGTCTCATCAAGTGAACCAGTCTTGCACTCATCTAATACTGCTGCACCTAACCTGCACAAGGGAAACAATTTGTGAAATTAAATCAAAGCAGATATAAAGCAGATCAAACAAAATATACAGAGACCATAGCATTTATGTAGACCAATAATCTTCTATCACAAACTCTTAGAAAGGTCTTATCAAGAAGAACATTTCAAAATGCTCCATACAAAAGAAAAAATTCAAAACTTTGTGGAAACATATGCATGGTGCTGACTATGCAAACATCAGACTGCCATTGGGTTCCTTCATTGAAATGTTTTAGCTACTAAATTGGAAGAAAAGATATAATCAGGTGTTTGGTTTGTGGAATGGGGGTAGTCCATCATCATCTCAATCTTTAGTTTTCTGTTTGGTTTGTGGAATTGTGAGTTGATCCATCACCACCTTATTCCTCACAAGCTAATAATTAGTACAAGTATGAGAAATGAAGTCATTCCACTAAATTTGAGAAAAATGGACTCATAATGCATCACCTCATCTAGAATGGACTGATTATACAAACCAAACACTCCATTAATATTTAGAACTTCGGCTGAAAAACTAATGTAATTTGGTTGCTATTTGTAACAGAATCCAGATGATCCATAGGGGAAGCAAAGGAAAAATGTCTTGAATATTCCTGGAAAGATAATATATCATGCAATGGAGTCTTGGAGACCGTGTCTGCCTCTTCACCAACGATAATAGGGTCAAGCTCTAAAGTCTTAATGAGCCACAGAAAACTTCAGCAAAGTATAAAACATAGGTCTTATGTTGATCACCTTTCCTCAGCAGGTCAAACTCTTGGATGGAATATAATCCACTCTCACTTGTACAATAGAAAAGCTTGCAAAAGTTACCACTAGCTTTGTCTAGGAAAAAATAAGGTATTAACTTTTAGATCCATAATCAAATTTCTTTATTACCTTCAACACGACACGAGCTTGAGTTGAGGATCTTCTGCAGTTTAGTAAGTCAATTAGTGGATCAACACTACGTGGGCTCCTATCAACATATAATGTGCGAAGAAGCCTTGCTTCAGAGAGAAAAAGCTTCATAAATGAGATCTGGTTTTGGAAACCAATAAGGATCAATCATCCTCACAGTCTGAAGATTGGCACACATGTCATCACTCCACTGAGAATTTAAGAGCTCCCAATTTCCCTCAAAACTCTGATCAACAGTTTCATCAAACTTCACCAATAAATAAAAAAAATAGTTGTAAGCAACAAGATGACCTTCGAAAAGTGTAAATAGAGATGTCTCAAAGGCAACATCCAGTATTACCTCCATTTCTAGGTTTTCAAGGTTGTGACAACTCCTTAGCAAGGTAAACAAGAATAAAATTGGGTACATTGCACTAAAGTCCGTACACAATTTCAAGTTAGAAAAAGTGAATGGAAGTGTATACGATATCTCAACAACTTCGACCTGTGACAAAAAAAAAAGAACATTCAAACTGGATACTGTCATACAGGGTCTAGAAACATATATGAGATTTCTGTGTTATTTTGAAACAATGGACCACAGGCACATGGAAGCAGGGCATGGATGAAACAATTGTTTCCTTTATTAATTATTAGTGCAAGTTTTCACGCTATTTCATTAGTATAGGTAGGAGACCATGTTTACGTTCCTGATCTATGTAATGAGCTTGAAACAAGCACTACCGTTTCAGCCTTGATTTAGGCCAAAGCACATAATAAGGAGAACAAACTCAAAATAACGTACCGCCAAGTAGAGACTGAGCTTTTGAACGTGAGCAAACGGAGCAAGGAAATCTTCAAAACCATGTTCATAGACGAACACCTGAATGTCGGCATATTCGAGGCACGGCAGCTCTCCAAATCGCCAGCCATAGTCATGCTTTGAATAGATTGATAGGATACGGAGATTGGGCGCCTCAATCACTGAGACTGGGTACTCATCAGGGATGCATACATCATACATATCCAGGGTATGAAGCAAGGGTGACCGACGAATGATAGCCTCGAACTGTCTGTCCCCATTATCTGGGAAGACAACGAAGTTGAGGACTAGCTCCTGGAGCGCGAGGAAGCCCACGAATCCTACGGGGAGGGGTGGGATTTCGCAGCATTCCAGCCGCAGGGACACGAGATTGCTGAAGAAGAAGATGGAGGAGTGGTTGTCTGATTTGAATCGGCCACACGGGCGGAAGCGGAAGCGGATGCGGATGGACTCGACGCTGCAGTGGGAGAGCGCGACGAGCCAGTCGTCGATGCGGCCGGCAGAGGCGTCGTTGACGAAGATGTCGAAGAGGGAGACGCGGGGGCCGATGTAGGGTAGACGACGCTGTCGACGACGGAGGGGTGCGTACCGTGCGGGAAGGAGAGAGAGATCACCGAGAGCGACTTCCAGAGGTCCCGCCAGGCGTGGGAGAGCACGGAGGTGCGCACGGCGTCCCGGAGGTCGAGGCGGACGAGGATCTCGTCCCGCAGCATCCCCGGGGAGGGTGGAGAGCCGGTCGGTCTCCGCCGCCGCCTGCTTCGGCTCCATCACTCCGCCTCTCCGCGAGGGATTTTTATTTTTTAATTTTAACTTTTTTTTAACTAAATTTAAATTAGCACTGTTTATTTTTTTATATTTATAATCTTTTTTAACTATGGATAATGGAGCGGCATTTCAACGTCGTCGCTCCATGCATAGTGCAGCGACAAGCAGGCTGATCTGCCACGACCGGTAGAAGTGGGTCCAGCGCTGTCGCTCGGCAAGAGTGGCTGTAAAGAGGTGCAACAGCGGCAAGAGGTGCAGGTGCAGCAGTACTGTTCATGCGGCAGGTGCAGCGGCAATAGGTTCTGTAGCTGCTGTGCATTCGGCCATGTGCCTTGCCATGGTCAAATCGTACTGAAAAAGCTACTCTACGTAGTACCTACTAGCACTAGCAGTGGCAGAAGTACTGACCTCAGTCTACGGAGTACAGTAAGCCATACATGTATGCGGCCATGTCCATGTGCCCTTGCGTGTGCATGTGCCTCAGCTGCTTCTACTCCTCTGTATCAAAATATCTGTCTTTCTCACTTCCTAAGAAAAAAAATATAAATTAATTTTTATAAAAATTATTAATAAGTATAATACATAATTGATTAGATAGATCTTTTGATCTAGTTTTTTAATAAATTTATTTAGAGACATAAATATTGAATATATTTTATATAAATTTAATCAAATTTATAGCACGAAAACCTAAAAGAACAGTTAATTTGGGACGGAGGGAGTAATTCATTGTCTGCCCAGCAAAAAAGTTGGCACGGATAGCTAATTCTACTCCTGTCACTACATGTATGCATGCTCTTCCACTCTCACGTAAAGTGCCTTCTAGGCCGAGCTTATTTAGATCGCGGCAAAATTTCAAAACTTTACTAAATTTCTTATGACATCAAAATCTTTGAATGTATGTATCAAGTATTAAATATAGATAAAAAAATAACTACTTGCACAATTTATCTATAATTTACGAGATAAATCTTTTGAATCTAATTACTCTATGGTTGGATAATAATTATCAAATACAAACAAAACATTACAGTAATTACCAAATATAGGATATAAAGTACTGTAGCATTTCGTTTTTATTTGGTAATTATTGTCTAATCATATAGTAATTAGGTTCGAAAAATTTATCTCGAAAATTACAAACAAACTGTGTAATTTACAAACAAACTGTGTGATCAATAATCAAGTGGGGGGCCAAATTACCATTATAAATTTATCATCAACAAAATCAAGTGGAGTAGTAGGCTTGTACTAACGAAACAATTATGAAATTTAGTCTCGTACTATCTGCGTCCCTAAATATCATATTTGTTCCCTATTTTAAGAAATATTTTTGACTAAATATATATTAAAAAATATAAATATTTATGATATATAATTAGTTTCATTGAAAATATATTTAAATTTTTCTTTTTAATAAATTTATTTGGAGATATAAATATTGCACGTATTATATACAAATCGAGTTAAATTTATGTCACGAACATTAATGATGTGTCAATATTTAGGGGCAAATGAAATAAACTTTCTCTATCCCAAATTAATAGCAATATATTTGATTTGATTTATATAAAATATGTAGAACATTCATATCTTAAAATATTTTTGTTAAAAAATAGACTTAAAAATCTTTGTATTATGTAGCATAAGTATTAATATATTTTAATATATATTTAATTAAAATTATTTCTCGAGAAACGAGAATGAACAATTATTTTAAGACGGACGGAGTAGCAACTAAAATTCGATGCTAATATTAAACGAGCAAAGAGTAGAAATACAGGTACACTAGGCCCAGTTGTAGTCCATAGTCTAGTACGGGAGTAGGAGCAGCTGTAGTCCTATAGTCTAGTACGGGAGTAGGAGGTAAGTTGTAGTACTTCTGTTCTGTCACTACTAGTAGGTACTACGTAGTAGCCTTTTCAGTATGATTTGATCATGACAAGGCACATGGCCGCATGGACCTGCAGCTGATGCACCTCTTTGCAGCCACTCTTGCCGCTCCATGACTCGGCCCCGCTCCACAGATCATGGAGTGGCTTAACTGGGCCTACTTCGGCCCATTTGATAGGTCGTGCCATGTCAGTTTGTTTGTAGCTTCACCATATATGGAGCGGCAACGCCATGTCTCGGGGCCGCTCCATAGATCGTAGAGCGGCAGAGCTAGGCCCACTTCACCCCATTTTGACCGGTCATGCCACGTCAGCCTGGTTGTCGCTCTATGGAGCGGCAACGTTGAAATGCCACTCCATGAATGATGGAGCGGCCAAAAGGGTTAAGAATAAAAAAAAGATAAACAGTGCTAGATTTAAATTTAGTTAAAAAAAGAGTTAAAATTTAAAAAAAATTCCGGCGAGGCAGCTACTCCAGGCAGAGGGGCGGCGGCTCACTCTCTCCGCTCGGCCTCCCTCCGTGCGTGCGTCGGCGCCTCCAACGGTCTAAGCCTTCTAATGGCCCATTTCTCTATGTGCGGAAATAACCGCAGCTGGGAAACCCACGACCGGCCCATTCTTATTTGGCCCAGTCGCATTTGACCCACGACCGCCTATTCAACGCTTCCGCTCTTGAATCCGCTAACAAGATTCAAGAAGTCAACGAGCATCTTCTGACTGAATCTACGCTCCGCTTCCTCCCCTTATCCGAAGCCTCCAGCCTCCCCTCCCGATTCCTTCCACCTCCAAGCTCCGATCCATGGCGTCTCACGATCACGCCCACTCCCACGACCACGACCACGACCACGACCATTCCCATGGGTGAGCACGCGTGTGCCATCACTCTTAGTCTTCCGCGATCTCGGTCGCTGTCTGCAGAGACATCTAACTCGACGCACGCTTGGTGTGGTTTCCCTGCGCTTTCAGGACGGCGGCGGTGGCCATGCAGCTGGGGGATCGTGGGTAGGGGAGGACGGCCGCGTGTGGCACTCCCACGACGGCCTCGCGCCCCACTCCCACGAGCCCATCTACTCCCCCGGCGACTTCACCAAGCGCGCGCCGCCGCTCGCCTCGCGCAACTTCGCTGACCGCGCCTTCACCGTCGGCATTGGCGGTCCCGTCGGCACTGGGTGAGCTCGGCTGCTTTCTACTACTTGCTTTTACTCCTTCCACTCGCTGGTAGCGTGCATCTCATAATTCTGGTCCGGCTATTTGGTGGCCGAAGATGTGAAATTGTGACGTCCGGAGAGACGCGTCTCCACTGCATTCCTACTTGCACCGGTGCAAATTTCAGCTTAATCTGGGGTTAGGTATTGATGGAGGCTTCTGGACATCGTTGGGATCTTTGTCTATACTATAAAGAGCTTGCTTGTGTTCATAGTTGCTCTTGACTTTGTTCCTGAAGTTCCATCATGACATTTGGAGACTAGAGTGGTTAGTTGATGTGATTAAGGGCCTGTTTGGTTGCCTTTGGAGAGGGACTAAAGACTTATTTTAAGTCCTTTTTAGTCAGTTTGAACCAAACACAGGGACTTAATTAGGGACTTTTTTGGGCTGATAGTAGTCTCAAGAGGTGAGGCTTATGAGGACTTTTGCCCCACAATTGACACCCCTTGCCCTTCATTATTGCCTCCCTTCCCCCACTCCTTGTACCAGGCAGGGGTACAATGGTCTTGTTAGGGTGTATTAAATGATGTTAAGTCTATACAAGTTCATGGAACCAAACATCAATAGGGACTTTATTAAGTCTCTGTTTTAGTCCCCTAGTCCCTAGGACTAAAGAACCAAACAGGCCCTAATTTGGAACATTGCATGTAAGCACATTCATGTTGTAGCCTGAATAACATTGTACTGCTGAAACCAATAAACTTCGTTTGTCTATGCATTGACCATTTTCAGCTATATGGCTCCTAACGCTTTTATGAAATTTTTTCCTTATTCAGGAAAACTGCCCTGATGTTAGCACTATGCAGATACCTACGTGACAAGTATAGTCTTGCAGCTGTACGTGGCATGACTCTGCCCTCTGATTCTTTTACAGAAGTTATCTAGTTTCCTCACCAAACTGAAAATGCAATGCTACAAAAGATTTTCTGCATGTCCGGTCATATAATTTCAAGATAGTCATCTACAGTATAATCTAGTGCTTCATTTTTTGCGCCTGCTTCTGATCTTCAGACTTTCACATGCAAAAATAGGTCTTTGTTTCCCTGTCTTTAGTCAAGACTTGCCTGTGCGCTGCACTGATATAGAAATATAGACACTTTTCTTCTTGTATCATTTTCTAAAGCATAGAATATCCACAATGGGCCTTTTCTATTTATTCTCTTTGTATTCAGGTCACAAATGATATATTCACAAAAGAAATGGAGAATTCTTAATCAAACATGGAGCGCTCCCTGAAGAGCGCATACGTGCAGTGGAGACTGGAGGTTGCCCTCATGCGGCTATTCGTGAAGACATCAGCATTAATCTGGGCCTCTAGAGGAGCTATCAAACTTTACAAAGCTGATTTGCTACTCTGCGAATCTGGAGGAGGTATATTTTTTTACTGGATCCAAACTAATCTTAGGCCATTCCTATTGTTTTGAATATATCCCTATCAACCTATGTATGTTTTTTTACTGGATTCAAACTAAATTTTAGGTCATTCCTATTTTCATGGATATATATGTGTAAACCTACCTATCCATCTAAATGTTATTTTAGAGTAATAGTTTCTTCTGGTATCGTGTTGCCTCTCTGGCTCTCTTATGTTTGATATTGGACATTAGAATATGTTTCTTTCAAGTTTCTTGCATAAAAGAAAATTTTGCATTCCCACTCTACTCTTTTTGGAGCCTTAGGTGCCCTGAATATCTCAAGCATCCCTCTGGCTCTGAAAATAGTGTCTCAACAATGCACATTAAAGAGTTCTATTTGTGCATTTCCCATGCAGATAACTTGGCAGCTAACTTCAGCAGAGAATTAGCAGACTACATAATCTACATTATTGATGTCTCTGGTGGGGACAAGATACCAAGAAAAGGTGGCCCTGGTATAACACAGGCTGATCTTTTGGTGCTAATGCTGTATTTTTCAGCATAATTTATAACCATGTGCAATTAGCTTCATTTGTAGCTACGTGAAGTTATTTTTATCTTTTGGCGCACTGGTCATATTTTGCTTGGTTGGCACAAAATTCTGAATTTTCTGAACTCAGGTAATAAACAAGACAGACCTAGCACTGCTGTTGGCTGATCTGTCTGTTATGGAACGAGATGCGCTTCGCATGCGGGAAGGAGGGCCTTTTGTTTTTGCGCAGGTTCAAGATCAAAACTATGCACATTTTTAGTTTTTTTTTTCTCATGACTTCATGTGTAAAGAACATGGTTTTGCATGTTCAAAGACATTTTACTTTCACTGAAACTAGCGATGATGTCAGCTTTATATAACTAGTTAATTACTATGCAGGTGAAACATGGAGTGGGCGTGGAGGAGATCGTGAATCATATTTTGCAGTCGTGGGAAATTGCGACTGGTAATAAAGCGGCGATAAGATCTCGTGACATGGCCATATGATGGATGCAGATTTGGATGTGGATGTGATTGACTCGGCAATTCCACATGCATAACCATTTGTTGGTTTCTCAATAAAATTTTGCGTCATTTGGTGCTAACTGTACTTGAGAAGTAGAGAGACATGGAGCCTTAAAATTCCATCCTTGGGTTTTCTCTCAATAAATTTTGCATCATCTGTTGCAAATTGTACTTGAAGTAGAGACATGGAATCATAAAGTTCCAAACTTGAGTCTAATGGCATATTCGAGATCTCCTTTTTCTGTTTGTTTTTCAATCGCATTATAGACGTCGATGTTCACATACAACAATCGACTGAGATTCAATAGCCTTCAAGGCTGCGCCTGACTGAGAGATTCAGTAGCCTTCAAGGCCGCTCAGTGAATGCTATGAATGCTGGCATGATGCAAAGCTGTTCAGTGAAAGTTATGAATTTGGAAAAGGGAAAAACATACGATTGGAAGAAAAGAACACGGATATGAATGCGCAAGCCGTTCATTGAAAATTCTGATTTGAAAGACAAAAATGAAAAAAAAAACGAACTCTGAATTTGGAAGACAAAAGGAAAAATGGAAAACCAATCGACTCCGCTGGGGATCGAACCCAGAATCTCTGGTTCCGTAGACCAGCGCCTTATCCATTGGGCCACGGAGTCTCTGATCTCCGAACTGTACAAATCAATTACTAGTCATTAGTCCCTGTCACAATGGATATTTAGACATTAATTTAGACTATTAAAAATGCACTAATTATAAATCTAATTGTTGATATTGAGACTAATTTTCAATAAAATTCTATTAATCCTAATTAGTCTATGTTTTGACAATGTGGTTTTTAAAGTAAACATAGAATATTTCTAGAGCTAAATATAGTATCTAAAAGCTTGATAGTGATGAAAATACGCAATAAACCCTATCCGGCACGTGAATTGTCGACGTTTAGTACCATCAAGTGGTAAATTTGCATTACATACAAATAGATTGCTCCAACTAAGGGGGTGTTTGGATCCACCCTCAAAATATGGGCTAATAAGGGCTAACGGACTCTAACCACAAGTTAGCCCTCACTACCTCTTATTACTCACGTTTAGACAGAAAACATAGGCTAATTATTAGCTCTAGGATCCAAAGAACCTCCTTAGGCCAAAGGGTGTAGACACATAGGGGGTTAAACATTTCCTATTTCTCAACACTCAACACACGCGAGAGATGAATTGTTTTTTCTACAAGGCATTGGAATCTCTGTGAACTTTTCCAGGTATAGCATTTTCCTCGGCACAACACAAACGAAAGAGTCAAATTTGCATGTGCAAGATCTCATTTGTACTGCACAAACAATGTTCCAACAAACCCAGCACCTATCTGAAGCTTATTGTGAGTTTGACAAGATAACAACACTTGCAGCGATGAATATTTGGGTCTTACACCTTCCATTGATCAAATTCAATGACAAGAGAAAATGCAAGAGTTGATGCATCTCTCGCTTTCTTATTGACTGCTCAAGTTTGCTCAGAAATGGCAAGTATCCCTAGCCGCTACTACTGACGGTATTCCTAGCCACTAGTGACGAACTGTTCTCAAGTTTTCAGAGACGATTCTTGGCCAAAGCCCCATTGCTTGTGCAATGCTTCTCACCTCAGCAATCATTGCCACAACGTCGTTGAGTTTGTTAATAGCAGAACCGACTCCCTGCAGTCAGAAGAACAGAAGTTGGTTCCTGTAGAAAACACATTGCTTATATCTTTTAGTTAAAGAAAAAACTTCAAGTATAGTGCATACAACTCCAGCAGCTCTGCAGTTACTGCCATTGGCGCAGTCACCGAACTTAACCCTGATGAGCACATCACTGGAATGCTGACAGCTCGGGAGATGGAGTATGCTGCGGCGAGTGTTGGCGTTGCCTGCAATTACAAACACTATGTTGTAATTTGATACAAAGAAGAACCACCGAATGCAACATGCCCACTTTTTTTGTCCTAGTTTCAGTATACCTTTTCAATCAATCCAAGAATTCCGGCTTTGTCGGGCTAGAACATTTTCCACCCTCTGTTTGGATTATATCAGCTCCTTCCTCTTCGAGTAGCTCTGAAAGTCTCATCTGCAAATAAGAATCAAAATTAGCAAGACTAAAGCATGTATCAGTTATAGTGGTTACCGAGAGAGTATATAGGCAAAAATATAGTTCATTCACGCGTTATATGTTTTGCGACTGCAAGAAGTTGATTAGATCTGATGAACTATAACTGAGGTTACTTGAAAAGCAGTAAAGGAGACACCGGTGATCAACTTATGAATTGAGACTTTTAAGACTTGAATTTTATGTGCTGTTAACCTGTCATGTTGGAATGAAAAAAAGGTAACACTAATGAAAATTAGAAATATATTTTGATATTTATCGTCTGATGATATATCCCACTATACCATTAAATGCATTGTCAAACTGTCACCAATAAGTGCCGTGCTATATGCTGTCTTAAGGTTAGTGATTAGGGATGATGATATACCTGGTCTGGCAAACTAAGTGTGTGAGGAACTGTTACTGATAAGGTGATGTCTGGAAGCATCTTCCTTGTTTCCCTTGTCAGCTTCAGTATCTGAAATTGGTTACACCAGTAAATTTCTCTCAATATTCTACTTTTGGAGTATGCTTCAATAAAAAGAAAATTTAGCAGCTCTGAATAGGTCAGGTTAGTAAGAACCTGCTCAGAGGAGAACTCAATGCCCATCTCATAAAAAGAATCATAGTTTCCTATCTCAACCTGAAAGAAACAAGGTTTAAGGGGGGAAGTATTGTTATAGAAAAATAACTTTATTTTCAAGTTTTTGCAAAGTTAGCATCCGAAGTTTAGTGCCTACCATTTTAGCTCCAGCTTGTACTGCAGAATGGAACGCTGAAGGATCTACAGATGAGACACAGATCTACAATATGCAAATTTTCCCAGAATGCACTTAGCACAAGCACAAGCACACAACCAACTCTGATGCTAGGTGAAACCGTAATGGCAATTACAACCACAGGTTCCAATCACCCTATGAATGGATAGGATAGCTTACCGGAAGGCTGGTAAGATCCATGGCAAGCTTTACTAAGTCCTTGTCACAAGCTATGTCAACATGGGTTGCACCTCCCTGCGGCCATTAACAAAAGTACAGCAAGTCTGTTACAATGACTGGTCAGTAATGGACTAATAACATGATCCTGAATAAAGTTGAGTAGACAAGTAACAGCTTTATTTCGACAAATTTTGGTCTAACACTTGTGCGGAAAGAAGCCCTTGTAACAGACACTTTCCAAATTTAGCTGATCTATAGGTTGCATTCTTGTTTGAGCGCTCTTCTTGTTTTTCTTTAAAAAATACACACGTGTTAGAACTTAGAAAATTATAGCTAGTATAGATTGCTTCCTGGTTTTCATAGATGTTGACTGTATACGAAGAGAGTAGGTTGATTATACAGGTAGCTTGCATTGATAATGACTTCAATTAACATCCTGGATGAAGAATAATTAATGAGTGCCCGTTCCGGAACATTGAATCCGGGGCAATGACCTGCCGTCTGATTCTAGACTTCTTTCTTGACAAAATCATCAGTGACACAATCTTAGATTATTCATAGCTCTAGAAGAAACCAATAGACAAAATTAGAAGTCTGCAAGAACGAAATAGTACGTACTACTAACTAGTACGGAGTGTAAGCACTGAAAGGTAGATGCATTATCCACACCTTATCTGCAGCTGTGACAACAGATGCAACATTGCTCCTGTCAAAGTTCTGAAGCCCAGAAATTATCTGCACAGTTCAAGAGTCAGTGGCTATCAGCTAATCATCTCATCACTAAGCAAGGATAACTCATCCAAAACAAAACAAAAAAGTTCCTTAAACTGTCCACTCTGAAGACGGCAGTACACATCCAGAAATTTCTACTCCAGGGAAAGTAACATGTGAAACTTGCTGCATCCCAATGGCATGCGTGTTTGGAACGCATGAATTTCTTATGAAAAGCTCAGCCTCCGAATGCTGCCTAAACGCTGACATCAGTGGATTGATACGGTGAAGGAGACATCTAATAAGGAGATAAACCTTGAGAGCCCTGTTCTCACGGAAGGCCCTGAGGACGGCGTCCTTGTTGGCGGCGTCAGCAGCCGAAGCCCGCACGGCGAACAGCGCCCGTGGCGCTCGCCGCGCGGATGCCCGGCTCGCCATCGGCTGGCACTTAGCCGTGGCGAAGGACGGGGCGTGGAGAAGCCCCAGGGAGCCTGGCGCTGCCATTCTTGGTCCAGTTGCTCCTCCTCTGCTCCCCTCTGCTGGAGATTTTCAGATTGTAGACGAAAGAGATAAGATGACACTACACAGAAACGGCACAGTGCGTATGTGTTACTGTATTTATCTTCGAGAAGGGTGCAAATATCTGTCTGACACGTCAAAAATCTTGCACGGTTCAGCAGGAAGCCCCTTGATGTTTACAGTCCTCGCAAACTAGCCCTCAGCCGTCAGATAATTACTACACAACGTTGGTTTCAGTTGAGGTGCTTGCTGTGGCTGTGGCGTTTCACAATTCACAAGTTGGGAGCAAAATGACAACACAAATCAACAAGTCAAGCTCGATACACAGTGGACATAGCCTCATCATGAATTGACATGGCCCAAAATTTTATTCAGAAAAAATACAGAAATTTTCAAGTCCAGTGGAACATTCCGGCGAACACCTTGCCTGCAGACTGCGCTACTTGCCAATGCCGTTGAGGCGCTCAACGACGGTGATCAGTCCCTGCAAGCTCAAGTCGCCGTCTCCATTAGCCACCATAGCCGAGAACATCTGCCGGTACAGCGACGCTCCAGGCAACACGTTGGCGTCGTCCCCGCTATCCCCGACCTCGAGCGCCATACCAAGGTCCTTGACGATGTACCTTACGCTACCCCCGGACGCGAACTCGCGGCGGAGCAAGCGATCACCGAAGATATCCATGACGCGGGACCCGGCCGCACCTTTCGACACGGCGCCGAGGAACAAACGCGCGTCGAGCCCCGCCGCACGGGCGAAAGCCACGGACTCACCGAGCCCCACCACGGTACCAGCCACCGCGATCTGGTTGGCGATCTTGCTGCTCTGCCCGCTTCCAGGCCCGCCCATACGTGTCACCCTACCAAGGTGAGCGAAGAGCGGGTCAAGCCAGGCGACCACGGCCTCGTCGCCGCCGGCGAAGACAGCCAGCGTGCCGTCCTTGGCGCCGACGTCGCCTCCAGACACCGGCGCGTCGACGGCGTGGCAGCCTGCGAGGCTCGCGGCCGCGAAGACCTCGCGCGCCAGGGAAGGGGACGAGCTCGTGCAGTCCACCAGCACGCCGCCGCGGCGGAGGCCCGCGAACGCCCCCGTGGCTTGGTCCAGGACAACCGCGCGGACGTCGCTTGGGTTCCCGACCATGGTGAACACCACATCGGACGCGGCTGCCACGGCGCGCGGCGAGCCCGCGAGGCTCGCGCCCGCGGCCACCAGACCCTCCGCCTTGGATGGAGTGCGAGCGTACGCGGTGACTGTGTACCCGGCCGCGAGCAGGCGCCTTGCCATGGCGCCGCCCATGACGCCGATGCCGATCCACCCCACGCGCGTCGCCCCCGGCTGCACCGGCGCCGGGAAACCGAACGCCGCCTGTTCCGACTTCCGCCCCTCCTCCATGATCGATCTCGATCCCCTCCGGAGCTGCTTGCTCGCAAGCTGACGATTACCCAAAGCCGGCCGCCTCGATTTTGGTTGGTTGGTTGGATTGTAATATATCCCGCTCTTGCTTTTTTTTTTGTGTGTGTGCGGGATAACGACAGCGATATGATATGCATAAACAGATAAGAACTCACTGACCACTGGTCCCAGTCTCCGTGATCGCAATTTCGTGCCGTGCATCCACAGGCCACAGCATCCAAAAACCAAACACGCAGATTATCTTAAACTTTTGAGCATGACGCAGATTAAAGTAATCAACTCCCGATAGGCATCGCAAATTTTTCATTCTTTTTTTTTACCAAGAGCAAGCAAAAAGGTAGTAGGAAATTTACAGGAAGATGATGGAAGGAAGAACCAAAACGATAGCTTTCATTACACGCCGATCGAGGCCGACGACCCAGCAGATGGGTGAAGAAAGTTGAAGAGGGGAAGGAAAAGGAAAAGCGGGAGCTTGTGGCTCAGGAGGTGGCAGCCGCGGCAAGGAAAGCGGAGACGCGCGGAGTGCCAGAGGACGACGGCCTCGACGACGTAGCATGACGCGGAACGCGACGAGCGTCGACGACGCCGCCGCGGAGCCGCTGCGCAGGGTGGGGAGGGAGGAGGCCCGGTAGGCACTTCCACCTGAGGAGCGAGTACAGCGACGAGCGAGCCTGGACGCGGCGCGGCGGACGGGGCGTTAGCTCCAGCGCGCTGCTCCGGGCATGTGGTAGTCTCTCGGGATCAGCTTCCTCAGCCACCCGCGTGGGCGCGCCGAGCCCCCCGCCGCCGTTGCCGACTCGACAGCCGGAGACATCGGCGCCGTCTCCGAAACCGAGCCCGCTGCCCGCGCCGCCGCCGCCGCGTCAGCCTCGATGGCCATTGGCCGCCGCTCTGCTAGCTGTGCGTGCGTTGGTTTGGCTGGAAAAGATCGGGTGGTGGTTGGTTGGGTTTTGGGAAGACGGACGGCGGAGGGACAGAGACGTGGGGGTGGGGGGCGAGGCGACTGGCGACGTGCTGCTGCTGCCGGGAGCGGACGACGAGAAGACCGGGGATATATGGGAAGACGACGGGGAGGGTTTTTTTGACACTTTGCCCCTGTGAGTTTCTTCGTCGTTGCGATGCGCTCCTTGGCTTTGCTTTGTGTACAAGGCAACAGCGATGCAACAGAAAGCGAGCAGCCTAGCAGTAGCAGTAGCAGTAGCAGGCCAGTGTAGTGCTAGCAGTTGTCCAGCACCAGTGCAGCTAGCCAGCGACTACGCAAGCACTCGTTTCTGGAACCAAACGAAACCAGGGTGCGAATTGCAATTTGTAAACCGTGGCGACGCTTTACAACTGTCGGCTCCATACAGTTACAGCCTACAGCCTACAGCAGGGGAATGAACGGCCAGGGAACGCGAAGCTTGTACCGGACGCCGCGCGGCTGGAGCCGCGCTGGCCGATGGCATGGCACGCACAACGGCTTAAAGAGGCTGGCAGCGGTGTAGCTAGGCAGGCTCACCCGGCCACGGCCAGCCCCGGCCGGCCGCCTGATACTACTTACTCGCTCAGTCCCACAAATTACAAATAAAGAAATTTTTGACTTCTACAATTTCTCTTTGACCATTCGTCTTATTTAAATTTTTTATAGTCATTATAAAAATATATTTAACGATAAAATAAATTATAATAAAACAAATAATATTTGTTAAAATATTTTGAATAAGACAACCAGTTAAACAGGAATCTTCGTAGTCAAATAATTGCGTTTTTTAAGGGACGGAAGGGAGTATTACGTACATGCCTGATGCCTCGGCCGGTCGCTTTCCTGGCTGTAGCTCAGCCGATGGCGATGCCCAGCTGTTCTTCCTGGGTTGCTGTTTATTTCCCATGTTCAGACGTGTCGCCTTCTGTTCCGCGCCCATTTGAGTTTAAGCGAATAAGGCCAAAATATATTTATAACGTGTAATAAGTATTCTTAAATTAATTATGAAATAATTTTTAAATAAATTAATTTTGAATTATAGACAATTGTTGTTTTTTATATAATATATAATCAAATTTAAGAATACGGAGCATCTGACTACAGGAGGCAACATGTGCATTTCTTTAAGAGGGAGGGATGGGAGTAGCTACCTGGTCATGTTCAGCTGGGCCTGGGCGCCAGCTGCTGAGAAGTGAGAACGACTTCACTATGCTAGCGATTTATAGAAGTATCTGCTCTTCTTTCCTTTTTTTTCCCCGTTTCGTTCAACTCCAAAGCAGCTAACCTGTACGTACGCCGCCGTTGGAGCGATGACGAACAATGCTGTGCTAGAGTAGTATTGAGTTCACTTCCATCGATACTCCAATTTCTGAAGAAGTCAGGCTTACAGGGTGACATGGCTTAGGGGTCCTTTGGATTGAAGGATTTTTGGAGGAAAAACAGAGGATTCAGTTTCCTATAGGAAAGGGTACTGTTCATCCCTTTGGATGGTAGGAATCGTGCATAGGAAAAATGGCAGGAAAAAAACATCCAGTCCGATCTCTTTCTTTTCTTCCTGTCGCATAGGATCGAGGCAAATCGAGTTTCCAATCTGCTGTGCAAAGGCATCATCGGAACCAAATCGTGTGGCGCGATGTTGTTCTTTGGAGAGAATCATAATTATTTTTTTCTAAAGAACTGACGCACTAGTGTTGTTTCCTGTACTTTCCTATAGGGTTCATCCAAACACCCGTTGTACAAAGATTCATATGTTTCTAAATCCTTTGTTTTCTACTTAGGCCTTGTTTAGATCCAAAATTATTTGAAAATTTGACACTGTAGCACTTTCGTTTGTATGTGGTAATTATTGTCTAATTATAGAGTAACTAGATTCAAAAGATTTGTCTCACAAATTACAGATGAATTGTGTAATTAGTTATAGTTTTTATCTATATTTAATATTATATACATGTGTTCAAAGATTCAATAAAAGTTCGATGTAATAGGAAATTTGGAATTTTGAAGAGAATTAAACAGGACCTTACATTCCTATAGCATTCCTATGTTTCTCCTATTCCTACGTTCCTCCATTCCTATGATCCAAAGGGGGCCTTAATTGGATGTCCGAGCTTGACCTCTGGATTCGAAATGCAAGCACGAGCCCAAAGACCGACCAGGACAGCTCAGTCTGCGTCCAAACTGATCGATCTTAACTTGTGGTTAGTAAGTATACATGTGTTAATCGTTGTGAAACTCAAATCTAATAATAGTATATAACACGATTTCGCATTCAGATGAGATGTGCAGGGCAGGCAGAACCAAGCCCCCGCCCGTGCACCAATAATCATCAGAGATTCAGAGTGTATAAACTAATGTTCTAGCCGTTAACAGCTATCCATCTCTGTCTACCCATAGTTGGCTTAGCCCTGTGAGCTTCTAAAAAAACTCCGTCTTTTATTGCCATAGCCTAGAGATCGATTTCTTTTTTGTTGATTTAAGTAAAAAAAAAATCATGCATAAGCTAGGGAATTCAAAAGGTTTCTTTTAAAAAACAAAAGAAAAAGAATTTAAAAGTGGCAAGAGACAAAACAGCACAGCATCATCAGGTTGCAGAATTGTTGAGTATTGGCGACTGGCCGGAGGAATCGCGGCGCTTTGAGACGCACCAAGACGGAGATCCCGGCCGGCCGGACCCTATGAATTCGTATATAAATATATATATCAAATTCAAAGATTTTCCAATGCAGGAAGGCAGAGGAGTGCAGGAGCTGGAAATTGTTTCGATCAGTGCAAGCCTGACGGACAGGGACAGTGGTGGTTGGGCAACGGACGCGAGGCGCGAGGGGATGATTCCTGGTTCGGCGTGACCAAGATTTCGCGAGTGAAAGCGAGGTTGACGTGCGGAAAACGAGCTGCGGAGATCACTTTCTTTCTTTCTATTAGTAGACGTGGGAGAATATATATATGCCCCCCTAGCAAAACCACATCGATTTTTCATTTCATTTCATTTGATTTCACATCACGAGCTAGTGATGGTCGCAGTCACGTCGTCTTTTGCCAGTATGTTCATCTCTGCACTGCACATACGGTTCCCTCGCTTCTTTTCTTTTTTCTCCCTCTCTCTTTCTTTAGTGAAAGTGAAGGAATATGTTCTGCTAAATCTTTCTCAGATGTAGTGCGACCCCAAGTCCAGATCGCATGCACTGCGCCGGCTGCACGAAAACATGGGCGGCAGAATTATCGAACTTGCGAACCCTTGGCAGTGAAGCAGTCCCTGCTTGCTTCTGCGCCCATGCACGGTGCACCTGCTTCAACAGCTTCACGTACTGAAAGACAGAACAAAAGCAAAAGACCATTATTCCTTTGTTGGAAATTGGAAGAAGAAAAGAGGTGAAGAAGCAGAAAAGAAAAGAAAACAAAAATGGTCTCAGTCCGAGTGTTCGCTGAGCAAACTGCGTACGTTGCTTTAGCTTGTGGGCACGCGAATTGAAAGGCACACGATGAAGAGCCGGGACATCACCACCGTACCAGTCGTTGCTCGTTGCTTCCGTCTCCACTCTCCTGTCTCTCTCCTCCGTGTCACGGGACCTTTCTTCCTCCTTTCGATCCAAAGTGCGTGCTGGCCGGCCTGCTGGGGATGCTCAAAAATCACGCGGCGTCTCGCGCTTCTCGATCCCGCCATGTCTACTCTAGCTGCCTCTAGAAAATTGCCGGCGGATCGCCTTTTCCCTCTTTTTCATTAGACGATCAGGCTCCTGGGGATGCTCAAAAATCACGCGGCGTCTCGCGCTTCTCGATCCCGCCATGAAAAAGAGCGAGAAATGCATAGGATGGCGCGAAAGGGAAGCAGCGCTGCGCGGGACGGACATGGACCGTACCGGTGGTGGTGGTGGAGCGCCGGAGGAGGATGCCTTTTGCGTTTCTTTTCTGCGTCTGCGTGTCTTGAGAGTTGAGAGTAGTGGTGGAGATTGGAGAGTGCCTGTGCCTGAGTGCCTCTACCTCATCAACACGCCTCTTTACAATTACATCTGAAGATGCAGTACATGACATCCAGAGCTTTTTTTTGTGTGTGTGTTAGACAAAACAGCACATGATCCAGAGCATTGAGAGTTCAAATGAGCTCAGCTTTCACACATTCAGAATCTTCAGGCGAGCTCGATGAGCTTTCATCAGAGAAGGATCGATATACAGATGAGATGGGATCTGGTACGAACGCATATGCGAATTAGTAATCTGCTGCCACCGACAATAGTCGGGTACCAAGGGACAGGACAGTGGATAGAGACAGAAGATTCTGAAGGAAAAAACAGGGGACAAATCACTTGTGTATCACTCAAGCACTATGATATGATCCGCTGATCCATTAGTTTCTCCTGCAGACACGTACTCCGGAGTTTGGACGCGGTCCACACAAACAAGAAGCAAAATACTCCTATACTGCGTTTAATGATGACAGCAGACGGTCGACACAAAACCTGAACTTTTTCATTACACATAAAATAAAAAATACTCCACTACAGAGACGAGACTGCACTCGATCGGCCACCGCTGCTGTGCTGTCTCCCTGCCTGTACGTACCACGATAAGAACCATGATGGTTGTTGCTGGGACAACAACCAGCAGCGGCCGTCTGCTTAACCAAATAGTATACGGAGTACTGCTTATTATTAATCCAGATCCAGTGCGTCTGTGCGCGGATAGGAGCTGTGTAATGATGGTACACACAGCCCAGTTCCGGCTCGTAGTAAATTACGCACGGCATCAAGAGGCATGGCGCCTGCATATTCGACGCTCTGCCTTTACTAGTTACAGTACCACCACCGAAAGATGATGGATTCCGTTAGCTCCATGACACGACGCCACGGCGGCATGAGTAGACGAATGATGCATGCATGGGTCTGCAGAGTGTTCTAGTCCATACTAAATTCGGAAGAAGACCGACGAGCAGCTCAATTTGAAACAGGCGTGTGAGTGATGGATAGTTGAGTGTAAAACGAGTATTACAGAGGTCAGAATAGAAATTTTTTTTTGTTTGTTTTTTGCTTATATATATAAAATTTAACTTTTTTGGAATAAAAAAACAACCATGGAATTTATTTGAACAGAAAACGGGCCCGATTTGAAGCAATAAAAAAAAGGAAGGAACTGCATCGTGGTTCCTGAAGCCCATTCAATTTAATTTCGTCGACAATGAGAGCAGCACCTGGGCCTGGAAAAAAGGTTGGAATAGTTAAACCAACCCAATACGTACGTCGGCGACGAAGGAGGCTTTAGGCCTATTACGGCATTC
>CM039127.1:8772727-8926586 GCA_022036555.1 Microstegium vimineum
GCTTCGTTTGGCTGTCAGGGACTTCTTCCGGTTGGGTTTAGATGTCGGGGAAAGAAAAGTCGTTGAAGAAAACACTGAAGCATTTTTTTATTTGGTAATTAGTATTTAATCATGGATTAATTAGGTTTAAAAGATTCGTTTTGCAAAGTTAAAGTAAATTGTGTAATTAGTTTTTGATTTCGTCTCCATTTAATACTCCATGCATATACCGTAAGTTTGATGTGACGAGAAATTTTTTTTTTATATAGTGCCAAAATTTGAGAATTTTGGGACTAAACACAGCCGGACCGTTGGAAAAACAAAAGTACGTACAATTCCCACTTTGAATTAACAGAAAATACCAAATGTGGCATAATATATTTAACGATTTTAAATTAAACTGAACTCTGTAGTATGGTTAGTTGAACTCGTGTTATTCTACCTCGTACTCCCTCCGTCCAGCAAATTGTAAATGCTCAGGGGATGTTTAGATACCGCTCAAAAACTTTAAATCTTATTGCATCGAATATTTAAGCACATGTATAAAGTATTAAATATAGTTAAAAAAATAATTAATTCCATAGTTTGCATTTATTTTACAATACAGATTTTTAAGCTTAATTAATTTATGATTAGATACTAATTGCATAGTAACCCATGTACTAATGATCGATTAATTAGACTTAATAATTGGCCAATGTTCAGGTACTCCGGTTACCTTTCAGAGGCAATATCTTAAATCAAATTTGGACCGTTTATTTTTCTAAACTTAATAATTTACTAAATAAATTAATAAATAAAAACCAAAAAATAAAACATCATGCGGTCGGTAACGACGGAGGAAAACTCGCTGACGCAGCTGGACACGGCACCGCCGAACGTCCCCGCTGCTGGACGCGTCGTACGTCGCCTTGATGCTGCCACTCGACGCTCCGTACACGCTGCCGCCTGGACGACACCACCGGACCACGGCGACGCCGCCACAACCATCCGGAGGCTCCGCCGCCGGACGCCCCCGCTACTGGATGCGTCGTACGTCGCCTTGATGCCGCCACTCGACGCTCCGTACACGCTGCCGCCTGGACGACGCCGCTGGACATGGCACCGTCGGACCACGGCGCCGCCGCCGCTGCTGGACGCGTCGTACGTCGTCTTGACGCCGCCACTCGACGCTCCGTACACGCTGCCGTCTGGACGACGCCGCTGGACATGGCACCGCCGGACCACGACGACGCCGCCACAGCCATCCGGAGGCTCTGTCGCCGGACGCCGCCACTCCTGGACGCGTCGTACGTCGCCTTGACGCCGTCATTCGACGCTCCGTACACGCTGCCGCCTGGACGACGCCGCTGGACACGGCACCGCCGGACCACGGCGACGCCGCCGCAGCCATCCGGATTTACCTTATTTTTATAAAATAAAAATTCAATAAATACTATTACCTCTTAGGAGGTAACAGATGATCGTGACCCTGGGATCGGAATAAATGGACGATCCACATTCATTCCGGAGCATCGTAACAAAACCCTAATAATTTCATCTCGTGGTTTACGGACAGATTCTATAATTAATTTATTTATTTATTATTATTATCATAATACCTCACGTGACATTCGATGTACCATCTAAAAACTTTACACCCCATTAACATGGATGTACATTCTTTGTGTGTCACGTCAGATGTGATATAGGATGTTGTACGTGGTATTCGGATACCCATAAAAAATAAATTATAAACCACGAGACAAATTTATTAAGTCTAATAAATCTATCATTAACACATGTGTTACTATAGCAATTTAGTGTTTAATCATAGACTAATTAAGTTTAAAAGATTTATCTCGCAAAATATATGTAAACTCTGCAATTACTTATTTTTTATCTACATGTAATGTTCCATTGATATATCTAAACATTCGATGTGTACGGATCTAAACATGCCCGGGCGAATAGCAGGTTAAGTCAGCACAGATTAACACTAATACACTCCTGGCATTGTGCCACTAGCCTACTACACGATGAAAGTAGCATTTGTGATAATTTAGCTGAGTTTTCCTCTTTTCAATTCATTTTTTGGCTGTAACTTTGAAATCTCAGTTCTCACCACCAAATATACTAGTTTGAATGATCTCAATTCTCAGCATTTCTTTCTTTCTTTTTTATTTCAATATGCCAATCTCATAAAGCAAACGTCATAAAGAAAGAGCTAACAGTATTATATAGTAACAATGAAAAAAGTAGCTGAAGGCAAAAACAGACAGCTGATTGAACCCTTCTTTCCAACTTTTGGTAATTGGTATATGTATGTGTACACCACAATGACCTGATTCGAGCATCCATGTACAAAGCCTATCTTCTAATGTTGGCTGGCTTCTATCTAATAACGAGCCACAACATAGTTTAGAACGGGCAGCCTCTTAAATAGTTTGTCAACTCAGCATTACTGACGGTGAGCCCACCAAAGCCTCTGTTACATCGTTTACGACAAGCCTACAAGACTTCTCCAATCCACTCTCATCATTCACTATACTCCGAAGAATATGATGATGTACCAGCTTCATCCTCATCTGCGTTGGCTACTCCATCTCCACCGTCGTCGTCGTCTTGGTCCCGAATGTCATCATCCTCACCCATCTCAACATCGTCATCCTCATCACCAGCAGGATCTTCAGCTTCATAATCCTCTACATCCTCCTCACCCTCGTCTCCTTCAGCATCCTCGTCGATATCATCACTCCCATCATCCATCATCTGTACAGGGCTGGACTCAGAATTGTCCCTTGGATAGCCTGAAATCTGCTCATCATATTCCTCGTTCATAGGCTCACCAATTTCCTCCTCTGACTCATCGGATTGAGAGACAGAATTGTTATCATCATCCTCCACATATTCCCTTCTCTCCAAGGCCCACTCTTCTGAACCTGAGCTCTCAGGAGAGTGCACAGTGCCAGTGTGATTTGCCTTACTTAACATACTAAAGCTGCCCAGTAGGTTTTCCTTTGGAATTGATCTGGCATTGAGCTCAGATGGTTGCCGAGGTCTAACAGTTCGAAGTCCACGGCCACGGCCACGGCCACGACCACGACCACCGCGTGCATTCTTTCGCGGGGCTCTTCCATAGGGCACACTATTGTCATCCCTGAACTGAATCCTGGAAGAGCTGCCAATACCCCTGGGAACCCTACCACCACGACCACGAGATCTACCTCCCCTGTTACCTCCTCTACCTCCCCGTCCACGACCTCGACGACCATTGTTGTTAGGTAGCAACGCTCCATCCTGTTGATCAAAACCAATAGGTCTGAACTGTTCTAATTCTTGTTTGTTCTTATTAATAGAAGGATATCTCGGTGGAAGCTTCTGCACAGTGGAAAAAAAAAACAAAATCATGTCATTGATCCAGACATAACAGTTCAAGAGGATCAATTATCACATGTAGTCACCACTAGTCTTATGATGCAATGATAATAAGCCATAGGGCTCACCATGAAATCTCCAGCTTCTTGCTCCTTATTTGAACCCAACTTTGGACGAAGTGTGTATGAGACGGAAGTATCCAAGTCTAACAATCTTAAGGCGACAGCAGCAGTAGTGTCAGGAACCCATGGAAGTACAGTGGAAGATCCAGAACCTCCAACTGAATTCTGGGTAGCATCTTGTGTGTTTGAATTAAGTAACTCAGTTGTCGTTTCAAAGTTAGATGATAAGTAATCTCGCTTTATTGCACCTTCCAGCACACCAAGCATCTGCAGAAATATGTCATGGCACAATTTAGATACGTACATGAAATTTATAAATAAACTTTGATGATAAATTAAAATCAGGCTTCTCCTCTTACACAATAGCTATCCAAGTCAGTTCGTAAGCGTCTCCAATAAGAAACTGCTAAATTAAAGTGGTACACAACTCTGCTGGGTATCAAAACTTGCACAAGATTCAGAACAATTTATGCCTAGCCTGAGATTGTTGCTATGGTCAATAAAGTAACTTAGTAATAGCTGTATACAGTGATGGAGGTTCAAAAGGGCCAAGGTGGACCAAGGGCCACCCTCGTCAAAAGTTTTTTTTTCAAAGTACTACTAGTACTCAATTTCACCATTCAATTGCCAAGAAAATATTAATTTGGGCCCCTCTTTTCTTTGGTCTTGTTATAAAATGGTCTCTTCTCTAATCCTGTCCAGACTCCGCCACTGGAATTACACAGCAAATAAAGATAGGGGAAAAAACCTGCAAGACTTCTTCGGCAGATGATGCAGAATACAATTTCACACCCCAAGATTTTCGATACCCACCCGTCCAAAAAGGTAGGAGAGCTTCTGCCGGTACTGAAGCCTGTAACACGCAATCTAACAAGTCACAAAAACAGTGTTTTTGCAACGATAAAATAGATGTCACTAATGAATGATCATAAAAATGTCACTTTACCTCAATGGTAGCTAAGAGCAGCCTCAGTAATCTCAATCCTACAGGTACAGAAAGGTCCACAAATTGTGTCTTCCAATTAGGATCGGTTCTCTGTTTTTCTTCACATTGTGACGAGTGCTCCAAGATATTGTGAATGGGTTTGAATGTCTTGTGGCAAAAAGAACAGTGCCTTTCTTCAGCTGAGTATATCTGGTAGCAATGATCACAAGATTGAATCAACTCAGGGCATCGCTTCTTTCCATATCTCATGGCGTACATAGATTGGTGACTGTAGCACTCTCTCCACATCCATTTCAAAAACACAGAAGCCCTTTTCGAGATAGAATTTTTCTCAGCTTCGTTGCGCCCAATCTCTATCTTGAAAGTATCTGAATATGACATAAGATTATCAGAAGCAACACCAGAAAGGGTACTGCATGGACTTCCAAACTCATTGCTGCAGTTTGGACTTTCATTACTTTCATTACTTCCATTGTTCAAAGTCCGTCCAGTTGTGTGTTCTAAACTAGCACACTTGTTCCTCTCAACAGCTTCCTTAAAAGTTGGCTCGATACTTTGCAACATTGAGTGCAGATGTGACTCACGGATGCCACGAGTATCAAGGGAAGCTACCAAAGCTTCAAACGCCTGCATTTTTAATCAGAAATCATGTTAAAGCACCAGTACAACAGGATCTACATAATAACTGCTCCTTATGTGTGTGTTCAATAGTCTACGTACTAACAGGTTTTTCTAAACGAGATATATGCAGTTACTGCCAACAATTCAAAACCCTATGAACAGTAATCTTCAAGGACACAATCAACAAGGGATCAGATATTAAAAGGCATTCAGAATCTCGTATGAATCATAACTATCTGAAACCAGCAAAACTAGGCACATAAAATTTTGTAGGCAGCGGAAACACTAGTAACATGACATGGACAAACAAGCACAAATTCTTAAAAGCAAAGCATTTTAC
The DNA here is from genome assembly GCA_022036555.1 of Microstegium vimineum. NCBI lineage: Eukaryota > Viridiplantae > Streptophyta > Magnoliopsida > Poales > Poaceae > Microstegium > Microstegium vimineum. The sequence continues at coordinate 8,778,093 of CM039127.1, forward strand.
AATCAAATAAGAAGCAAAGTTAAATAAAATAAGAGAATGACAAGTTGACAACTACTCTAAGCATTTCAACAAAATATAGATGGCTCATCAGCTATCAAATACCATAACCCCTGATTAATCCAACTTCAATGTTATACCTTCAACCTTCTAGAAGAAAACAAACAGCATAAATTCATAATCCCCACCATTCAAAGTTAATCTAGTGTCTAAGATTGCAGTTCCCGCCATTCAAACTAGATTTAAATACCTCCCAGAGGTTACATAAAATACAAACCAATTAACACATGGAAAGAACAAGAATCATCAGTTGAACTACTCTATTTTAGAGACCTCCTATTGAGAATACTAGCTGATGAAATTGCGACTAAGATTGTTTTGAGGAAACAACTACCTCAGATGAATCAATGACCCTCCAGTATCCATCTTTAGATTCAAAGAAGATTCTCCCTGAACCAGGGTCATAGGATGATGAAGATGCAGAAAACTGCCAATATCGGTTCCGTCTCCGATCTTGTCCAAGGGGTAGCGATCTGTACACATAAAGCTGTTCTGCCTTGTGACCTATGAAGGATTTCAACTGAGATCTAGTTTTCTCAGATGAAGCATATTGCTGAACAGACAAGCTTTCGAGGTTAGTACTCCATTCTCGGCTTACACCATTCCGCTGATGAAATAAATCACCAGTAATAAGCTGGTTCTGCTTATCAACAAGCAAATCATTGTTCGTTAAACTGGCATTTCCGTTATTGTTTTTAATAGGGTCATGCACTGGTGTAAGGGTACTTTCAGCAGCATTGTTTTCTTGATCTGTATCAACCTTCATACCCACACAAGAATCATACTGCATCTTACTAGTAAAGTCATCCCTTGTACGCCTCTTATCAAGTTGTGCCTCAGCCCACATTTGTTTTTTCAAAGCACTTGCTGCTTCTAGGCGTTCCTGTAAAGCCTCTTGTTCAGATGATGTTCAATGGCAACATAACAAGATAACAAAATCACAATAGAAAAATTACCTCCAGAATTGCACGAATAGAATTTCCTTCGGTGGCAACACCAATAAGCGCAACCAAAGCATTGAGGCGTTCGTCGACACTAAGATCACAGTAGGCACCCTCAGCTAGCCCATGTACCCAGGACTCCCCTTGGTTACTTTCGTCTATCTCAGTGTCTTTACCATCATCTCCAATTTCTGGATCAGGTGAACTACTTGCTTTACTGTCTAAAGTATGCAATGGTACACTTGCACTAGATTTAATCTGAATGCTTGGTGGCACTGATGCATTCATCACATTGTTTGATTCTTTCTTTATGTCACCAACTACTGTAATTTGTGCGCCATACTGAGCCCCAACTAGAGGAGACTTGGCATCCTTGTCCTCGATATTCACGTCATCACCATCAGCTTCATCATCGGCATCATCACATTCAGAATCCTCATCCCTCTCAACCTCATCCACATCCTTCTCCACTTCTTCACACTCCGAAAGCGCATTCTGAAACACCCTGATTTTTTCACGTGCTGCTGACAACACAGCCTCAGAGTCATCTGGGTCCTTTCTGTAAGGAGTTTTAACACAATATGTCGAAGGTGCCGTCCTTTCAAAAAGCTTAGGGTCTCTAGACAATGCCGCAGATATAGATGCCTCCGGTGTCTTACTTGTTGTAAGGTCTCTCAGTCCAGATTTCTGAAGAGAAAAGAACAGACCAATATAGGTTCCATTAGAAATAACAAGTCAGTACAATCTAGAAATTTGTTTGATGTGTATATACCTGGATCTTTTCTGCAACTTCCAATATCGTGAGACCTTTGCTCCCTTCAAGTGACAGTACATGGAAAGCAGCAAACTTTACTGTTCCAGGTGTCAGACGATGTCGAGACCTGCGACGATTAGTATACCCTCTTTCTTTCATTAAAGCAGCAGCCTTCACAGCCGCTGAACCATTTCGCAGAATGGAAATGACATCTACACCATTACGGCCCTTAAAAAAAGCACAAAATTGATAAGATATTTTGGGAAATTTCCTTCTTGGTTATACAAACAGCAAAAGGAAACAGTTTAAAAAACAAGTCTGCTGAAAATATGCAGGATGCAGCTATAAGTTTTTGAATTGTCATGAATGGAACACATACACTTCTACTTAAAATTGAATCCAGTCAATTTCAAGTACATTAACCTAAAACCTTTCTTGCCATAGCCTATTATAGGATGTAGAAGAAGTAAAAGTCAAAAGTGTTTGAAGACAATGACATTGCCTAAATCGACAAGTAAACATGAATGGAGTATTGGCTAAGCAATACAATCGTGTTTCCTCAAAATTACTCAATGAAATATAAACTACTCTGCATGATTATAATATAACTGTCAAAGTATCATCGAGGTTCACAACCGAAGCTGTTAATAATCAAATACCTCGTTATCGTAGCGGTAATGGACAATTTCAGCATCACTTTTCTTTAACTTTGGCCCGAAACCAGCACATAAACCAAATTGGCGCAATATTTCAGGCCATGTAAGAAAGTTCAAGTGGCGCTGCCAGTTAAGTATGTTGATGCCCCAAGCATACGCCTAAACAAGAAGTGTTTTTTCATTAAAAAATCATTGCTATCCTACAAAAAGGAACAAAAACTGTGTTTTAGAGAACCAGCAGTTCTGAACACATACGCCTTCAACAATTTGTGGTGGCCACCTCCAGGATTAGCAGAACTGCTCTGATTTACCCCTAAAGCAACTGAAGGAGTCCGAGCAACATCCTCAATATCTTTAATGATAGATTTCAGCAGAGCAACATGCAATTCACCTAAGAGCCTTGAATCCTATCAGATGAATAAGAAGAATGGGTTATGGCACATATCTAAATCCATGAAATGATATAGAAAAGGTTCAAAGATATGATGAAACAGTCATGATCCAACAAACAAATTTTAGTTTAGTCTGGAAAAGGAAATGTAAATTATCACTCAAAGGAGTCAAATGAGACAGTACATGACATCTTTACTCAATGAAACAAGTAGATGCCTAGATGGTACAAATAAAAAAGGCCTAGGACCATATCCCTGTCCTAGTTGTCAAGATATAAAATGAACCAGCATTATGTCATCATATCAAGACTACCTTTAAACATGATATTCTATATCTAAAACTTACATAATCATGAAGAGCCTGCACGAACTCATCCAATGTGAATGATGCAAGCCCAAGAACATCACCAAAGGTAACAAAAAACTTCCAAACCTGGATTACATCAACAACACATTCTATTAGAAACATTAATGAATAAATTCTAAGACATGATACACTATTCAGATATGCAATTCCATGATGCAGTAGCAGGATAGCCAAAAGGTATGTAGTAAACACAAGGAGAATACATGATCCAACAGAATCATAAATCACAGCAACAGAAAATATGTACTTTCAAAGAAAAACAAAACAGAAACATCAATAGGTCTATTGAACTTCTGTATCCTAGTCTCTGTCCACTAAATAATCTTGTCTTAGGAAGGGAAGTACTTTCTTACAGAGAGCTATGTCGAAAATTATAAAGCTTTTCATAACCACTCATTGTTTCGAAAGGGGAAAATGTATATATTCTAAAGATCAGGAGGTACCATCAAAAGGTTTCCAATAATATCCTCGGAAGCTGCCCATGGTTTTATTGAAAAAGGCACCTTTAGCCTCACAGTTTCAGGAGGAAACTTTCCCAACATTCCTGCAAAAGGACAAATCAAAATTCCTTACATCACATCATTCAGTGTACGTGGTCCAGAAGCACAGATCCATGAATGTGGAGTGTACCTCTAAATGAATCAAGCTGCTGTAATGTTTCACTGTCAAGAGAAACCATTGAGGGCAGCCCTTTACTACGAGAGGCCAGTTCTAATAGTTCTAAGCGCTCATCTTCCATCAGTTCCATACTCTCTCGAGCGATTCTACGTGCTGTAGCCCTCTCATTAGCAGCCTTCTGCTTCGCAACTTCTTTCTCTCGTCGAAGCTCCTCTTTTTGTTTTAGTTTTTCAGCCTGTGCATACAACAAATTGTGAACTAAATAGTGCCAGCATACTAGACTTAAAAGTCTGCAGTTTAAGAAAGTAGCTAGCTTACTCTTATAGATTGTTTCTGCATAAACTTCTCCATGCGCTTGTGTTCACGTCTTTGTTCCCTTTGGAGTTTCTCTTCTTCCTTCTGCCTTTCACGCATCAACCTCTCCTCTTCCTTACGTCTCTCACGATCAAGTCTCTCTGTTTCCCTCCGCATTTGTTCTTCTCTCTGCAGAAATACAAAAAAAAATTAATAATGCGTCATGAAAAGTATGCATGAACTTTCTTAGTGCAACTAAGGAATACCTTTCTGTTCAGCAGATCTTGCTTCTCAAGCTCCTTTCTGATTCTCTTTTCATGAGCCTCAACCTCCCTAGCAATCTTAGCTTCCTCATTATGCTGAAGTAATGTTAGACAAAGATAACATCATATCAAAAGGTAATAATACAAAAGAAGAAAAAGAATATATCCACAAATGCAGCGAGAACATACCTTGCGCTTTCTGTCTACACGATATGTATCCTCATCATGATATCCCATTCTTTCAGAGGATGCAAGGGAGCTTTCGAAACCGGCAACTTGAGGGATGCCAAATTGGCCATGGATTGGAGCTGGGCTAATATTAATATTTGACAAAGCCCCCTCATGATCTGTCAATGCTGTTGCAATGGGCGATCTGCCACGTTGAGCCAAACGGCTAGAACCAGATGATTGACTGTGAAATGTATAGCCAGGTGCCTGCTCAAGTCCATGTAGAAAGCGTGAACCTGTAGACAGAGGAGCTACTCTCAAGTTTGATGCCTCTGCTGGAGCATCATAGAAGCGCGACTGGCTTGCCCTCTCATATGTGTCACTTGGCTGCTCAGGAAGAAACTGGTATTCACGTACTGCCTGTGAGCCAAGATGAGAAGACCCAACCAAGGACTTTCGTTTCCCTGTATTTGGAAGTAAAGGGTCTGTGGTAGGCAAGAATGTCGAAGCCTACAAAGGGGAAACAGGTTTTAAAGTTTAAACTGATCCATGATTAGATTATTTAAGAAAACAATAACCTCATCCAGAACAAAGGCAGCAGACAAGAAGAGAACTAGAATAGAACTCCAAAATTCCGAACAATGCAAATCCATGAGGTGTGATAAAGTATAATATGATGATGAAATCATGAAACAAATTTACCATAACAAATCTAACGAAAAGACTATGCTCTAAAAACAGAGCATGCACGTATGGTGTCTATTCTCTTAAATGATGCATGAAATGAATAAAACATGCAACACAGCAGCACATGGCTCGAATACCATTACAGCTCATATATTATTAGAAGAAAAACACGATTGCACAGCCTTGGCTTATGAAAAATGACAAAAGTATCATTAACTGCAAACTGCAGCCACTATTCCAGTGAAAAGGATCCCTATGAGAAGGCAGATGGATGGAAACAACACATAGATAAATGGATAGAGTCTCTATTTATGCCATCTATTCAAAGGCTAGGGGTGGTTGAAATTGTAAAAAAAAAACATTTGTCTGCAAGCAAACTAATGCATACCTTCATGGGTTTGGGATCATGCCCAGAAAACATCTTGGTCTCATATGATCGAAAGGACTGCTTTGGTGGCTCAGGAACTGCTCCAAAACATTCAAAATAAATAGCAGAAAGTAAATCAGCATAGTGTAAATATAGCAAGAATAAATTGGCAACGATTCAGATTTCAGACTCTACAAAACAATCCACGTCGAAACTTACCAACACTATAAAAAGACATAGTAATAAAATAGAAATGTGAGTCTATATTTACTACATTTAATAATAAAAGTATTTGATTGACAGTTGGGTGAGCTTGAAAGGTCTACACAATAGGCTTCTAAATCGAACTTATGTATGTAATTGTAAATTAATTTGAAAATATATTAAAGGCGTCAAATGTAAAGCATCATGAGCACAAGGTTCTTACCGATTGGTGCGCCAAATGCACCAGGAGGAAGTGGATCAAATTCAATACCAAGCACTGGGCCATCGTCCCTCAAAGGCTCCCCTATAAGTGTTTCTACAGAATCGATCGCCTGATGCTCCGCTTGTGTAAGGTGCACTGGTGCCATGTGAGGCAGCACAACTTGTGGTGGTTCATAGTATCTCCTCCCAATCTCCGGCACAGATAGCCTAGGCACAGCCGAAGACCGGCCAGGCCCTCTCCTGGAATAGGGCGGCAGATGCTCACCATAGGTTCCAACAGTCCCCACCATCATCTCACTGGGCGGTAATGGAGGCGGAAGCACAGGCTGCGGCGGCGGTGAAGCTATGACTGGGACGCTAACCTCCTCGTCCCTCAGCTGCCTCTTGGCCGGCAGTGGTTTCCGGTCCTTGAGCCGGCGGTGGCAGAACCACATCTGCAGCTGCCTGTCTGTGAGGTTCAACTGCACGGACAGCTCCGCCCGCTTCATCTCGTTCGGGTACGAATCCTCTGCGCAAACAAAATAAATCCCCATGAAAACCACACGCACGATTTCGATCAAAATCTCGCAAAAATCAAACCCCCGAAAACATTCAGAATCTATCAGTCGTCGACGAACCTGCATACGTCCTCTCGAGAACCTCCAGCTGGTAGGGCGTCTTCATGACGCGCTTCACCGGCGGCTTCCCCCCGGATCCGGACGCGCCAGGTGCGCTACTCGCACCGCCAACGGCCGCGGGGGCCGACGAAGGGCCGGGACTCCCCATCCCCGCCGCCGGCGGCGGCCCGGAGCCCCCTTCGTCGTCGGAGGACTCCATCCCCGACGACCGTAACCCTAGATTCGCCTCCACGAGCGAGACAACACAAAACACAACACGCGAAGACCAGACCACCAGGCCACACAGAAGAAGAAGAACAACAACAACAAACCTAATCAATCACACGCTACGGCGATTTCCGCGATAAATACACAGGCACCCGAGCCCGAAGCGAGTCCGCGGCTGGATCCGCGCCACGAATTCCACCAACGAGTGGAGCGCCAAACGCGAAGTAGAACAGGATCGGTGGGCGCGCCCCCAGCCCAGCCCGGACGCGGAGAAGTAATAGGGACGCGGGGCGCGACCGAACGGAGGAAGATGAGATGAGGAGCAACAGGGGAGGCCACAAGATGCAACTCCTTCCTTCCTCCCGAATTGGTCTGGGGTTTGGATCGCTTCCATGCTAATAAAAACCTTTTGGATTTGATGCCTCCGACTTTTATTATTGCCTTGCTGCTGCCGCTGCCTGGCGTTTGATGCTCTTGCGTTCCGCTGCGGCTGCGCTGCCTGGTAGGAGTAGTAGTAGTATCCTTTTTTTCCCTCCCTCGATGCGGAGGAGTCAGGCTCAGCAGCCAAGGAAAGAAAGGGAAGGTAGGGGGGCGAGCAGGGATGATGTGGATCTCTCTCTGTTCTTGGAGGAGTCGTGTGGATTTCGTGCGTGCGCGTTGTGAATCTCGCGGCGGGGTTGGGACGCCCGCGCGTTCCATAGGTTTGGGGGTGGTTGCGGCTGCGTTCCTCGTTCTCGTTCGTGCGATGAGATCGTAGAACTGTTGTTGGATCTTCTGTGGCGTGGGGCGCGGAATGTTTGTGGCCTACGGGGAGCGGAGCGGAGCGGAGCGGGGCCCGGTGGGTGGCCGCGCTTCGCGTACCAAAGGGTTGCCCGACCGGTGGGCAAGTCTGCACTTGATGGTCTGCGGTCTGACCACCAGCCGTCGTGGTCTGTGGGACCCGATCGTGACATTAGACGAGTGGTGTTGTATGACTAAGGGGCGTTTGATGACTAAGGGCGTTTGGTTATGGGACTTTTTTTTAGTCTCTTGTCACATCGGATGTTTGATACTAATTAAATAAATTAAATATAATTTATATTATAAAACTAATTACAGCGACAAGTAGTATTTTACGAGACGAATCTATTAAGTCTAATTAATTCATCATTAACATATGTTTACTGTAACACTATATTGTCAAATCATAGACTATTTTATATCAATAGATTTGTTTCGTAAAATAGTCTTCGGCTGACAAATTAGTTTTATAAATAGTCTATATTTAATACTCCTAATTAGTGTCTAGATATCCGATATGACAGGGACTTAAAATAAGTCCCTGTAACCAAACACCCCCTAAGCTTGGATGGGTTGGGAGGGGAAAAGGAAAGTACTACATGCACTTCTTCTACTTCCTTTATGCTATAATAGAAATTATTATGGGATATAGGACTAAGTTTCTATAAAAATATGTGTAACATTTATATCTCTAAATAAATTATTATAAAAAATATATTTAATGATCTATATAATAATGGTAATTATGTATTATAAATGTTAATATCTTTTTATATATAGTTACATTATGTTGACTTCTCGAGAAGCGATAACGACTTATATTTTGGGACAAAGTGAGTATATTCCAAGTGTCTAATTTTTTGTTGTTGTGTTACAGTTAATATATAATGTTGTCATTATTGTGGCTATAGAAAAAATATATAAATGGTCTCTTATAAGTTGATCTTTTTAGTTGTGGGTTGCTTGTATAAGTCTATTCCTTTAAATTTCTAACAATTCAAGCACCTCTCACTTTTTGTGATGAGCCGTATTTACTGACCCTAAGCTAATATGTAGTTAGGGTTTTGAGGTCAGGGTTTTGCAAGCCACGGCCGGAGAGACCCTAAGCCAAGATCTATTTTTTAAAAGCTTGCTTCTACTCCTTCCACCCCAAATTATAAGACATTTTAAGAATTTTGGGGAGTCAAAGTATATTAACTTTGACCGAACTTATATGATAATATAATAATATTTATGATGTCAATTAAGTATTATTAGATTCTTTATTCATTATATTTTTATAGTATGTCTATTTGATGTCATAATTTTTTATAATTTTCTCTATAATTATTGGTCAAATTTGAGATGATTTGACTCTTTAAGATTCTTAGAATGTCTTATAATTTGAGTTAGAGAGAGTACAGATTAGATGGTACCCAACCAAGGCCTACTATAGGACTATGGATTTGGATGTTCCAGAGCACAAAGATAGTTGATGCACATGTACAACTAGGCCTTTGTTTGGTAGTGCTTCTCCAAGTTCCACTGAAAATATATCTAAATAACTCTGCCATTAAACTGTTGGTTAGAACTCCTTACAACAACTCCAACAGTTTTGCATTTTTTATTTCATAAAATTAGGAATTTGCCAAGTTCCAAATAAATATGGCAAAGGTAAACAGAGTCAATCTTCAACGGTTTCCCATTATTCACTTGGCAAAATTAAAAATTGTCCGCGCGAGGGAAAATATGCCGTGGAGAAGCACGCGGGACGATTGTCAAGCGAACCGCAGTTTGACATATATGCCAAATATCACCCGGTGTTTGCCAAGTTAATAAAAATGTCAAGTCCATTTTCCAACCCGTTGGGTAGGAGATTTTTAGATTTTTTTTAAAAAAAAACAAGAATGTTAAGCGCATTTGCAAAACCGTTAGATGTACTCTTAAGGCTTGTACAACGTACCTATATGTTACCTATATGTGCAAGCGCTTACTGGCAATTTCTATCTGAGCCTGCCACGATGGAGGTCAATCTAATCAATGATAGGCGCGGACACTGATAGTATCCTCAGACACATTGAACATCGAGGAGTGCACTTGGAACTCTGTCGGTGAGACGGTTGGCCGAGTCCCACCAACTATCGCGACGAGAACAAGCAACGACGATAGCATGGGATGCATGGCGGCCATAGAAGCATCTTCCACAACTTGCGACGGTCGTGGATATATACACCCACTCTAAGCGAAGACGGCTCGGCCGGTAGATGCCGCTAGCTATCCGCCGGAGGGTAAGGGTCTGTTTGCTTTGCGCCTGCTAGGCACCTCCTGGCCCAGGCATGCATCCCAGGTGTCCGATTTCGAACTCTTGGGGACGGATGGTGCTGCTTGGCCGCGGCGCCCAGGCCAGGGTAGCAACCAAACGAGCCCTAAGCGCGCCACCATAACCCCAGCTTTGACCGGCAGAAGAACACCAACCAGCCGACATATCGGCAGGAGGAGGTAGCGGATCCGAAGCTAGAAGGATTCGAGTGGTATTGACTATTGAGGGAAGATTTTGGTGGATTGTGGAGAATTTGTGGAGGGTGTGGGTCAACTTGCAGGCGGGGCGGGTTGTGGACGGTCCACAAGCCACCAAGCTATCCACTAAACAATTATGTGGGCTTTGTGGAAATCCGCTGGCCACAAAGTGATTGCCACAAATGGTTAGTGGAACTGATGGACAAATATTCAATGTCCGCTAGTGTCCGCAATACTGCTTATGTACAACAAACAAGCATGTACATATTGACGTACATGACATCCCTACTACCAAAGCTTGAATAGACAGATGCATAAACAAAGTGGCAAACAAATGTATTCATGTCTGTAAATTCATAAACTAAACAGACAAGATCAGAATAAGATCATGCAACATCTCACCCACATGAATCTTAATAACCGGTTGCAATTGAACAATAATGATGCATTTGTTTGATTCATCAAAATCCGACCAATCTCTACCAAAAACTGATAGACAGTGATTGAGAACGACAACAATATAGTGACATCCGACCAAAATCTTTGTTTAAGCAAAGTTACTTGAAGTTTATTACAGATCGCTGGGTAGTGGATCAAAGACATCCCTACCGATCAGAAACAACATGGTGGCATGCTAACTTTTATTCCATCTAGTCATCTCCATCACTGGTATCATATGTTGTCTTGAAGTTAGTAAGACCTGAGATAATCAAATGTCTATTAGCTTCTCTGTCATACCATAATGACAAGTTAATCACAATTGAAAGAAAACATACCTTGTGCTCTCAACCAATCTTATAAACATACCAACGCTTCTATATTCTTTCTTGTCAGTCGGCTCCTGTACTCACTGACAACTCTACCTGTAGTAGAGGATGCTGATTCAGTGGCTAGAGTTGATGCAGGTGTTGTAAATACATCTCTAACCATACGTGAAATTATAGGGTATTTAGCAGAATGCATCATCCACCATTGCAGAACATCAAAGCTCTTTTGCTGAGGGAAAAGATCATCTTGGTAGTACACATCAAGCTCATTTTTTGCTTTCCTTCTTTTCTGTTGTGTAAGGTGTTGTTCCCAATCTGCCCAGTCATCTTCATCATCAGCAATCTCATCATTTTGTCTAGACTGTGAGTTGTTTTCATCAGGCAATGTTGGTGAATATGCATCAAACAAAGCCTTCATTGATGTCTTCACTTTTTCACTGTATATGGGACCTTTATCACAAAAACCTGCAGCCAAGTGAAATGCTACAAAATTGAACTTAAACTTAGGTTCCAAAACAATAGGAACACAGATTTGTAGCAGGGATAGGTTCCAATACTTTTGAAACTTCTCTTTCATCTTGACTGCCATAACTACAATGGAAGAATCTTTGTTTGAAGCCTCCTTTTCTAGTCTTTCTTTGACCTTCCATAGGACATGAAAATAAAGGTTTGCTGTTGGGTATAGTGTACCTGAAACTGCATCTGTGCCATCATAGAAAATCTTGAATATATCACAAAGCATGTATGCTAATTCCCAATCTGCAGCTGATGGATTATCTATGTAACTCATATCTTGTGAGTCCAAAGCTTCAAATGTTGTTCTATAATCAACTGCAGACTTTAGCATTAGCTAAGTTGAATTCCAACGAGTAGGTACATCAAAAGGAGGACGCTTCTCACATAATATACCAGCTTGAACAATGATCTCCTCAAATTGCTCCTTACGAGCTTGTGAGCTTTTAATATACTTAACACTATCTCGAATGCGAGTAATAGCACTGTTAAGTATCTTAAATCCATCTTGGACGATAAGGTTCAGAACATGCGATGCGCAACGCATGTGGAGAAGATCACCATTTGCGACAACCAGCTTTCTATCCACAAGATTTTTCTTCAAGTAACCAACCATTTTATTGTTGTTCTTTTCATTGTCTAGTGTGATACTGAAAAGCCTATGCTCTAATTTCCACTCATGTAAGCTCTTCAATAAAGCACTAAACAATGTGAATCCATCATGTGGTGAAGCAACCAAACCAAAACTTATAATTCTTTTCTGTAATTTCCAATCATTGTCAATGAAGTGACAAGTAACACACAAGTAACCTAGATTTTGTATTGATGTCCAGATATCTGATGTTAGACAAACCTTTGAATTTGTATTCTTAATAATTTCTCGAAGGAATGCCTTTTGCTCTTCATAAGACCTCACCACATCCTCAGTGACTGTAGTTCTAGAGACTATTTTGAATAGTGGGTTTAAAGTAGCAATGAATCTCCTAAATGGTGTATGATCAACTAAACTGAAAGGTAACTCTTGCAGAACAATGAAGTTAACCATCGCTTCATGAGACACTTCTTGGTCGAACTTCCAGTTTTTCAGAGTAATTGCACCAGGGACAAAGAACGTGTGGTCATATTCTCAACCATTTCATTCATTCTAATGCGTTCTTTGCATGCCTCTAAGTGTCTACGACACGTGCTTCTACCAGTCTCCCTATTTGCAGGGAAGATATCCAAACAGTGGGTGCATTTAGCTTGTACAATTAAATTACCATCATAAATTGGCTCAAACTCTTTTCCATATAGAAGATCTAAGTTTGCGCCTCTTAGTTTTTCTTGATGCATCTATAACATAAGTGAGAAAGTATTTATCAGGATAGTATTTAGATAACATTAGTAGTGAAAGACCAATAAATTTGAAGTACTACTACATAATTTATTACTACATATGAATAATATGCAAGTTAAATCTAACATGGGACAATTTTCTAGAACTTGAAGAGTGAACGTCTATATAAACCATTCTGTTATAGTACTATTACAATCATATACATAACATCCTACTGAAATTTAGAGTAGTAGCTAGCTACAGAGTCACATAAGCAAAGCTGGTAATTTAGAGTAGTAGCCAACAGCAGAGTGAATTTCTCCACACAGTGTTCTATGAAGAAAGGATTATGCTATTTGATTGCAATTCTATTCATAACATGCTATTTCTCCACAAAGTAGCATGCTATCTTGCTAAGCTTTGTCGTACAGCACTGACTACAAAGCATGGTCAAGGTTTGCTAACTAACACTCAATTAAAGTTGAGAGTAAGGTAGATAATTCCACATATACAGATTGCTAATAGGTGATAGAAGCATCAAAAAACATGAATATTAATTAAGCAAGAGTTAGAAGACAATGAATTGATCACATCAAAGGAAATATGACAAGTTAAATCTAACCTGGGACAAGAGAATGAAAAGTATCCATTGCTATATCATCAAGAGAATAGGAAGGATCCATTGTTGTATCATCAAGAGAAGCTGAAGATGAAGACATTGCAGACGGTGATCTATTCATTTCATCTGATGGCAACCCAGTGCTTCTTGAAGGAGATCTCAACCTTTTCGCTGCATGGTGACTCATCTTTGATGACAACATGATCCTCTTTAGTTGGGGTGACCTCAAAATTTGCACATGCGACCCAGGGGACTTCCTTCGCTTTTCTGTTGGGGGCTTTAGTGCATTCCTGGTAGCCTTCCGTTTTGACAACAAGGATTTTATCACGGCCACACTTTTTGAAGCTGAAGAATTGCTTACTTCTTGACCAACCTGCTGTCTTAGCACAGTGCACCTAAACCAATATAAATGGACCCATCAGAAAGAATTACTGGACAAAACAGTAGTACTGGTTAATAGTATCGGACTGAAGAGTAGTACTGACTAAATGAATATATATCTAATTTTGAAGGGTTGCTTACACTGGTAGCTGAGATTCAATTTGTTGAAGGGGAAGCATTGTTGTATGAAGTTTCCCTCCATCTTGGGATCCACAACTTTGCTCAAAGTGAAAGCCTGGAGGCACCTCCATATGCTGGTGCAACTCCTGCTCCATTGCATAGCTAGTGTTCCCGCTCTTGTGCTAATTAAAATTGCTACCCTGGAAGATTTATACATGGTTCGCATAAAAAATACTAAAAAAATGAGCCCATGTTAATGACGCAACAACCAAAAAACATTAGAAAAATCATGGCCACACACAGACCTAGTTGTTGAGGACGGCGAAGCGAGAGACAAGCTCAATGTCATTGTCGTCGTTAGGTGTTGGCCACGAAGTGGATGAGGCAGCCCGTCCCTTAGCAGGCAAGGTTAAAGATGATGACCCTGCATATGGTGATCTGTCCAGTGTGGTTGATGATGGCCCGGAGCTCCGGTGTTTGGCTCCAGAGTGGTGCATCCTTGGTGATACTATCATCCTATTCAGTAGAGGGGACCTCGCAAATCGCATGTGCAAAGCAGATGACTTCCTTCGCTTCTCTGCTAGAGGCTTTGGAGTATTACCAGCAGATGGCTTTGGTTTCAACAGCAATGACTTCGTCACATCCACACTCCTTGAATCTGCATGCCCTTTGTTGCACTGCTTCATAACCAATCAACTCTTCTCGTGCAATAACAGATGGTAGGGTCGTCATGTCAACACTAGCACATCTGCATACAGTAGTAAAATAATATGTTAAGCCAAGATAATGTGTACTATAGTTTGCGGAGGAATTTCTGTAGGAACAAATGACTTGAGTTGCCACCGTTATGGGTTTAGAACTAACAAATAAAAAAATAGTACTAGTTGATTTTAGAGGATTACTACTGCATCAAAATAATTCATATATCTTAGTAGTATTCACATATCTGAGTAGTTGAACAGGCCCAAGTACAAATATCAATGCATTAAGCTATGTATATGAAGGAAACATATATGTAAGCAGCAAGAGGGTTCTGAATTAACACCACTGAGAATCATGTGTAGTCTAGCAAAATAATTTAAATGTCTAGTAAATGAATCACAGAGCCAAACACTCAGACTAGAAAGCTCTAGCGTCTGATGTTACCAGCAGAACGCTCCAGCAGCCAAGAGTCCTGGCAATCGAATTATCCCAGCCGGTATACAATGCATCGTAGTCTAATAGATCTCCTACTAGTATACTACTTCTACCATTTAGTAGAATAGATCAACACGAGATTAGATTAAGAGGTGAGGACCAAAGGGGGCAAGCAAATCCTTACCCATCTTTGCAAGATGAGGAAGATACACTGACGACCGGCTGCCCGAATCCCACAGAAGTCGATGCTTGGATCTTAGAGCCTTCATGGCCCCCATCCTCTTCTGCCTCCTCTTGCTCCACCATGGATGAGCACAAAAGCGAGGAACCGACGTTTCTGCCGCCTGCCATGGCTGGAACCAATGTTCCCATCTGCACCGAGGGCCAGGACCAAAGCTGTAGCCAGTAGCAGATGTGGGCGGCGCAAGAGCGGAGGACGGCGGCGCAAGAACGCAGAACGGCGATGCTGAGCCGGAAGGGTTCGTGAGAAATTGGATCGATGCGGGTTCTTGCGGCCTCCACGTTTTGGTCAACGGGCTTTGCGGGCTAAAAGACATTGGGCCACAATATTGTTGCAACTGGGACACAATAGCCACGAAGCTAGATTTTGCGGGCGGACATGCGGATTGTGGTAAGAGCCCGCCCCGCGTGCAAGTTGAGGTGTGGGCAAGCACGTGAGGGGAGCGAGTGGGTCTCTGATGCCTCCATTCCGACGAAACGGCCTCGCCGTGACTTCTCGCCAGCATGCTTCATGTCATGGCATGATCTTGCTCTAGGCATCCCTATCATTTGCTTAAAAAAAACTCTACACATATGCGGTATGCCGGCATTGTGTGCCGTCGAAAGTCTTGTACACGAACTTGGCGTCTGCCGGATGGGCTTTCCAACCCTTTGGTGGACGGGGACAGATTGTTTGGCATGTTTCGTTCCTTTATTACTTCGATTCGAGTTCCGGACAAGCTCGCCGTGGCGCTGAAATAGCAATGTACGTGTCATATCTGACTATAACACTTACACTATCCGGCGGCATCACTTATCTAACCTTATTTTACTTGCAAGTATCAGCTTTGTTTCTTGCTGTTTTGGCATGGTTTATAAATGTAGTATTTCGCTTTCCCTGTAACTTACACGCATTGCTAGCTATCGATCGACCAAGAAATTCTAGGAGTACATTCCAAGTTCATCAAGTTGTAGCATGAAGTAAACGAAACAATTTATCATCATTCAAAATTTCAAATGTAGTGAAGTGTTTCTCGATCTAGCTATACACTCATCTCCTTCAACGGAGTCCACAATCTTTTTTGTGCCATTTATTTACGACCGGAAATAGAAATGGAAATTAAATGGATATACACGTACACAAAGTTACAAACAGGAAGCGATCGATCAGTCTATACACTATTAGTATAATAATAATAAGTTAGTGCTGTGAGAGAGGAAATCCGATGCCATGTCGGGTGGTGGGGAAGGTGACGAACAGCATGCTCCCAACAACGCCGATGGCGATGGGCAGCACGGTGAGAACCTGCCTGGCGTCCTCGGACGGCACGGGGTAGAAGCATGCGACGACGTTCTGGTCGAGCAGCGCGACGGCGGCGAAGATCATGACGGACACCACGGCGTGCACGAGGTCGAGGAACCGGACCCGGTACGCCGCGGAGTCGTCCAGCGGCGGGCCGCCGTCGATGACCCACAGCCCGCGCGCGGTGGCGAAGCCGTAGCGGACGGCTCCCGTGGCGGCGTCCCGGAAGCTGTCGGTGAAGCTGAGCACGAAGCAGGAGAGCGCGCACAGCGATAGGAGCGCGCCGGCCATGCCGCGGTTGGCGCGCACGCAGTGGCCTTGCGCCGTCACGACTGGGGAGAGTAGCTGGAACGCTAGCACCGTCCCTGTCGGCAGCAGCTTCGCTAGGTGCGCCGTGCTCTGGTACGTCTGGCTGATGGCACGCTGGATCGGGCTCATCCCGCCGCCGTCGGTGGCATCCGTGGACAAGGAGCGCCGCTTCACCAGCAGAGGCCGCTCCTGCTCTCGCTGCTGCTCACGGTCACGGCGGCTACTACCATCGTCGTCGCCGCGCTCCCGCTGAGACTCCACGTCGTCGTGGTGCCGCTGAGTCGTCGTCGCCGCCGCCGCCGCAGCCATCGACCCCTCCACACCAGATCGTCTTCGCCTGCTACTCGGTGACCGGCGGAAATGGCGCATGCGTGTAAATGTAACCGATGGCGCGATCAATGGCCGGCGTTTGCCGCCGCCGATGGAACGTGCGGGGGATTTAAAGGCGCCCGCGGGAACGGGGAACGCGTGCACGACGAGTTCGCGTTCGCCGACGTGGCCGATGTGTCGTGGCCATTTCTGATCGGCACTTGACTTGCAAGGCACAGGAACCCCAGGCGGGCGGCCCATAAACTAAACAAATCGGGGAGCTTGCGGTTGCTTGCACGAGAAAACGGCCGAACGGGCTGGTGTTTTTGCGGCGCAATTCGGCCAGCCATGGCTTTGCTTCTGAATGCACTCCACAAGCCGGCCCGTTCGGCCATCGTCAAGCTTGCGCCGCCCGGCAGCTAGGTAGAGTGACGGAAGGGGGCCGCGTACTGGTGGCTGGCGATGATGTCAGCCTGCATCGATCTGTCATTCCAGTGTGTTTCTTTTGCGGTGAAGTAGACGCCTCCATGCGTTTTTGGTTGGCGCTGGCTAGATGACCGTTGATGATCCGATGACAACGTGCTTTAGTTCATTATAAAAACAGACTGACGTGGGATAAGATTTGTGTCACGCTTGGAAGAACGCGAGTGGATGGGAGTTGTGTTTGAACTGAACGCATCAGCAAACACAAAAAGGTCGGTTTATAGTTTTATACGTCACTCCACGACCACAAGACGTTGCTTGCAATTGCAAGCAAAGCCCACAACCACAACCACCAAGGCCTCAATGTTCTGCAAGTCCACGAAGCAACAGGCCCAACAGTCATGGGCCTGATCAAGTTCTTCTTCTTTCTTCTCTTTTAGATTAGAAAAAGGAGAAAACTGTCAGACTTACTTGGATTAGTAATAAATAAACTACGTCCTCAAAAAACTTGGATCAATACCAGTAGAAATCAAATCTAGTAGCCCAATATATCATGCATGTGTTCTCCGACATTCCGGAAACAAGACAGACGGACAGACAGGCATATCATGGTATGCATATAGGAGTATGCTGATGTGCGATCAGAAAAGGATCGTGATCAGTGATGGAATAAAACACTTTAGGCTACGGCAAGTAAAATGCTTTTGCCAAGATCCCAAGACAAGCCTCCTGCGCTGCTAGTTGCAGGCTGCAGCTAGCACTCTTTACCAGCCCAATGACTTTTTATTTCTGCATTAGCGTGATCGAACCACCAGATCAGGCCCGACCGGGAGAACATTGTAAATCTGCAAGAGAGACGACAGCAAAATCCTTTGGTCATGTGGCTCCTTTTCCTGAGCATTCATGGATGAATCCATCGTAGCGTGCTCAGTGAGACTGTGAGAGGACTAGCTAGCCCTAGACTAGAGGCGCTAGTACACCCCTATAGCTAGTCGATCGGTCAGCAATCAGCATACCATCACCAGTGCCCACTGCATGCTAATGTGTGTGTAGCATCACCAGTGACCACTGCACGCTAATGTGTGTGTGAGCGCGCGCATATGTGATGTGAATAGTAAGATAGATAGTTTACGTCAATAGTGGAATGAGGACATTCGTGGTACCAAATACCCACTCTATTTTAAATTATAATTTTCTGACTCGTGTAGACACTATATATGGAAACTACTCCATCCATCTTAAAAAAGACAAATTTAAATTTAACCAAATTTATATAGAAAAACTAAAAATTCAGGATACCAAATACTCCCTCTATTTCAGATTATATATACTTTTTACTTTTTTAAATATGATGCTTTTACTATATCTAGACATAGTGATATCTAAGTGTATACAAAAACTATGTATCTATAAAAAAAATTCAAAATATCTTATAATTTGGAATGGAGGAAGTATCGTCTCTTTTGTATCAATATATTCTTAATGGATGGTTTCTACAAAATATTTTCCAGGCAGCCCGTTATCTTCTCTTTCATATCTTTTTGACATAAACCTTATGTCCCGTATCATCTGCTCCTAACATAAGTTTTTTTTTTGCTATATCTTGCAACCTATGTACACATAACTTCTTATATAAGAAACTATTCTCTCTCTCTCTCTCTCTCTCTCTCTCTCTCTCTCTCTCTCCTCCTTAATTCTAATGCCACCATATAAAACCATCTAGTCATCTCATTGGGACTGCCCTTACACTACAATATTACTTTCACTTAAACTGTTTACTTTTTTTTCAGTTGTGCAAAAAATCTTACTAGGATTACAAGATATGGATAGAAGAAGTGGTTTCATCCACACAAGTTTTTCTACCTCTAAGGGTGCCATGTATGATTGACACATCACCACAAATCTTGCAATTCATTCCAAATAGGAAGCATGATGGCAACATTTTCAACAATATACAAACAACGAAGGCAAGCTTTTTCCTGCAAGTCATCTAAGATAATTAAGAACTTGATTAAGACAAATTCCCTATAATGATGAATAGTTGATATATCAAATTGGCAAAGAACCAACACATATAATCATTTCGCGTTGAAATGACATACTCGAGGGTGTGTTTGGTTGAGGTGTGGCTGTGGGAAAAGGTGTTGTAGGTTGTGAGTTGTGAAAAAGCTGCTGTGAGTTATTAGTTGTAGAAAAGTTAAAAGTTGTTTGGTTAAATAAGTATAAAACAAACCTCCTTTCTTTATTTTTCTTGAAACCACTATCAAAGAGTTTAATATTCTATCCATTTCAAAAGCTAGAAGCCAAAAGCCAAAATCAGGGTCAACGCAATTTTTAAAAATGTACTACAGAAAAACAACAACTTCTGAAAAGCTCTCTTCAAAAGCACTCTCTTTGGTTGGGATTTTGGCTTTGGCTCAAAAACCAAAATCCCAACCAAACAACACATGAATTAAAATACTTATTTTCATTTTGTTATGATAAGCCTTCAACCAAAAAATTCTCTATCTTACTATTATAGAGGTTTATTTGGAACATTTACATTAATCTTTATGGGAAATGTTAAGAAATGTAGAGAAATCATATAAATCCTGACAAAAAAACATATATAGCATTTTGCCAACAATATTGTACATACAATCATCCATTGTCGTTAAATAGTATGCATATAAGTTAACTATTAGTTGTATTACAAAAGTTAACCTAAATTAGCCCTTTGATTTGAATCCATGTCTATATTTTAATACCAAACACTCCAATTTTTCCATAGGTTAAATTTCAAATATCTCAAACATAAGAATAATTAATTTTTTAGTCCTCAACTCAAGACACAAGAAGTGATTGCATCTTACCACATACTCCCTCCATCCTAAACTATAAGGCATTCCAAGAATCTTGAAGAGCTAGAACATCTCAAGTTTGATCAAACTTATAGGATAATATAATAACATTTATGATGTCAACTAAGTATTATTAGATTCTTCATCAATTATGTTTTCATAGTATATATATTTGATATCATAAATCTTTATAATTTTCTCTATAATTTTGGTCAAACTTGATATGGTTTGACTCTCTAAGATTCTTAGAATGTATTATAATTTGGGATGGAGTGAGTATAATATATTCCTAGCAAGTCTTTGATACACAAGACCATTGAATGAATTTCAATTATTAGTAAGTACTATGTCACCATTTTCAATAGGGCACGAAGGATGATGAAGCTTCCGGCCACTGCAAGGCAACTAAACTATTAAGCACTACTACTTGATTAAAATTAATCACAGATACATTTGTGCTTATTGATAATCAGCTCGTTCATTTCACGCTAAAACGAGTTAGCTGCACATACTTTTGTTTTCTGATTAATAAGCAGGAGCGTGCACATTTAATTATGCATGAACGTGAGGCATGAACGTGCACGTTTAATTAATCTGTACGTATAGCACACATTTAGTCTGCATATTGCACTATCAGCGCCACCAACACATACGTATACGTTCGTTTCACGCTTAAACGAGCTAGCTAGACATACTTGTGTTTTCTGAACAACAACTTGCTCTGCATGCGGCCTCAGTAATAGAATTCCATCACGCGCCTCATCTGTGTCAAAATGTTACAGCTCAACCACACACACTTATACATAATCGTGACTTCACCAAGCAATGAGAGTTCGTACTTCGCAATCAAGCTCATCCATGTAGTGATGTAGATGCTAAGTTGACAACTTAGACAGATGTGTTACTATCATTCCCTATATATATATTCTGACAGTAATAACAAACAAAAAGATATATATACACATAGACTAGTTCAGTTGTGAGCAACTTGTGAAGGGGTACGCTATCATTTTCTGATTGAGGCGTAGCATCGGCCGCTCCCGGATCGAGTCCCCCGTTGCGATCTCAGAAGATGCACATGCATCATCATTCTGATCTGACCCGATCATTCGGTCTGGATTGAGCCACGTACGACGACTGATCAGGATTCAAATTAAGTGCACGACGTACAGCGACC
Organism: Microstegium vimineum; assembly: GCA_022036555.1. Taxonomy (NCBI): domain Eukaryota; kingdom Viridiplantae; phylum Streptophyta; class Magnoliopsida; order Poales; family Poaceae; genus Microstegium; species Microstegium vimineum. Next base: position 8,799,615 of record CM039127.1, read on the forward strand.
ACGGGGCCTATTAGCTAGCTTTGCAGTAGTTCGCCTCACCTGAAGTCCTGAACGTACGCTAGGGCTCGTGGCCGAAACCTAGCTAGTAGCTAGCTAGATAGCTTAAGGGCCAATCGAATTAGATCCCCTGTCGTCATAACCAACCAGTTCCTGCCACGCCAGTACGCCACCGTACCCCAACGACACCCTACCAAACTCTAATCCCAACATGTCGTATATTTCCAAGCTTCATAATAAGTACGCACCTGACACGTACGCTGACATGACGAATGACGATGTGCACACGCCGGCCCAAAGATTGATGCTCTTCTTATTACTTTGGCTAATTCATTTTTTTTTACTAAATTTGCAGTAAATACGTATCGATTTATATCTCTAAGGATAAAGTTTGTGAAGCAAATTTGGTGGAGCTAGCAGTTAAAAACATATACCCTAATAATATTTATCGAAACAATTGGCAGGTCGGTGGATCACACGGGATTGTGAGTGGCGCGGCATACTTGTGCTAGCAGTAGATCACTGTAACTGGCCCTATATGGTAGAGCCCACACTGACAATGGACTATTATGCCCTGTTCGCTTAGCTTATTAGCCACCGAAACAGTGTTTGTGTCTCACAGAAAAAACAATCAAAAACAGCATTATCAGCCGGCTTATCAGCCAAAAAACGACCAAGCGAACAGACCTATGTTGGAAGATAGCACTAGCAACTAACAATGATATAGCGCAAGACCATAAGGCTTCCAGTGAACTTATTTGTCAACCTCAAGCATCATCGTTGTGTGCTGACGCGGGGCGACGACGACCATGTTGCTTGGGTCAAGATTATGGTGGCAACTAATTGGCTGTTCGAAGAGATTCTTGAATTTGAAGGGCGACATTGCAAGCAATACAAGAAACAGAAATGTGGCATTGGTGGTGGGAGACTCTACTCTCACGGTGCCCGGCTACGGCTAGCCCTGCGCTGCGTGCTCGTATACATCAGCAGCCTTGCAACACACTCCACGGCGACCTCACATCTGAATTCTGAATCCATCCTCCGCGCCCGGCCCGGACGGCCCAGTCCCAGCCAGCGCGCCCAGCAGCAGCCTCCGACCCCCCGTGCTGCGCGCGGTGGCACGTCGTCCTGCGAATCCATCGGCGCTCGGCGGGGTTGCCCCGCCTCCACTCCACCGACCACCGTACCGTACCTGCTCCCATCTCCAGCTCTCTCCGGCCGCTCTCTCGCTCGCATGACGACGTGTCGTGTCACGATCGGCCTGATACCTGCGTTGGTGGGCACAAAGTTTGCTCGGTCCATCATCGATCATAAGCTAAGGTTATTAATTAACGATGATGAGAATATAGCTAGGCGGTTTGCGTGATGCTACCTCCGTCCATAAAAAAGGTGTATTTTTTTTGGAACAGTGTTATGATTGTATAGTAAGTTTGTCCGATTATAAACAAAAAACTATAAATATTTATAATGTGAAATAATTTTGACAATAGCCATAAATATGAATATTATTTGCTTAAAGTCTAGTTAAATATAAAACACTTTAACTGTCAGATCCACGTATATTATAGTTGTATTTTATTTTTTTAGTGACAGAGGTAGTATATTGCATATTTGCATGTATGGCCTGAACCGTTCAACTAACCAATGGATCGGTCAGAGTCCGAGTCAGACACTAAGCAGACATGCATGCCAAATCCTATGCAGGACAGACAGTACTCAGGACCTGCTGATGATAACAGGAGTCGCCAGAAACTCTGTACAGTTTAAACTAATAATAACTTTAGCAAAAGTTACACAACCTCATTTATCTCACTCGTCTCCAATATATAGTTTCTTCTATGAATTTCCTAAAACAAAAAAAAATCACATATATTGTTCTGTGCGGTAATTTCAAGTCTACACGGTGCTCACACATATTTTGAAAGAATTGTTTTACTAAATTGTTGAAGAGAAAAAGATTGCAAATGTTGCGAAAGCATTCCAGGTCGAGTGATCGACAACTGTAAGTTCGTGTACGTATACGTACCTTCACATATCGATCCCTCACCCCTGCGGCACAAAACAATTCGATCGGCACTGAATCTCTGTCCCGAACAAATCCAAACATGCATTTGCCGCAGTCGTGTTCGATCCTGGCATTCTCGTTCGCTTTCGGATATGGATCATGCATGCTTGTAGTAAACTGTTTTCTCCTTTTAAATGCTGGCGAGAAGTCGTGTTCTATATATACTTCTATAGGGCCAGGAGGGAAAACATTTGCTACCGTACGTACGTACGTACGTACGTACGTATGTATGCACCTAACCGAGATGGATCGATATATATGATACTCAACACCTTGCACCTGCACCTCTCTGCATGCATGCACGGGCATCGCCGCTGCTCTGGTCACTGGATGTACTACGCATGCAGATCGAGGAGAGAATAATAACACACACGGGCGGAAGTAACAGGCCGGTAGGGACCAACAACTAACCTTGATCAGTTGATCGCAGTCACGCATGCATATGATTCTACTATACATTTGCCCACTTCCTCTCTATCTCTCACGTGTCATTTTTTTGTGCTATCTTTTTTTTTACATCGCTTAAAAAGTTTACACGTCTTTATATTAAAGTAGATAGAAAAGTTTAACACAACGTGCCTTAGCAGCACCCTAGAGGTTAGAAAAAGTGACTATGGAACACTCAGACCCACCATATTATACTGAAACATATGATGTTACATTGGAAATTGCTCAATCTAGCTAAAAAGAAACACAACTATAAGGTTTATGCCTGCGCGGCGCCACCACTTGTGCGCGCGCACATGGCCCTCTTGCGGGGACAACACACGAAGCGGTTCCATGTGACCGAGGTCACCATCGTATTGTATGCCTTCATGGTCGACGTGGACGGCGTCAACGTCCTGCTAGCTGTTGACACCGTTTTTCAGCACGTGTCAAATGAGATAAGGATTGACTGGTTAACAGTTGTTTTCTATCGGCATCGGGAAATCATGAGTCAACATTGTCGATGAGGGTGTTGCAGAAAGTCCCAAATGTGCTGCCGATGGAGGCTGGATGGTCCTTGTCGATGAAGGTTGATTGGTGAAGTCGGATAGCTTGAGCTATGAAGTTGCTGATGCCGATTGCTGACAGAGACAGTGCCGATTGCCGATAGGGAGGCATTACCGATTACCGATGAGAAACTGATGCCGAGTGCCGGTGAAGTGGTTGCCGATTGCCGATAGGTTGGTAAGGACAGTTATCGGTACAAGGTTGCCGATCGAGAAATATTACCGATGCCGATAGGCATGAGGTACTGGTGAGGTGACTTGGCGTGTGATATCAGCGAAAGAGTACTGGTGGCCAAAAAAGGAAGGCGCAGATTGAAGGGTTCTGCCGATGGAAAGTTTCCATCGAAGAGAAGTATAAGGAAGCTGGTGTTTTGTACCAGTATTATTATTATAGTAGTTTGAGTCCGGCTCTTGCATGAGTCGTTTATTTTCCTTTAGAATAGGTGTGTTTGTTTAGGGAAATAAATATTATTGTTTTAGATCCGACTCCTGCGCGAGTCAGTTTCCTTAAAAATAGGAGTTTGTTTTAGGAAGGATATGAGTCGTGTCCTTGTACAACTCTCCATGCGGGAGTATAAATATGTGCCCGAGGGCCATGAAAAAAGAATCAATCCAATCAGAAACAAACCAATTTTATCTTATTCTACTTTTTATCGCAATTTACCCTTTCTTTGCATTAGTTATAGCTTTTAACGAGTTCTTCAAGCTTCGACGGGCTGCATCACCTTGATCTCCGTCAAATCCTTGCAAGTTCCGCGTGGGAGTACCTCTGAGCTTTGGCATTCCGGGCGCATCGCTGTTTGCCTCGTTCAGCTCTGCTCTAGTTATCCTTGATCAATCTGAGCTTTGACATCCGGCGCATCGCCGTTGTCTCGTTCAGTTTTGTTCTAGTTATCATCCTTGTCGATTGATTGGTCAAATCGACTGGCACGCCTCCGGAATACCGAGCTTTGGGTAATAGCCCGAGGTGTTCGCAAATCCTGACGCTTTTTGTGTCAACACCTCTTTTGGCACGCTCGGTGGGACCCGATTTTATAGATTTTTATATCTATCATGACTAATCCAAAGAATGTCATTGAAGTCTCCACAGCAGATCTGACAAACCATCAGAAGCAGGCTATGGAGCAGGCAATGGAGGAGTACAAACGGTTGTATCTCAGATCCTTCAGCCTAAACGGGATCGGTGAAGCAGTACAGAAGCAAGATTCGCCGTCGCCACGACAGACTACTTTCTACGCCGATCCTGGTAAAGTACAAGAAACGGTTAATTATGCATTAAATAATGTATTAATTAGCCAATCCAGTGTGATGTCCGATACCGTATGCAATGCTGTCAAGCAAGCTTTCAAGGTACAGGCACCATATTATGTTAGTCCAGAGTATCGTCAACTCGGATCGGCATATGTTGCGACTTCATCGGCGGTTCCAAGGGTGTCCACACTAGTTATGAGCCGATCTGCCGATGAGATCGCGCCACCACGATTGAACCCAACGAGCACTACTCAGGTGAACACAAATCTGGTGGCTTCGACAATGTCTGGACCTGTGATCCAGAATCAGTCAACTTCTGCCAACTGTTGGGGATACGGCATGTCTCCAAGTTTATCTGCTGATTCCAGATTGGTCCAAGATAATCACGCAGGGTGGAAGGTTCCCATGGCGTCGGCAACATCTGTACAGCCGATGATGCATTATGCTACATCTCCAACGATGCAGTTGCCAATATGGAATCTGCAAACGACAATACCCATAGGCCGTACGCCCAACCATCGGCAAGTTACTTGCCGATACAACAAGGCCCAGCAGTTGCAAGTCAATCCATGGCGGCAATGGTTCTTCAAACTGGAACACCTGCTAATCAAGGTAGCTATGCTGTTAATTATCCGGCACCACAAGGACGATAAGCATCAGCTAGCTATCAGTCATCGGCAACTTCTTGGCCGATGCAACAAGGTATGCCGATTGTCAATCAATCTGTATCGGCAATAGCTGCTCAAGTTGTGATACCCGTGAGTCCAAGCGATTATCCAAGGGTACAACGAGAACAAGCACCCGCCGGTTATCAGTTATCGGCAAATGCTTGGCCAATGCAACAAGACCTGCCAATCGTTAACCAGCCTATATCGGCAAATTCTTGGCCGACGCAACAAGGCACGTCAAGTGTCAGTCAGCCTGCATTGGCCGTAACTGCTCAACCTACGGTGGCTACAAATTAGAGCTATCATCCAAAAGTACACGGGTTGCAAGAGTCAATTGGCTATCAGCCGTCGACAAATGTGTGGCCAATGCAACAAAGCATACCGAGTGTCAATCAGCTTGCATCGGCCATGGCTTCTCAGCCCATGGTACCTACAAATCAAAGCTATCATCCGAGAGTACAAGAGCTACAAAAGTCAGCTAGTTATCAGACATCGGTAAATTATGTGCCGATGACACCTAATGTAGGTTGGATCGGTCAATTGCCGATTCAACAGCAATGTGTGCGGCCTGAGCACCAAGTGGCACGGGTTCCGCAGCATCCTGCGGATCTTCAGAATAAGGTGTCGGTATATCAACCGATAAGGACTACACCGCAATACTCGCGAGAAAAAGTGTACAATGAGACATCGGTACAACAACCAATGAATGTAATAAATGTAATGCCACAACACAAGCTAGCAACTGAGCAAAATCACTCATCGGCACCACAGCCGATGCATGGTGTTATCATGACTAGTGATGTGCACGCACTAAATATCTCAGGTACTTCGACGTCGAGACCTGAAGAGGTAGATCAACCTACTCAGCCGGTAGGCGTCAAGAACTGCTCATCGGTTAATCAGTCGATGTACAATATTCAACAGATTGGTGCCACTGATGTGTCGGTTGCCTCGACTTGCTCGCCACAAGGATATGAAGAGATGCATCAACCTACTTCACTAGTTAGTGAGTCTGTACATCGGCAAGATCAAGACACAGAGGTGCTTTTGACCAAGAAAATAGAAGATTCAGATTCAGACGGGGAACCAAGTATCAACGATGCTGAATTGGAAAGTTTCACCTTTGATGTCGCAGAGGCCGATCAGGATGTTGAATCGTTCGAGCCCAAGAAGACCTGGAGCGCAAAAGTGCTCTTCGTTGGACGAGGGGACTCCGAGTCAGATGAGGAGGTGAACGTCGGCACTGTTGAGTGGGTGAAAGATGAGGAACCGATACCTTGTGCGCTCGACCAGAAAAGGACTGGAAAGTTCACCTTTGATGTCACGAAGGCCGATGGGATATTTGACCTACTGCTTCAGGAAGGGCGAGTTAAGCTAGCCCTTAGTCAAGTAATTCCATCGGTCGAGGAACTCAAGAAGACCAGGTACTGCAAGTGGCACAATGCAACTTCTCACAATACCGACGACTGCAAAGTGTTCAGGCAGCAGTTGCAGTCAGAAATTGACTCTGGACGGATACAATTTGAAAATCCTGAAGTCCAGAAACCGATGGAAATTGATCAACACCCGTTTCCAAATAATATGGTGGAAACCGGTGGAAAGACTAAGGTGCTGACATCAGATGCTGCCAGAAGAAATGCATCGGTAGATCCTGATCATCAAGTGGCTAAACGTGACGTAGAGAAGTTTGCCGATGACAGGAAAGGCAGGAGAATTGTTGATCAAGGTAGCAGTGCCAATAGGGCTCCTAGCATTGTAATCACTCGCAAACAGCTGAGGAAGGAGTATTGGCAATCGCAAAAGGAGCAACATCGGCAGGAAAAGAGGGAACAAGAATGGCTTCGGCAGAAGAACCACTGGAGGTGTCCCTTCTTCATTCACTGTTGGGAAGAAGGCATTAAGCTACCTACTACCGATAACTGTCCTGAATGCAACGGGTATCACACTGCCGATCAGTCAGGTAATAGATCTCGTTTTGATGATCGGGCATCCAGGTACGCCGAACCACTCAGAGGGAAGAGACGTACATGACCGGCTGGGGGGCAAGCTTAGTGCCCATAGCAGGCTTGGCGGGCAGGTTGGTCAAGAGAACGAGGAGCGAATCAAAACGGGAACATCCGATGAGGAAGTGTTCTCTAGAGATTCAAACATCGGGGGAAGGGCCGATGCAAACAATGAAAGGCAGCACCAGCCCATCTGGAAAACCAAACTCCCTCAGTGGTGCCCTAAGGGTCTAACAAAAACCCAGAAAAGAAGAATTCAGCAAGAGCGCCGTAATAACTTATATGACACTGAAATTCCTTTAGGGGAAAAGCAGTGGAGGCCAAAGCGCAAGGGTGGAGATCCATCGGCAGACGACAATATATTGCCAATGGTCTAACCGGGTTCAATCTTGGACGTTTTGGCTTGGGGCCGCACTCGGAAAACTCTGGCAATTCTAGTTATTACACTTGGGGGCATCGGTCGAAGATTTGTGTACGAAACGCCGTACTGCCAATGAATTCGTTAACCGCCAGGGGAAGATGGTTGTAAGAATGATTCTGCCGCGCTTGCGTACGACGACTAAGTGTGTAGTGCATGCGTTCTGGGAGTTACTCCTTATACTCTTTGGTGGGTCTATCGACGTTTTTGGTCCGATGGAAGTATGAAGCCTCGTTGCCGATTATTGTTACAATCGAGCTAAATACCAGGGTCTGCTAAAAGTTGGGATTACTGAGGATTTTAGCCGATTCAATAAGTCATGGTATCGGTAACGGTTGCCGATAACTAGGTGAAAGGGTTTGCCGGTGGTATTCTGGTATGGAAGTTGATGTTACCGATCGGGACTAAGTCATAGGCTTGGAAGATGGTTTCTTAATTGGGGGATCCTTATCGGATAAGACGGTCTGCTCCCAGCGAGGCGTACATTCCAGAAACTCTCGGAGTTAACATATGGCGTGCTCGTTTGAATGCCGATGAAAGGAAAAGGTTATAATACATCGGTAAAAGCACATTGACATTGTCTTAAGGCAAAATCAAGTATCGATATTACATTTGCCGATGTGACGGAATTTAATAAGTTACAACAGGGAGTGGATAACTGATATCGTACGCAGGCGAATTTGTTCTATCTCCTCTATCTCCCTGGCATCTTCATCGGTAGAGCCTTCAACCGACTTGATTTTCTTCTTTAGAATGATGGCTTGTCGGGCATTGTTATCTCTCTCTTGTCGCAGAGATTTGATGGTATCGGGAAGTTGGGCTCTCTTCTGGGCGACTGCATCCAAGGACTCTTCAACCTTTCTCAGCTCAGCTTGCAGCTCTTCCTTTCTTACCGATAGCTGGATGAAAGCCTGTTCAAGCTCAGTGCCGGAAGCTTCTACTTGGCCGATGTTCTTGTGCTTCTCATCGACAGTTTGCTTAAACCTAAGCATTTCTTCCGTAAGCTTCGATTGAGCATTCCTGCTGGCGATACGGCTTGATACCCGTTGGTATTGCAATCGATGGCTCTCAAGGAAGGCTGCTTGGAGAAGAACCTCTTCTGCATCGGCAGACAGTTGGCCTTGGATATCTTTGAAGATGGCAATTGCTGCAGTTGAATCTTGGACGAGCTGAGATGTATCTGTCTGCAGCTGAGAGAGTAGTGCCTCGAGTTTGGATTTCACTTCTGCAGATAGAGTTGGAACAGAGCTTTCTTCCTCCTCGTCGTCATCGGTGATGTCGACAGCAAAGGAGAATAAGCTGTCGGCTCGAATGGGGCCTTCTTGGTGCTCCTCGTCCTGGGGGTTGACGCCGAAGGAGAATAGGCTGTCTGGGGAATCTTGGGCCTAGAAGTGAAGGATGTTAAAGTGTGCCGATCATAGCACTACTATGCGTTTTTAGATGACCGACTTACCATCTTGAAGCGGATTTCTCGCCTAGGGCTTGGCATACTAGATGGCCCAGCCTCGTCTTGGACATCGGCAGCAGTTGCCGACGACTGAGCTTCTGCCAGGGGAGCAGTCGACGTCGTTGGTGATGGTAGTGTTGTCACTAGCGTTACTACCGGTGTGATACCTGGTTGTGGTGGTGATGCCGCTCTTTCATCAGGAGCTTCGGTTGATGGTGCCGATGCCGATGTTGCCTTTGCCGCTACGACGAGCGGAACCGTCTCATCAGCAACTTCGGCCAACGGTGCCGATGCCGATGTTGCCTCAGCTGCTGCAGTGGGTGGAGTCGCCTCATCAGGGACATCGTTGGTGGTGCCGATGGCGATGCCGCATCTATTGTAGCGGGTATAGTGATCTCCTGATCGGAGATGTCATCCATCGGGTGATCGGGAGTTGGGGTTGCTGACAGTCCTGCCGATGGCGCAGTGGTAGTTGGCGGCGCGGTCGAAGCCGATGGTGAGGATGGACTGGCCAGCCTCAAGCGCCTTTTCCTTCTTGGCGCAGCAGTAGGAGATCCAGCCCGTTTCGACGAGGATTGGGGGCATCGGCGGCCGAACTTGGAGGTACTTGTCTGCTGGAAGCAGCTGCCGATGACCTCATAGCCTGAAAATATTCAATGCAAGTTATACAAAGTAGATGTTGTCGATTAAACAGTATATGATCAGTATGAGTGAAGATGAGTTTACTGCAAACACCCGCGTCAGGGCAGCTGCAGCGGCCGATGTAGCCTTGGCTTTTGCAGGTGTCAATGTGGGTACCTGTTGAGGAGTGAAGGCCGCTAACGTGGGGGCCTTGTTACCGATGAGTGATACGGGACTCATCATTCGGAGTTTGAAGGGCTTGCCACTCCTGCTCGTCGGGGAATCAGATCGTCAACCTGCTAAGCGTAAAAGGATCAGATGCCGATGACAGAAATAAAGTAACAAGGAATGCATCAGAATAAAAGACTTACTGCGTCATCGGGGACGATGTGATCGGCATCGATCATGTGCCGATAGTAGTGCGACGACTTGGCAAATAGTTGACACCTCCATTCTTGCCACCAAAACTTGTACTCATTTGTAATAAAGGAGGTTGGTGACCAGGAGGACAGATCAAGGTCTGACACATCGGCATGGGGAGGAAGGTTGACAACCTTGTTCCAGTCTAGAGCGCTGGAGAATGTTTACCTGGGCTTCACTACCTTGGAATAACAGAGTTTGATCGGCAGTTGACCAAACGCTAGCTGTCTTGCCGCTGCCGATGGGTAGTAGAACTCAAATGATGGAGGGGCATTCTTTCCCGATCCGAAGATGTTCACTGGAATAGCTCGGGGAGTGATGCTGACCTTCATAATTATCTGGTTCTCAGGCACATTCCCATCGGTAAGGTTAAATAGCAGTGGGAACTGGTTGTCTTCATCGCATATGGCCACCAGAGCCGTTCTGTGGCGGGAATTCCGTTATAGAACTTCTGAAAAAACATGCCGAATTGTTCAGCATTGGCATCGGTCCCGGCAACACTATAATGGCCTCTCCAAAGTTGAGTGGAGGGCGAGTTGCCGATTCGTCATCCTTGCACTGATGATCTTCCGGTATGTCTCTCGGGAACCGTTGGGCGAACAGGTCAAATTGAAGTGCTTTCTGCATCTGTGCGTTCAGCCACATATTGATGAACCACCAGGGGCCTCCAAGGTTGCCGATGTGCTCACCTAGCAGTAACTTCTAGGATGCTTGATGGAGCAGACGATATACCGATCATAGAAGATATCTGTCCAGGGGAAGTCTTGTCCCATCGGCAAGTAGTTCGGCTGCTGGAAGATACATGGTAGTGGGCCCAACTGCCCTGCCGTAGAAGATGAACTTGTCCAGCCACATGTTCAGGAAGGTGGCATGCTCCCTCTGGTTTACCGATCCTGTTTTCTGGTGTTCCTGAATGTAACCCGTCCAGCCGCCAATGTTCCGAGTGTTTACTCTATGCTCAGCTTTCCTATTGAATAAGGAGAAGGTATCGGCAGAAGAGACGTCTAAGTCGGTCAGCATGTGGACGTCGGCAAGAGTGGGGGTGGCTGGTCCATGTCGAAATAAGAAAGCATTCATCGTGTCCGACCAGAAATAAGAGGCAGCTATTAACATGTTCTCGTTCTTCTCCATATCGGCAATGGAGAGCCTGATGCATTGGTCCAAGCTGCGCTCTTGCCAGTAAACTTGCTGCGCCCTAGCGACCCTAAAATACCAGTTCTTCCACCCTTTGGTGGGCTTGGGCCATGAGCGAAAGGCATCCTTCCATAACCCTAGACTGAAGCATTCAGATCTGAATGGGATCCGATTGGTTTCCGCATTGATTAAGAAGCTGGGATCAGGATTGCCCATGGGCCTAAGCAGCTGAAGGTGGAACCAGTGAGCGGGATCACTACCTTGTTATACAGTTCCTAGGGTTCGAAGGAAAGAAGGGGAAAAATCAGAAAAAGGAACGGGGATAAATCTAGATTCGTGCGGAAAAGGACCAGAAGGAGGTTGGGTTGGATGGAGACTGAGCCTTACCTTTGGGATGTCGACTTGGATCGCCATTGAAGTTGAAGAAGTGCTTGCAGTTCGTCTTTGGATTGCGGAGAGGGACTGTTGCTTGAGCTCGTGTTCTTCGAAGACGGTGGAGGTTGAAGACGAAGGTAGGAAAGTGAAAGTAAAAATGAGCTCGGGGTAAAAAGGTAGTGTGGATCCCGGTAACTTTATAAGCTTGCTCAGGGGTATTTTGGGGTTGCGGCCCACACTGTGCAGGAATGTAGAGAGGCCAGTGGTAGATACGCGCGGTGATCGAGGTGGTCTGCAACTGTTTGTGCTGCAATTGAGGGATTTTATTATTAAATTGCGGTTCCACACGCGGAGATCCAGGAAGTCGTGCGTTTACCTCGAAGGTAACGGCCATTGCGACAGCTACAGTGGAGAGAATTTCGGCACGTAAAATATTATACGCTCCGAAACTAGAGGGCATGTGTTGACACCGTTTTTCAGCACGTGTCAAATGAGCTAAGGATTGACTAGTCAACAGTTGTTTTCTATCGGCATCGGGAAATCATGAGTCAACATTGTCGATGAGGGTGTTGCGGAAAGTCCCAAGTGTGCTGCCGATGGAGGCTGGATGGTCCTTGTCGATGAAGGTTGATTGGTGAAGTCGGATAGCTTGAGCTATGAAGTTGCTGATGCCGATTGCAGACAGAGACAGTGCCGATTGCCGATAGGGAGGCATTACCGATTACCGATGAGAAACTGATGCCGAGTGCCGGTGAAGTGGTTGCCGATTGCCGATAGGTTGGTAAGGACAGTTATCGGTACAAGGTTGCCGATCGGGAAATATTACCGATGCCGATAGGCATGAGGTGCTGGTGAGGTGACTTGGCGTGTGATATCAGCAAAAGAGTACTAGTGGCCAAAAAAGGAAGGCGCAGATTGAAGGGTTCTGCCGATGGAAAGTTTCCATCGAAGAGAAGTATAAGGAAGCTGGTGTTTTGTACCAGTATTATTATTATAGTAGTTTGAGTCCGGCTCTTGCATGAGTCGTTTATTTTCCTTTAGAATAGGTGTTTTGTTTAGGGAAATAAATATTATTGTTTTAGATCCGACTCCTGCGCGAGTCAGTTTCCTTAAAAATAGGAGTTTGTTTTAGGAAGGATATGAGTCGTGTCCTTGTACAACTCTCCATGCGGGAGTATAAATATGTGCCCGAGGGCCATGAAAAAAGAATCAATCCAATCAGAAACAAACCAATTTTATCTTATTCTACTTTTTATCGCAATTTACCCTTTCTTTGCATTAGTTATAGCTTTTAACGAGTTCTTCAAGCTTCGACGGGCTGCATCACCTTGATCTCCGTCAAATCCTTGCAAGTTCCGCGTGGGAGTACCTCTGAGCTTTGGCATTCCGGGCGCATCGCTGTTTGCCTCGTTCAGCTCTGCTCTAGTTATCCTTGATCAATCTGAGCTTTGACATCCGGGCGCATCGCCGTTGTCTCGTTCAGTTTTGTTCTAGTTATCATCCTTGTCGATTGATTGGTCAAATCGACTGGCACGCCTCCGGAATACCGAGCTTTGGGTAATAGCCCGAGGTGTTCGCAAATCCTGACGCTTTTTGTGTCAACACTAGCCAAACCCAAGCGCTTCAAGACGAGATGCTCGCCTCGCTTGGCCACCGGAATATGGGATAGACTATGTGTGGTTATCCGCCGGGATATGGGATAGGTTATGCGTGGTTATCCACCTGCTCCACATGGGGAGCGTGGGCGGTGGACGTCTGTCGGGAGCCGAATCATCTCCAGGAAGCTCTAGGAGCAGCGACTGTCTCACCTTCATGACTCGCTCGATGAAACTCTTGAGGACACCGTTGACGGAATCCGTTTGAGAAGAAGTGTTGTTGACGATATCCGTTGCAACCACTACTGTCGTGCCTCCTGGCGGATATGCCTTCATGTGCCTCCTGTTGTGCCCCCCCCCCCCCCCCCCCCCCCCCCCCCCCCCCGTGTATAGGTGTTATACTGAAGTTGATTGCTTGTATAAGACTGTCGCCTGAAAATTTCTAAAAATTAAGACGCCTGAAACATAGAAACTCCTCTATTTGCCACATGCATAGGAGTTTGTTCAGGCCAAGAATAAGACATTTTGAAAAATCCCTGCAGTACAAAGAGAATACAACTCTAGCTAGCCACACAGCGCTAACCATCTTTAGGTAACTGAATCACAAATGCACTAGATGGCATCGAATAATAATCATGTATACACTACTGCAAACCAAAGCTTCTTGGCCAGTGCAAAAATATGTAAACCAATTTTCCTGCCCGTTTATTACCAAGTATCGACAGAACAAAAGCGATAGAAATAGATCGAGTACCTATTTAAAATCACAGCTATTAATTGATGTTATCTAGAAACTTTACTCAAACTTAAAATAGTTTGATTTGGATCATACCTAGAATAATCACATTCTTTTTAGGACCGAGAGAGTAGCGTACAGTAACCTGAATGCACGGCCTCGATCGATAGTCAAGACCACAAGGCACAAGCCAAGTACAGTACATATTAAGGTGACAAGAGAGCATATGCAGTAGTGTTCGTTCACTGTTCAGCAAACATCATGCGTGCCGTGGCTGCTCTTAATAATATAACACGGGCGAAAGTACACGCAGGAAGCTAGCTAGGGCGCCTCAACAGCCCGGATCGATCGATCTCATTCACGCATGCACGCACGCACGCATGTTATTTTCCTCATATTTGCATTTGCCAAATGCACGCATGCTGGAAACATATATTGGATATATATATAAGTTTGGTTTCGGTGCATGCATGCATGTTTTATACTATGTACTAATTGCCCCGACGCAGAGAATCCGCCCGGCCGGCCGGCCCTGGTTTCCTTGTCACGTATACGGAAGAATTTGCGGTGCCTATACGTGAGGACTAAGCAACATGCATGCCATTATCTACCTACTGTGTGTGCGTCAGTGCGTGTATTGATCCTAGCTACCTTTCTTGCTTGCTTGCTTGTGTGTTTCTTTATTACCTTCGTTGTTCTACACACACTAGCTAGCAGCTGGTACGTACTTGTCCCGGCCCAAACAACGCAATAAAAGAGCGAGAGGAGAAAAACTAGCCTGCAGCTCTCGATCGCCGTCTTCTTGCATTGGGATTGAAACAACGCACCGTACGTCATTCATTGTGGATCGAAAAAAAAAAGAGCAGTTGCGTTCAATTTGCATGCGCGATGTGGATGTGATGGTACGCTGTTTGTGTACGTGCTACTACCCGTCTGGCTAACTATGGCTGGACCTACCGGGATCAGTGGAGAGATGATGGTCACTGCGAGAGTGCTAGGTAGCCAGTGTGTATGGTACACGGTGTACTTTGGTGTGTGATCGCGGGTAGCTTTTAACAGGGACAAGCTATCTATCTATCATCGATCCAGCAGCTGGCTAGCTAGCTTCCTTCTTTTCTCTCCCGGCAAGCCTCAGCGCTCTCTCTTTCCTTGACCAACCCCGGCCCGGCCGGCGATTTGTTTGTTGTTCCCTCTCCGATCCCTCTCCTCGCCGTCCGTCTGTCTGTCTCCCCCTCTTTATCTATCTCTCACTTCGGTCCGTCCTCCTCGTCGTCGTCTTCTTCTTTTAAATTTTAACCCTGCTACAGCACTCCTCTCCTCTCCGGCGGACGAAGCTTGCCGGGCGCGCGCTCTCTTGTTGGCTTTCTTTGTTAATTGCATGCCGGCGGGCTGTCGTCATGGAGATGCCGTTCTAGAGTGTCGTCGATCGTCACTAGCATCAGTCGATCGTCGTCGCGCGCTTAGTTGTTTTCGATCGAAAAGGAAGAAGCAGAGCTAGTTGTTATGACGTGGTGTAATGGTTTCAACGACGTGCGCGCCGCCGTGGAGAGCAGCCTGTCCCGGCCGCCGTGGGCAAGAAGGCGGCGGCGGCGTCGCTCGCCGTCCTCGTCAAGATGTGCCCCTCCTGCGGCCACCGCGCGCAGTACGAGCAGGTGCGTGCAGCGTGCGTGTCCGACGACGGACTCTGCTTGCTTGCTTTAACAGTGCGTCGGTCCTTGCATGCATGCATCACTCGTCCATCATGTCACATGCTGCCTGCTGCTTGCTGTGCTGATCGATATGGATGTGTGTGGTGGTCGTCGGTCAGGAGAGCACGTCGATCCAGGACTTGCCGGGGCTGCCGGCCGGCGTCAAGTTCGACCCGACGGACCAGGAGCTGCTGGAGCATTTGGAAGGGAAGGCGAGGCCGGACACACGGAAGCTCCACCCGCTTGTCGACGAGTTCATCCCCACCATCGACGGCGAGAACGGCATCTGCTACACGCACCCTGAGAGGCTCCCCGGTACGCTACGTATCTTGGATCTGCATCATCCATGCATGAGGATCCATCGATGTGCTGCCTGTTGCAATGATCAGTAGTATAGCGATCACTCGATCGACCTTTACATCAATTCAATTCATCAGGTGTGAGCAAGGACGGGCTTGTTCGGCACTTCTTCCACCGGCCGTCGAGGGCGTACACGACGGGGACGAGGAAGCGGCGGAAGGTGCACAGCGGCGACG
The DNA here is from genome assembly GCA_022036555.1 of Microstegium vimineum. NCBI lineage: Eukaryota > Viridiplantae > Streptophyta > Magnoliopsida > Poales > Poaceae > Microstegium > Microstegium vimineum. The sequence continues at coordinate 8,815,561 of CM039127.1, forward strand.
GCGACGACGGCGGCGGAGGCGGAGGCGGAGGGGAGACGCGGTGGCACAAGACGGGCAAGACGAGGCCGGTGGTGCTGTCCAATGGCAGGCCACGCGGGTACAAGAAGATCCTGGTGCTCTACACCAACTACGGCAAGCAGCGCAAGCCCGAGAAGACCAACTGGGTGATGCACCAGTACCACCTGGGGTCCGACGAGGAGGAGCGCGACGGCGAGCTCGTCGTCTCCAAGGTCTTCTTCCAGACACAGCCCAGGCAGTGTGGCGGCTCCACCATGGCGGCCAAGGTCGTCACCGGCAGCAGCGACGCACTTATTGCCGCCGGCCATCACCAGGGTGGTGGTGCTGGTGCTGGTGGCGTCCTCAGGGAAGCAAACGGCGGCGTCGATCAGTTCTACAGCACAGGAGCAATGATGGGGTATGGCCAGGGGGTCCCAGCTGCAGGTAACAGGGCACCACCTCCTGCCCCTGCTGCGGCTCCCCACTTCATGCCAAACTTTGCTGTGCATGCAGCAGCAAGGGCTAGTTTTGGCCCTTGAATCATGTCAAGAATTCACGACAAGAGATTTATACACACCAATCAAAATTTATACCGGCTAAATAGGGCATTTAGGAGCAGGCGGTCATCATGTCATCAGGGCAACCCCGAAAGACTACATCACGATTCAAAGTTGTGCTGGGACTGTAAAAAAAAAAGTATCATGTTTTTGCCCTTTCACGTTCATTTACAAACTCCTCCCTTTTAAGGCGTGCAAGGATTTGAGCATATGTTCAAGGTGTATTTTGAATACTAATTTTCTTTATAACAATTTTATTTATTACTCCATTCATATGAAAATAATTCAATACGTACTAAATGGCATAGCTACTGGTCATAGAATTATCCAAACAAAGTGAAAGACGCACACTAGTTTCACAAACCAACATCTTATGTCATTTCCATCACGACTCCTAACTGCAAACTGATACAAGTACTTGCCGACGATGCATGCTAAAATGAACTGCACCATTGGAGAAATACACAAACCAGAGATTCCAACTAAGTTTACATGCATTGTTTCACTTCAATCTCTATCGTGTCAATTCAAGTTTAACCACTACAAAGTCGAGAAAGCATAAGAGTAAGCATACAAGTATTGCCGAGGAACTAGTTCTTGCCGACAACATGCGTTTCATACAAGGCAACAATATCCTTCTTGTTGGGATTTTTCAACTGGAGGAGTTGAGCACCAAACCCGTGCTTGGTGAGCTCCTGCTTCAGTTTCAGCACAGTGAATTTGGTATAGTCTTCGGTTTCTGTCCCCTGCTGAATCCCGTTGTGACTATCTTCACCGATAAACACGGAACCACCGTCCTCTGTGTGAATGCTCTTGAACGGGCTCGTTGTGCTTTTTGATCGTTTCCGACGCCTCACGCTGTCCTCATCGATATCCATGTCATGTACAGACTCTGTAGCTTCACCCCTTAAGCGCCTTGCAGAGGTCTTGAGCTTGCTATCAAGTGTGGTTTCTTGTTGGAGCATGTCCAGTTTGCCTTGAGTTGCTTGCAACATCAATGACAAGTCCTCTGCCCTCTTATTGGCTTCAGCGCATGCTTCACGTTCTGTTGCCAGCAGACTCTCAAGCACTTGTACTGTGCTGGATCTTTGCTGGTTATTCCGCTTCAACATCTCATCAATTTCCTTTTCCCGCTCATCGACACTTCTTTCGAGCAATGCGACCTTGGACACAGCATCCTTCTCTGACTGCTGAAGTCTCTCAATCTCTTCCACCATCTTAGCCTTGTCCCTTTCTAGAGCTTCAACTTGTCGCTCCATTCTTTCTATCAGTGCAGCCCTCTCCATTGTGAGCCGTTGAGCTTCATTCTTATCCTTTTGAGAAGTAGAAGCTTCTGCACGAGCTACATCAGCCAATTCCGTTGCTCGTCTTGCTTCCCTTTCAGCTTCTTTGCATCTAATATCTGTCTCATCAAACTTTTTGCACTGTGAAAGATACTTCTCCTCAAGATGGTTCTTTTCCTGTTCCAGGATCCTGACTTCCTTCTCACGTGACAGAGCTTCACTTCTAATAGACTCCAGGTTATCAGTCAGTAATCTGATCTCCACCTTCAAAGCCAACGAATCCGACTCGTGGCTCTTCAACTTTGCTTCAGTGGCCTGAATATGATCATTGCAATATGAAATTATGTTGAGAGATAGGGGCAGGGAGGAGACAGGAGAGACAGAACATACCTCAAGCCTCGAGATCAAACTTGTAGCATGAATTTCCGTTTGACTAAGTTTTGCATGTAATCTTGCAATTTCCTCTTCCTGTTTACACATAACAAGCAAATACAAAGTGACCAAGAAGCACATAAGACTTCGAAGAATATACCATAATTTTCTTTTCCTGAGCATGTAGAGAAAGAGTGTGCACCATAACATTGAGAGAAATGGTTACCTTCTCAGATAGTTGGTTAGCAAGTTCTGCCCTCAAAGCATCTTCCCTCTCTTGCACTTTCTTATTTGTGCGTTCCTGTGCTACAGCCGCTCTCTGCAGAGCGTTTTGGCCTCGCTAACAGCAACTTCATATTTGCGTTTCCACTCTGATGCTTCCTCTTGAGCAGAATCAGCCTGTTCACGTGTTGCCGACAATCTGCCCTCACTGATACTCACCCTAGACTCCAGAGAAGCAATTTGGGATTTTAACTTACTCTCATCTGCCTTTTGCTGCAAAATACCATGATCATATTTGCTCTTCCAATCATTGCATTCCCGTTTTGCAGCTTCTAGAGAAGAAGACAAGCTCAAGCACCGTTCTTCCAACTTGCTACTCTTGGTCTGAAGTTCAGTTATACGACTAGAGTAATCCTTCGAAATTTTCTGTTTATCATTCAGAACTTCCTCATAGCGCCTCACGTACTCAGCTCTGTGACCCTCGCTTGCTTCAAGCTGCTTCCTGAGCAATGCTAATTTATCATCGCTTGAATTGCACTTCAATCTCAGGGCATTCCTTTCAGCATCTATATGCTCCAACTGTCTTCTGAAAAGGTCCAGAACGGGGCCAGCTAAACTGCAGTGATCAATCCAACAAAAAAATAAAATGATTATGTGAGATAATGAGATCATCATTCCACATTAACCAACAACAGAATAAATGAAGAGATGAATACCATTGCTGTAAGAATGTGGCTAGCCTTTTCCATTTTACAGGACCAAAGGCCGTTGACTCATACTCTGTGAGCAGGCCATCAAGGAGCTGCAGTCAATCAAACAACAAGGACATTACCATAAGCAATAATGAAGGAAAAGGTTCTTGATAATTAATTACAGTAGCAAAGAATTTGACATTGTCTTACCCTGACTACATCATCTAACTTTGCATCTGGACGGTTACATACTGCTCGAAGCTTTGATTCCATGTTGTGTACTTTATTTGAACATTGCAGGTCAGCCTCCAGAAAAGCATTCCTTTTGTAGTCCTGCATACATGTGCTTCAGAGTTAGACTACCCATGCATAAATTGAAATTAACAAGTAATTTACTTCAGCAATTGGCAGGCATTAATCAATGGTTCATGTGAAAGAAAATAGTAAGCGGGCATGCTGACTCAAAAGCAGCTGATGGTAATAATAACATCACCTCAAATGCCTTTTTGAGAGAACTGTAAAGAAGCTTTTCAAATTTTGTACGAGCTGACCCAGCACCAACAGCAGAAGCATTAAAAGCACTGATAGCCTTCCTCACAGCATCTTCATGTTCTTCTCTCAGTGAATCCTGCAAATGCCAACAAGTCAAATGAAATTCCAAAAAGTTCAAATACGAGCATTCAGCAACTCACTTATTATCAACCCTACCTCTTCTATATTTTTTTTATGGTCAAAAGAAGAATTGTAAGTGGCCACAGCAGAATCAAATGCCCTCCGACATTCTGCCTCCTCCACACTCTGCATAATATATTAAAAAAGAATCAGATAACTTAAGCCAAAACAAAAGAAATAAGCCACATTGCTTTAAGTAATCTAAATATACCTGCCATGATGAAGATATTGTAGGGACAGCACCGCTATTAATGGCATCGAGAAATGATTGTGTTAATCCAGCAAGGATAGGGCCTGTCATTGTACTAGCTCCAAGTTGTTTTGGTCTTGTTCGGTCAAGAACAAATTTCGTGAAAGCATCCAGACCAGATCTGAACTCTTGCCGGAAATTGCTCATCTGCAACATAGAAATTAGGAAAAAATGCATCAACAGCAATCTGTTAGAACAATATGATTACGCCAGAACGTGGGTTATGATTCTAACTCCTGAAGGGACAAACATAATTTGTACATGCAGTCAAATTGTTTGAACTTTGGCTATTGGTATCTTATCCATGTGAATATTGAGAGTGAACATATAACATAATGAGTATTGATTTGTTTCAAGTGCGCACTTTCATAGAGTTAAATTTACAGGTTTAAAAAAATCTCATAATGCATATCAGCGATTGAAGTTGCGTTAAAAGACTTCCTTCTTGCACGGGTATCATGTAAGTGTGTATAATTACCATAACAAAAAATGTGTAGTTACTGGAAAAATGCACAAAATAATTTAGTTTCACTATATATAGCAATATGTCATCGTGACTTGTTCAAATGGAGGGCTTAGGAAAAGTTTGACTCTAGCTACGACGTATGATATGTGTTGAGCATTTTAAGTACAGGGCCACCAATAGCAGACATTCACAGTCCAAAGAATGAAAAAAAAATACTTACAGGAAGTTGATCTAGACGTTGGAGATCTTTCTCATTGTTCACAGGTCGCACAAGTGTAAAGCATTCCCTATCTGGAAAAAGTGCACGGATGGACTCCCGTATCTTCCAGAACAAAAGAAGTACAAGGATAGTCAATATGTCAAGTTACCTAAGCAGAAGTACATAACTACATTTCACCTATAAAAGTGTGCCATACCGCATTCTTTGCAGATACATCCCTTGCTCCACCTTGAACAGGCCTCAGTGCTAGTTCTAGGTAATCCCGTGGAGTAATTTTTCTGTTATTATCTTCTGTCAAATCCAGGTAGAAGTCCTGTAGGAAGGAAGCACAATGTCATCGCATACCAAAGGTGTCTAATGCATACAGGGCAAGAGGTCATGTTTGACGAATTATATGATGAAACACAACTAGGGAACATTCAATGCATTCAGCATTCAACAGACATAATTAATATCAAGATAGAAAGAATGAAATGTCTTACTCGCAACAACCAAACAAAGACAGGGGAGAACTGCCCAAGTTCAGATGCAGTGGACCTTCCACCTGAGGCCCTGACACGTATGTGCTTTGTCATCTCCGTGACAAGCGAGAGACGATCCAACGCAGCTTCATCTATACCTCCCATCTAGAAGTAGTAGGAGAGGGCTCAGAGGTTAGCGTCCGTCAATATGAAAAAAATTACAACTGAAGCACCTTAGTATCAGTCTACAGTTCATTCCATGTTCGAAGGATGACTAGTTCATTCATTAAGAAATACGGAGTATGTACCTGGTTGTAGATGAACATGCTCGACAACAAAACAGCCAAGGAAAATATTTGGATGCTATAGGTCCCCTGCCAAAAGGGAGAGTACACATGAGACAACATTGCAGAAATTACAAATATACATAGTATTACACAAAAACAACCAAATAAAATCACAAGAAAAGTAAACGATAGTCAACACTCCTCATTGCTATGACTCACCTAAAAGTGCGGCTCAGACAAAAAAAAGGGTGCAGATCCAATTACAAAATATCATAATTGTTAATTTTCAATAGACACATATCATTGTCAATGTCTGAATCTGTTATGACCGGAGTCCAGTATACAAGGAAGAGGCTCCCTGGTGGCTGAGGACTCCCAGGCGTATGGGCCTTAAAGGCCCTATTAGTATTCCTAGTCCTATTAGAATTATTATCTATTTCCTAGTCCATATAGTTTAGTTATTATTTTTAGAAACAAGCTATTATAAATAGCAGATTGTAAGACAGGGAAAGATTAGGCAGAAACATATTATTGTTTCCGGCTTCCTCAGGGAGTCGGGAGAAACCCTAGCCGCCTCTATTCGCGGGTGAACAGTACCGCGGTACTGTAGCACCTTCCAGCCTCCGACATCTCCCTCTGTTCCTTACTCCCTGCGCAGCAGCAGCAGCAGCAACCACGCCCTAGCTTCTTCCCTGCGCAGCAGCAGCATCGCCACGGCGCCGTCGCGCCGCCCACGAGGGTCTCGCCCTCGTCCAGCCATCTCCCATCCATATAATCTACGAAGCAACTCCGGTAGGAACTCTAGTCCTACCAGAATCATAAGCCATTAGTTCAAGGGTAAGCTGCTAATACATACCGTTTGGTCATAAGCATCAATTCCTTCAGTATCCAACAACACAAGACTGTATTCGGTACCATCCAGACCAGTTCTCTTCAAAGGCGTACTCCACATCCAAAGTCCCTTGGTGCAAGGACGATGTGTTGAAGCCACTTGAAAACCACTGCTTCGCCCAAGAAGCTACATATAGAGGGTAGATTTTATCAAGTGGTGCAGAGGATTAAACAAAAATAATGCACAATAAAAATCAACTTATATTAAAGCTGGGTATGGGGTGACTCATAACAGTGCCACCTCATCTCAAATTACTAATACTTTCCCAATTTCATTTCATGGACCCAAATGCGCTTACAGAAGCTGAAAAGCATTAGCGTGGACACTTAAAACCATCTAGAAACACAAAATAGAAAATGGGAAAGTCTAGAATCTAGAACCTAGAATATCAAGAAGCAACAGCAATTTTCCCATACTTTAATTAAAACTACAAAATTTCTGAAGACATTTGAAGACTTCATGCCAGTATGACCCTAATAAAATGAAGATGCTAATGAAGCTAACAAAATATGAACAGTAATTAATAATTTTCCACTATATGCCATTTATCCATTTAAAATTTAAAGTAATCTGCACTCCTTGTCAATTGGTATCACACCTTCCCCACCTCATCACTTTTACAAGCCTAAATCAAATAACTGGTTCAACAGCGAGTTGAGGACCATAGTGATGTTTAACCAAACTTATGGGCTCCTATTTCCTATTATATTTTTTTCACATCCTACCTAGTGTGGTTCTTGAAGATGCTAATGAAGCTAACAAAATATGAACAGTAATTAATAATTTTCCACTATATGCCATTTATCCATTTAAAATTTAAAGTAATCTGCACTCCTTGTCAATTGGTATCACACCTTCCCCACCTCATCACTTTTACAAGCCTAAATCAAATAACTGGTTCAACAGCGAGTTGAGGCCCATAGTGATGTTTAACCAAACTTATGGGCTCCTATTTCCTATTATATTTTTTTCACATCCTACCTAGTGTGGTTCTTGAAGATGGCACCCAAGAACTGCTAACCAATGACTTGTGAAGCTTTTGTCAATTATTACTGTCTCACAATCTCAAACAATTCTCCACACTTCAACTTGCGGGCTAAACCTACAATTCCACCCGTCAATAAACCCTAGAATCCAAGAGGTTACCTAATAAACCCTAGAGATCAAGTTGCAAAAACTATCACTTCAACTTTCTAGGGTCCGCACGGAGCCCAAAATAAACCAGCCGGCCATACATCTCAGAAAGAAAAAAAAGCGCCGAAACCCTAGCCGCACCGCACCACCAATGCGCGGACCGAGGCGGCGTTAACAAAAAAAACTAAGCTCGCTCCGTCGCGCGCCGTACCTGGTTGAGGATGAAGCTCTTGCCCTGGCGCGCGCGGCCGCAGACGGAGACGACCCCAACGGGGCCCTTGACGAGCTGCAGCGCCGCCACCGCCTCAGGGTCCATCACGAACTTGCCCTTGTCGTCGCAGTACGCCAGGCGCAGCGGCCGCGCGGGACCCGCGGCCGCGCCGCCGTCCCCGCTCATGGCGGGGGCCGCGTCGCCGGCGCTGGCGCTAGGGCTCCCCCCGCGGAGGCCCAGCATCTGCAGCATCGCGAGGTCGCCGCCGACGGCAAGGGTCCCGTGAACCTGCGTTTTCTGCTTTCAAAAATGGGGAGAGGGAAAAGGGAAGGGAGGCCAATCACCGTCCCTCCAAGAGAGGGAGGGTTAGGAAAAGCAGCGAAGCGACGTGGTTGCTTGGCGGCGGATGGAGTCGGTCGGTTCCCGCCGCTGCGCTGGAACGACGCGGGCCAGGCGGCTGTCTTAGTGGGCTTCACCCACTGCGTCCCTGTGCTGAGCTGGCCTGTTGGGCCTTGGTCGGTGCAGAAAGCCTCCTAATTTTCTTTCTCCTTGGTCGGTGCTGAGCTGTGAGCTGGAATCTTTTTGTGTGTTTAATAACAAGTCATGGACCAAGATTTGGTTCTTGCCAAAAAATGTTTGTTTGTAACTCAGATTTTTCTTACAAGAATTGCAACTCAAGTTTAGAGGCGTAAATGAACTATTGTACTGTCGTTTGTCGTCATGACTTGGAAAATTAAAACATATCCTAAAATATATGAAAAAAATCATGAAACATTCTAGTCAATGTCTAAATGTATTTAATTTTTTTTTTAAAAAAAATACGGGATGCCGCCAGCACATATGCAAGTTGCATTGATGTTTTTCTAAAGCTCAAATATATTTTAATCCATTAAACACGGAGTACAAAGGTTAGGGAATTAAATCCCCAATTACATGAAGGTAGCCATTTGACCGTTGGACATAAGAACTAGAGCATCTCCAACAACTTAGAAAAATTGACTTGCTATTCCAACTTGCCAAAATTTTGAAGAAAGAAAAGAAAGAAAAGGAAAGACGGGAGACTGATCGCAAAAAAAAAGGAAAGCGGGAGACGCATCGTCCGCGGGAGACGCGGCATGCGCAGCGGGAGTACGGGAGACGCGGCGTGCGCGCGCGGGAGAGGACGGGATTCGGGAAAAATAGGCGCACGGAGGATAACAAGTTGAATAGCAACTTGGGAAATATAGGCGCGCGGAGGCCGTGAATAGCAACTTGGGGAAAATAGCAAGTTGGTTTGAGGAGTGGTTGGAGAGGGAATTTTATGATTTTACCAAATTTATAAGGATAACAAGTTGTTTTAAGGAGTTGTTAGAGATGCTCTTAGATGCTCCTAATGACTAAACCCAAAGAGAAGAGCTTATAATGTTGATGCATTCAACTATTTATATGTTGTGATTTATGGTTCATAGGATTAAAGGCCAGAGTACATATTGGTCTTGCACATAGTTTTTCAACTTATCCGTGATTATAGCTTGGTTGGTACCGAGCACCATTGGGTTGTTAAGCCTAGTGTCTGACATTTGAATTTCTTTATGATTGCGACGTTTTTTGCTTCCTTAGTGCCCCTACAATGAAAACCCAGATGCTAGATCGAGCTTGTGCAATAGAATTAACATTTCCTTCCACGACCCTAGACCATGTCAAAATTTGGGACTAAAGGGATAGGATGGTTAGGTTGGGACGGTTCTAATTTAGTGTTTGGTTGGAAGGACAAGGTCAATTGAGTTTTTTTTGTATGGTTTGAAGGATGGAGAAAAATGGGAGGAGTAACGGTTTGACATCTAATAGAGCAACTACAACAGTCTTAAAACCCGATTTAGTTATTATTGGCCCAAAAAAACACGTCCAGCAGTCTTGTATCTCGTTATCTCTTTTTCCCCGAACGCTATTCCAGATATCTCGCTCGTCGTCTTTTGCGAGCCGTCCCTGCTCGCTATATGCAGTTTCCGCGCATCTTTTTCTCTCCCAAGCGCCTATCTCTCCTATGATTGGCTGGCACATGTGATCCGATCATATTTTCTAGCGCCAGGAATAAATCAAGCAAGTGAAAATTGATGACGTGGCCAACTTTTCCATTATAGAAGATGAAAATAGCGATGTTGTAGGTCTCTTTTCGTTTTAGGAGTTTTGCATTTTACATAATAGCTAAACTATAGAATTTAGCTATTGATTTTAGATGAACTTAACATCCATTAAAGTATGGGTCCACATGTCATGCTTTTTTGCCTTCTTCCTCGTTTCATCATCCGAAAAAACGGAGACCAAAAAAAGGCCCAGGCGTCCCTCCCTCGCCGGGGCTAGGCGAGGCTCTTACGCCACACATGTCTGTCCTTGATCCCAACACCCGGATGAACAGTACCTCCCCCAACCAGACACAACCGTGTTCTCCTATGAAACCCTTAACAGCTTGGAAAACATCTTTTCAATGTGAGCAAACCTTATCAAATGTTTACCATAATTTTTTTAAAAAAAGTGAAAAAATTATAAGTTACTTTAAAAATCAGAGAGATAATTTAAACGATTTTTAAGATTTAAATGAGACGGCTATCCTGATTAAACCTGGACGCAAAAATGTTAAACCTCGGGGTGGGTGGGGGCACGGTCATTGGGATCAGGATGGGCCTTGAAAAGGGTCCCAGAACTGCTTGGGCCTCTGTTGACCGCTCCAAGTTGATTCATGGGCCATCGAGCCTTCCATCATGTCTGGGTGGCCTCTGCTTCTCTGAGGAACCAGATAGGCAAAATTCATTCAGGAACCATTTTTGTCAGCTCCACAAACCACAAATGAGATCATCTCGAAACAGATCCTACTAGTAGCAAGTAATGCTTCCGTCGAAACAGATCCAGTACTACTATCATTTTTGCAGACAGCACGCACACCTGTTGACGAGCAGCAGTGAGCACGTCCATTATTGGTTTCGCCGTATCAGGCACACGTCCCATCCATACCAGATTAGCAAAAGCTGGTCTCTGATGGCTCACGTGGTCGTTCCACAATTGCACTACGCCGTTCGCGACAGAATCTTGCAGGCGCCGCTTGGTCGGACGGATGTCGTCCAAAGGGTGTTTAGATCCAAAATTATTTGGAACTTTGATATTGTAGCACTTTCGTTTATATGTGGTAATTATTGTTCAATCATGGAGTAACTAGACTTAAAAAATTCGTCTCGCAAATTACAGATAAACTGTGTAATTAGTTATATTTTTTATCTATATTTAATACTACATACCTGCGTTCAAAGATTCGATAGGACGAGATGTGACAGAAAATTTGGAATTTTGAAGGGAAGTGAACAAGACCCAAACCCGTTCTTCCTCCTAAAAAAACAAAACAAATTGCAGCAGCGTCTGTTGTAGAACTTTCAACTCAACCAGTCCTCCTTTTTATTTTTACCTGCTGTCAAAAGATTCTGGATATTAATTGACGATGCTACATCTTGAGCCACTAGTAGTACTGAGATCTGAACCCAACAGTTTCAGCACACATTGTGTGTAGTAATGTGTTCATCAGGCAAGCAGTGAAGCAGCAAGCAGACACTGTAGTAAGTGGGTTTGCAGTACTGATTGGAGACAAATGGCGACAGCGCCGAGTAGGATTACAAGAGGATACTAGACTGAGTAGGAGTATATTTGGTTACTAGTTGATCCTTATAAGCCGGGAAAGTGAAGTGTGTAGTAGGCCAATATTGGAAAGGAGGTGAAAAGCAAGATGCTACCGAACAAAAGGTTCAGCTGAAAAGGAAAAGAATGCTCAAACATGCATCTGACACTAATTCCCATGATGTTAGTAGCATTTTAAGAGTACACGAGACAGAGGGTTAGGTTCCCTATCTGATTGCCTATAGCACTTACTACCTCGCTTCACACTCCTCAAGCCCTCCTGCTGATAAGTGGCAACGAGTTGAGTAGTACAAAAAAGTTTCACCTAGCTTAGTTAGATTGCTACGTTTCGTTCGTGGGAGCAAAGCTAGATTGCTATCTGTCTTGTTTTGTAGACCCTTGAACCCAGAACTATGCATTTGCGGTTATGCTGATGATTAATCTAGTAGTCCTTGCATTCAGCTATTCCTAAATTTACTTCGATAAAAACAAAATGTTCCCTAAATACCCTGATTCATGTGTTTCAGCTGTGAAAAAACTCTCTTACACCTTGAAGATTCGTGTGTTTGAGATGACATTCAGGGACTTAAAAAATGTCTATGTCACATCGGATATCTAGACACTAATTAGAAGTATTAAATATAGATTATTTATAAAACTAATTTGTCAGCCGAAGACTATTTTGCGAAATAAATCTATTGATATAAAATAGTCTATGATTTGATAATATAGTGCTACAGTAAATGTATGTTAATGATGAATTAATTATGCTTAATAGATTCGTCTCGTGAAGTACTACATAGCATTGTAATTAATTTAATAATATAAATTATATTTAATTCATTTAATTAGTACCAAACATCAAACATCTGATGTGACAAAGGGACTAAAAAAGTCAAGCAACAAAACACCTCCTAAAGATCTCGTAAGACTATGGTGAAATATTTCTTTGACAACCGACTTTTTAGTTACATCAATTTTACCTAAAAATTGTATTATATCAAAATAGTCAGCATAACTCTAGTACAAGTCTGAGTATACATCCAATATAAGCTGATAGTAATTGAAATTGATGCTTGGCAACAAAGCAGATTTCTACTGGAATCTTAATTTTAGTCGCTTCCATTTATACTATTTAGGATGAAGAAAGGAAGAAATAAAAATTAAGAGAGAATATTTTCAACAGCAACAGCAAAAAATGTTTTTTTTTTAAACAGTATTATACTCCCAGCATAAGACACGAACAAGATCGAGCCGGCCGGCTTGCATTGGCCATCTGTCATCGACACACCAGTTCGCTTTTCCAAAAGAGAAAACACTACGTATTTGTTTTTGTTGAATACGCAAAGATTTATGTATCATTTTAATTAAAAGGAAAAAACTAACTATAGAAACGATGTACGGAGTATTTCTGATAAACGTCGTAGGAACAAATTGTTTAAAGCTTTGAACTTTGATATTACATAAATAGACATAAATAACATATAACTGAACTTGAAGCAGCGTTTTCGCTGCTGGATGCGTGACCCTACAACGACATCGAGAACGCTCTTTCTACCAGCCCTGTTGTAAAAAATCCACTCAATGAAAACACTTGTTTTAAGAATATCCCATAGCAGATGGAGCCAAGCAAAGCAACACACGGACTGTGGCTGAGAAACACAGAGCAGGATGCATGCATGGACCGCGCTACCGAGCAAGAAGAGACTGCTAGCTGTGTGCTCTCTGGATGGATAAAAACTTCTTATATCAAGCCGTCGAGGACAAGACGACTCACGCTGAAACTGCATCTATCGCTCTGTTTTTTTTTTTTTTTTTTTTTTTTTTTACCGTGGGCACCCGATCGACGATCGAAAGAGCACAGCTCAATCAATCCGGGTTGCGATTGCGATCTCACTGTCGCGCAGCGAGGTGGTCACGCCACCCCTGCCACTGCCAGACCTCATCACCTGCTAGCCGCCGTCCGTCGCAGGCGGGCGGGCGGGCGGGCGAGCGGGCTGCGCCGCCGCAGGTCTGGCTGACGCTCTAGCCAGTCGCCAATAAACGCGGCCCGCCCCCCGGCTTAAACGGGCAGTCTCCTGCCACCCCTTTCGAGCGCGCGGTCGTCGCCGGCGTCTCGGCGGTCGATGGTGCATCTGCATCTGCATCTGCATCGCCCCTGTAGGTTTAGGGAGAGGTCTGTCCGTAGCATAGCATGGTCCTCCACTACTACTGCGGTTTGGTGGCCTTGGATCAGAGATGCATCATCGTGCATGCCAGAACGAACCAACTCTGCTGCTGTACTCAACTCTACTGTACTGCACAGTAGAGTATAGGAGTACGAGCACGTAGTAGAGTATAGGAGTATAGGAGTAGAGGCAGTAGAGTGCTAGTGGTACGCGACATTGGTGAATGGGTGTACTACTATACAGTATAGTTGACCCGGTAGCGGTACACAGTTCGGTCGCTACTGTACGCCTACGCCTACGCATGTTAGTCAGTGCAGTGGTTGCGTGTTTCTTCCATGCATGCAATTTCCCGGGAAATCCGTGCTCTGGGCTTTGAGCCTCATGAGAACGTTGCCATTGTAATCTGCTGGATATGCGTTTCCTGGTACGAGTAGGTAGACAGATTACAGAAGCAGATCAACGCACAATCATTCATCATCACGCATTCACGCGCTACGACGGTGGTCACCCCGCCTCAACGGCTTGTGTTTGATCGATGCTGTGCATCCCTGGCAGGTATTACTCCCTCTATTTCAAATTGTAAGTCATTTCAAAAATTTTGGAGAGTCAAAATTTCTCAAGTTTGACCAAACTTATATAACAATATAATAATATTTATGATGTCAAATAAGTATTATTAGATTCGTTATCAATTATATTTTCATAGTATACCTATTTGATGTTATAAGTCTTTATAGTTTTGTCTATAATTTTTGGTCAAACTTGAGATGCTTTGATTCTTTAAGATTCTTGGAATGATTTACAATTTAGGATGGAGAGAGTACTTTCTTTTGGCTTTCATTAATTATGAGCCGGCAGCAGGGCCGCTGGGCAGATCGAGCGCGGAGACAGATCGAGTGAGGATAGTAGTACAAATGAAACAACGAATGAATGAACTGTGAACGGCTTTTTATCCCGGCTCCCCCGCCAGCATCTGATAAAGCTTAAAAGTGGGTGCATTAGCCATGGAGACTTTTGCTAAACCGGGCGGCCGGGGGTTCGGTCCGGAATATCATGAGGTCGGCGCGCAGGCCGGGGTCGTTACCAAAGCTTGCATAATGGCCAAAAGTTCGTGAGCACGCTCATGATATCTGTTTACTTGCGATCATATATAGTATGCCCTCTTGCACACGTACGCTCAAACTGAACAAGCGGATCGGATTGGCAAAGCTTTTTTTCATTCCATCGATTATGCGTGAATAAGCGGCACCAAAATAAGAGGCGCGTTGCATTTCGCGGTCTCGTGGATCTCCCTGCAACTGCAAGATCATCAAGCTGCTGGGGTAGCATATATATAGGCATACGTATATATGTCGCTTCTTTCCGTGACGCAACTTATTTGCCACTTTGGTTACTTTGGCAGGTACTAGATGCTCTTTTTGCGTAGACTAGTTTATGCATGCATCCATCGATCAGCTCACATCCTTTTTTGCTATTGGGGTCGGTCGAACTGCCGCAACCTCTCTTTCCTCGACGACGTAGGCATGCACTATATATGTAGTTCTCCACCCTTCTAGCTAACAATGCTATATAACCCTAAATTGCGCAGTAGTAGAGTACTCGATCCTTTTCCATCCACTACCTAGGAGTACTCGATCGAATGGTGACGGCTTAGACACGACACAAGTCGATCTTGGTGGCAGCAGCCAGCAGGGTCTACACATAGTACTAGCTACGCTAACGCTAGGGAGGAGGAGGAGAGGATCCTTTTTGCTAGTTCGTCGCAAATCACTGCCAAAAAGAGAGCACTACTGACGGTGCAGCGTGCAAGCACCACACCATGGTGCTCTAGCTAGACACACTTGACAGCCTCTTGTTCCAGATCCTGTCTATTCATTGTCGTCCTAGGTTTTGCCGTGTCTTTCGGCCACCCACCCCACTCTCTCCAAAGAAGCGAGAAATGCCGGGCCTAAAAGCTCCGTTCTACAGTTTGTGAACTAAGACTTCGTTTGGCATGACCCCAAATTGTTTCAGTTTTCGTAATACATTCACTGTTTTATATACTTTTTATAGAAGCTGATTTTATCTCTCATTTCTCCTTCCGTCACAGAGCCGGTGGATACAAAGCTAAAAAACTGCTTCTATTGCTCTTACTCTTACTAGTTTTGTAAGAGATGTGAGAGAGCAAAGATAATAACGACTTATATGAATGGTAAGTACGTTAAAAAAGTGGAGTTGTTTGAAACTCTGTCAAGCAGAGCTTAAATATGTAGTGCGTGCAACACATTCAGACACGATGTACAGTGCATCAGTAGTGGCTATCTTTCTTTTTTTGTACTACATGACTACAAGAGACGCAAGAATAGCCGACAGTTATTAAACTGTCGGCCATTAACTTGTACCGTCGGAAAGTACAATCACCGAGCGTATACCGTCGGGCATCCATGGTTGGGCATTCCCACTTTTACCGACCGGTAGTCAGTCATTGTATGGCCGACTGTATGTTTCCGATGGTTGACGCTCGGTAATTAGTTGGTAAACACTCCATTCGGCCTTTGGTCGGACATGAATTGCCGAGGGTATCCCAGTCAGGGATTTGTTGCTTGACAACTTTTTAAAACCCATCGGGAAACATATCCAGTTGGGGATTTGTTGCTTGACTGTTTTTTTAAACCCATCGGGAAACATATCCAGTCGGAGATTTGTTGCTTGACAGTTTTTTTAAACCCTTCGGGAAACATATCCACTCGGGGATTTGTTGCTTGACAGTTTTTAACCCATCGAGAAACATATTAGCAACGATGTTTATTAACCGTCGAAATTAAATACACTCGGTATAATATATGTGATGGTTTTGGTTTCCCATCGGCTAAACTATTAAACAATCGGATATTGCTTGGGATATTTTTATAACCATAAATAATTATTATTTAACCATGAGGATCAATTACAAATGTTGAACATTCACAATTAATGACATTTCATAACTAGCTCTTCAATATTGCATAGTACATTGAAAGTTTGAAGCCAAAGGATCACCAAATAAAAGTATTGTCTAGACATTTTGAAAGTTTCTAAGAACATTCTTTAACATAACATAAATCAAATGTTCAAATTAAAATACTTGACTAAGATAATGTTATTCACAAAGCATGAAAAAAACTACTTAAAGTGCCACATACTTCATATGTAATCTCTTCTCATCACCAGAAGGCATCATTATCAAAAAAATCTTCATCATTGTTCTCATAATTTTGACCATCATCTTGGGAATAGTATCCTTCATCATCATAATTATAGAGGTAATTTTCATTTTCCTCACCACTATAGTCTGTTCCACCAATATTTTCCTCACCACTATAGCTTGCTCCACCAATATTATCCTATAGTGGTTATAAAATTATTTTTATAAGCATATGAACCAGCTAGCTTGAATATATAAATATATATAAGATAGATTCCTCTATAGTTATAGGTATGGCATGGATACATTTGGAATACACTAATACTTACGGGTTCAGATGCATTAGAAACAAATTTCTCATGCCCTTTAGAGAATGCCAGCCTCAGATTCAGAAGTATGCTGCATGCCATGCATATATTAGTTTATACTTTGAAGGTTAGTGTTGCAATGAATTAAGGTGGGGGAAATAAAATTCAAATCTCAATCAACTAGAGTGATGCTTGAGTTCATTGTAATAAATTGTGCTCTATGAGGTAGCAGGTAAACTTACCAAGTTAGATGCATTTTCTTGAGCTAACACATCAAAGTTCATTCCTTGTTTAGCAACAAGTGCCTGCTAAAGGTTCATGATTAGCAATAGGCATTTATTTATATGCATATATTTTTTCCAAAGATAATTACCCGCACAAAACATGTTCAATGTTGTTGTATCCTTTTCGCAACTGCATATTTTCCCTTTCAAGTCTTTTCTCTTTAGCAGAGACATATGGTTGTGCACTTCTTTTCCTTGTCTTGATTGCTTCCTTCTCAGCTATACTAATTGCTTCATCACCAATTCCTAGCTTACCATGTGGCATTCTACCTGCACACTCATAAATGACACCTGCATCTAATTCAGGATGCTCAATTTTCCAATTAGCGTCATACTTTTTTCCATTCCTTCTTCATATTGTGTCTTTTCCAAAAAAAAAAGAAAAGTCGAGGATCAGTTTCAAGACAACTACAAAAGTTATCAACTAAATAATCAAACATTTATCCATTTATCAGCAGCATTCTGGTTGCACAACCTGCCATCATTTGTCCCTGGATGCAATTCATGATTATGTAGCCAAGCGCCACCAATTCCAGGATCAACACCAGTTTTTAGTGCATACATTTAAAGTGTAAGTATGCTTTCACATGTATTAAACATTGTACATGAGTAGTTTTTTGAAGTCACAGCTTGCTGGTTTGGATACTTACCAGCCATTGACATGTTGCCGGCAGGCTCCGTGAGCCACTGCGATGGTATACATTATTATCTCCAGCTACACGATTTTGCTTTGCCTTTAAGGATGACTTTCTAAATTTTGATGTACTCCAGTGCTCACATAGCAAACCCCAATCTTCATTGGTTGTAAAGTCAATTGGTTTAGCATATATAAGTGCTTCTTTTGTTGGCCAACGATTTCCATATTCATCCACATCTTCTGGGGGCACATTACCATCCTTATATAGTTTCTTTGTCACAGATCGCTTCTCTTCACTTAACATCTTAGGCACCATATTTTTAAATTTTAACTCCAACACAGCATCTGCCTCAGCTCTATCTTCTGGAAGACACTTGAAACGCCACTATTCAATCATATTATTTAGAGTAAGTTGCAGTTTAGATAACTTTTAAACAATAACAATGCTAGTTAGTAAGCTGTAGTTACTGTGTACATGTAACACATACCCAGAACTCTTCCAATACTCTCTTATCAGTTACTATGTTCCCCTGCTATTGTATCTATCAACCTTTTTGTAGGAATATGAGGTTGCTACGCTAGCCGGAAAACAAAACTTTTCGACCTCATAAACCAGGATCTACTGCTAGTTACAGGTTACGGGATTACCACTAGACGTGCAGGTGCAGCGGAAGACGACTTGATGTAGTCGTGCGCGTCGCAGTAGGCAGTGCAGTTGCGTGGTCGTCCGTCTCGACGTCCCCTTCGCGCGGTTCGTCCTTGTGCTCCAGATGCAGCACCTCCGAGGAATCCCACACGTGCAGGGAGGAAGCGTTGCGCCTCCGGACTGCTAGGTCCGCGAGGAGCAAAAGGCGCGAGCGTGGGGAGGCGACGGCGGCTACCAAAAGGCGTGGATTAATATCGCCCCGCGCCCACCCCTTGCTTATATAGGCGTCCTGACGAGCTCCCACGTTGGAGACCCATTAGTAACCCTAAACCTAGTCTAATTCGGGTCCAACCCGAATTAGGCTTCCAGCCCTTTAAGCGTGCGACCCTATGGGCTCACGGATACATAGACATGGCCCAAGTACTCTTACTCGACCAATAGTTGATAGCGGCCTTTAGCAAGGCGTGTCAACTCCTATGCATACGCTATGATCATATCAGACGAACCACTATGACCATGTACAAGTTATTCCCTTTGCCACTCGATATATGGTTCAACTCGTGGGTTAACACTTAACCCAAGCATGGCCATACATTTGTTGATCCAATCACATGAGTGATCTAGTGATATCTCTCTCACGAAGAGAGGGGCAAATTCCATCTTGATTGTCTATGTCTCATAGCATGTTTCCCGACCACCCAAGGACCACCTTTATAACTACCCAATAACGGAGTAGCGTTTGATAGTCTCTAAGTAGATCGTTTCACATCTTGAGTACATACCACAATCTCAGGTCTAAGAACATAACGTACATGACATGAATAGAGACTTTCTCTTGTTGGGTCAGTCCAGCCTACATGTCTCACATGTGCCCACATTATTAGTTTGACATCTCTATGTCTATGACTTGTGAAACATAGCCATCAACTAATACATGTGCTGGTCTAATATTCAAGTGTGCTCTTACAAGAATGTCGACCAGTGACAACTTTTAGAATAACCATTCAAGTAATTGAGTTCCACAAACAATTCACATAATCGTCAATCAATACTAGTTGTCTATAATGGATATTCAAAGAACACTTTATTAATCATGGATACAATCGGAATATAATCATCTACATGATTAGCTCTAGGGCATATTCCTAACAGTCTCCCACTTGCACTAGAGTTAATCTCTTAGATGTCTAATCCCCATAGACCTCAAGTGCGCCTCATGCTTAGGCTGTGGAAGAGCCTTTGTCAAAGGATCTGCAACATTCAAATCCGTATGTATCTTGCACATTTTGATCTCATCTCGACCGACGAACTCTCGAATAAGATGAAACTTCCGCAGTACATGTTTGTTCTTTTGGTGATTCCTTGGCTCCCTAGCCTGCGCTATCGCCCCATTGTTGTCACAATGTATATTCAATGGGCCGGACGCATTTGGAAACACATCAAGTTCAATGAGGAACATCCTCATCCAAACACCTTCCTTTGCAACGGCAGAAGCTGCAATGTACTCGGCTTCTGTTGTAGAATCAGTCACCGTCTCCTGCTTGGAACTTTTCCAACTTACAGCACCACCATTAATTGTGAACACAAAACCTGATTGAGACTGTGAATCATCTATGTCAATTTGGAAGCTAGCATCGGTGTAACCATTTACAACGAGCTCCTCATTACCTTCATAGATTAGGAACACATCTTTAGTCCTTCTCAAGTACTTAAGAATGTTTTTAACAAGCGTCCAGTGGCTCTCACCTGGATTGGCTTGGTACCTGCTTGCAACACTTAGAGCATATGAGACATCTGGGCGAGTACATATCATGGTGTACATGATGGAACCAAATGCCGAAGCATATGGAACCTTACTCATTCGTTTCCGCTCATCAGCTGTCGAAGGACACTGCTTCTCGCTGAAACGTATACCATGTGACATAGGCAAGAACCCTTTCTTGGATTGTTCCATGTTGAACCGTTTCAACACCTTGTCAATGTATGTCTCTTGACTTAATCCTATAAGCCTCTTTGATCTATCTCTATAGATTTTGATGCCCAAAATGTATGTTGCTTCTCCTAAATCCTTCATAGAAAAACTATTATTCAGTGAAGTCTTTACAGATTGCAACATAGGAATGTCATTCCCAATCAATAGTATGTCATCCACATACAAGATTAGAAATACAACAGCGCTCCCACTTTCTTTCTTGTAAACACAAGGTTCTTCTTCATTCTGACGAAAGCCAAACCCTTTGATCACTTCATCAAAACGAATATTCCAACTCCGAGATGCTTGCTTTAATCCATAAATGGATTTCTGTAGCTTGCATATTTTTCCAGCATTTTTAGGATCAACAAAGCCTTCGGGTTGTATCATATACACGTCCTCTTCCAAATTTCCATTTAGAAAGGTTGTTTTAACATCCATCTGCCAAATCTCATAATTGAAATAAGCATCAATTGCTAGAATGATCCGGATAGATTTAAGCATCGCTACCGGCGAGAATGTCTTGTCGTAGTCAACTCCTTGAACTTGCCGAAAACCCTTTGCAACAAGTCGAGCTTTATAGATGTGAACGTTTCCATCCATATCCTTTTTCTTTTTATAGACCCATTTGCACTCAATAGGTTTAACCCCATCAGGCGGATCAACCAAGTTCCAAACTTGATTGTCTCCCATGGAATCTATCTCGGATCTCATGGCACTTTGCCATTTCTCGGAATCTGGGTCCATCATTGCTTCCGCGTACGTTGCAGGTTCGTCATCGTCTAACAACAACACTTCCCCATGTGCCTCACGGATTCTTGCTGACCTTCGTGGTTGTGGTGGTGTTTCTCTTGCCACAGGTATCTCAACTTGTTCTGCTACATTAGCATCACTCGTAGAGTTATCTCCTATTGGCTCATCTTGAACTTCTTCAACATACACCTTTTCTACACTTTTCTCTTTGTTGAGAAACTCTTTCTCTAAGAAAACACCATTCCGAGCAACAAACACTTTGCCCTCTGATCGGTTGTAGAAGTAATACCCTAAAGTTTCCTTTGGATATCCCACGAAAAAGCATTTGTCCGACTTGGGTGTAAGTTTATCTGACATAAGTCGTTTGACATAAACTTCACAACCTCAAATCTTTAGAAAAGACAAACTGGGACTCTTACCAGTCCATATCTCATATGGTGTCTTGACTACGGACTTAGACAGTACCCTATTCAATTTGAAAGCGGCTGTTTCTAGAGCGTATCCCCAAAATGAGAGTGGTAGGTCTGACTGGCTCATCATAGACCGAACCATGTCCAACAAAGTCCGATTACGTCGCTCGGACACGCCGTTTCTCTGAGGCGTTCCAGGTGGTGTAAGCTGTGGAACAATTCCACAACTCTTTAGATGATTGCTAAACTCATGGCTCAAATATTCGCCTCCTCGATCAGATCGCAAGGCTTTAATTTTCTTGCCACATTGATTCTCTACTTCATTCTGAAATTCTTTGAACTTTTCAAATGTTTCAGACTTATGCTTCATTAGGTAGACATATCCATATCTACTAAAGTCATCAGTAAAAGTTATGAAGTATTGAAATCCACCTCTAGCTGTCGTGCTCATTGGTCCACATACATCAGTATGTACGGGTTCCAATAAGTCAGACGCCCTCTCAGGAAATCCTTTGAATGGCGCCTTGGTCATCTTGCCTAGTAGGCAAGCCTCACATGTCTCGTATGATTCAAAATCAAACGAAGCTAGAAGACCATCATCATGGAGCCTCTTCATGCGATTCTCACTTATATGACCCAAACGACAATGCCACATATATGTAGAACTTAACTCATTAAGCCGAGGCCTTTTAGCATTAACATTACAGATAGGTGTATCATCAAGATTTAAAATAAACAATCCATTCACAATGGATGCAAAAGCCACAAACATGTCATTCTTTGAGATCACACAACCATTGTCTTTACTCGCAAATGAATAACCATCCTTCATCAAACATGAAGGTGACACAATGTTTCGACTTAAACTAGGAACAAAATAACAATTATTCAACTCCATGATAAATCCTGACGGGAGGTGAAGTTGCATCGTCCCAACGCTCAACGCAGCAACTCTTGCATTGTTGCCCACGCGGAAATCAACTTCGCCTCTTCTCGTGCTTCTACTTCTTACCATTCCCTACATCGTATTGCAAATATGAGCAACCGATCCGGTATCAAATACCCAGGAGTTAATGTAAGAATCAGCGAGAAAAATATCTGTAACATAAACGGCAAGTGTACAAGCAGCGGGAGTACCTTTACTACCGCCATCCTTCTTTAAGGACTCCAAGTACAGCTTGCAGTTTCTCTTCCAGTGACCTTTCCCCTTACAATGAAAGCACATTGCTTCAGCAGCTGGTCCATTGGCAGGAGGAGGGTTTGGCTTAGAGATCTCATCTTTAGCCTTCGCCTTCTTCTTTCACCCAGCCCTCCTTTTAAAGTTAGGCTTGTTTTGGACCGCCATCACATGGCTACTGCCTGCTGCCTTCTTGATATCAGCTTCTGCTGTTTTAAGCATGCCACACAATTCATTCAAGCCCTTCTCCGCCCCATGCATATGGTAGTTCGAGATGAAGTTTCCATAACTCGACGGAAGAGACGCAAGAATGAAATCAGTTGGCAACTCTTGGCCAATTGCGAAGCCTAGCTTCTCCAACCTTTGAGTGTAACCAACCATCTTGATTACATGTGGCCCTACAGGTGCGCCCTCAGCCAGCTTGGTTTCTGCAAGCGCCTTAGAGACATTGAACCTTTCAGTCTGCGCTTGAGTTTGGAACATATCTTCAAGCGCCACAATCATATCGTTCGCTGAATGATTGTTGTCAAACTGCATCTGTAGATCAGGTTCCATACAAGCAAGCATGAGGCAACCCACTTCAAGATCAGCATCACATGCTTTCTTGTAAGCAGTTTTCTCTGCAGTAGGTGCATTATCATCAGGTTCATCTAGTAATGGGGTGTCTAGAATATCTTCCTTTTTCTCAGCCCTGAGAACAATTCTCAGGTTGCGGATCCAATCCGCATAATTTGTTCCATTCAACTTATCTTTCTCAAGAATTGATCGCAAAGTAAATGGTTGATTACTGGGAGCCATCTACAACAAAAGTAATGCAAAATACTAAGACAATGTATCCATGAAGGAGTAAGTTATATCAAAATAAAACATACTCCCACTAAAATCAATATCCCTCAATTGATACTTAGTGATTCAAGACCCACAACTAACAAGTCAACTAGTGAGCTTTAGCATCACTGCTAGAAGACATAGTAGATCGGTAAGCAACACTTTGCTAATCATATCACATATGACTCTTGTTGTTGGGCAGCATCTCTATGCTACGCTCAACCTCCCCATGCTTCAAGGCCCCTAACCGTTAGAATAACCTTGTTCAAGTAACCAAACCTTCTGCTAGTAAGTGTCCGACACGAACCTGTCTAGTCAAGGAAAATCAGTGGCACCCTAATTTCATAGACCCACCACCAATCGTACAAGACACGTGACAGTGCAAGGTTTGGGGAAGCATACAACTTAAACATTGCTGAGGGATCATTCTACTTTACTATCATATTCATGTAGACAAAACATAATAGCGAACAACAAAAGTAGAATAAAATGAGAATCACATTCACACATAGTGACTTGGTATGGCCCTTTAAATAATGGTGATCTCCATCTCCATCATCATGTCCATCATGGTGATCTTCATCTCCATGATCCACGTGTGACATCCTTCTTGTGATAAGTCCTCCAAGAACTATCTTACCGCAAGCTATACTAATTACATAGTCGCAAGATCACAAGATGGCACGCAGGCCAATACATCAAAAGACAACACATATGGCTCCAGCCGTGTTGCTTACATGTCACGCAGGGCATGAAAATTACATACAATCTCATAGGCCATACCAATCACATCAACTCCTGCAAAAACAAGTTAGGCGTAGAACGATTCTAGGCGCTATAGCAGATACCAAGCGGGATTACATAGATCGCATCTATGGAATCACTATGAAAATCTCATCGGACTGATCTCATCAGCTAAAAAAATGACTGGGATTACATAGATCGCATCTACATAGATCGCATCTACTCCCGACGCGCATCACATGCGCCCGGCTTCTGACCTAGGTTCCAATTCGATCAATCTAATTGATCACCAACTCGCCCTGACTGGATTTACTTGTATCTGTTAACTCGGATGGCGGAATTCCGACCGGTACGAGTAGGTTGATGCAATACCATCGCAGCAAGACATGAACCAAATCTGAGATTCATCATAAAACCCGCATATCACCATATGCCAAGATCTGAACCTATAATGAGGCAGTAACGACTCTGATACCACTGTAGGAATACGAGGTTGCTACGCTAGCCGGAAAACAAAACTTTTCGACCTCATAAACTAGGATCTACTGCTAGTTACAGGTTACGGGATTACCACTAGACGCGCAGGTGCAGCGGAAGACGACTTGATGTAGTCGTGCACGTCGCAGCAGGCAGTGTAGTTGTGTGGTCGTCCGTCTCGACGTCCCCTTCGCGCGGTTCGTCCTTGTGCTCCAGATGCAGCACCTCCGAGGAATCCCACATGTGCAGGGAGGAAGCGTTGCGCCTCCGGACTGCTAGGTCCGCGAGGAGCAAAAGGCGCGAGCGTGGGGAGGCGACGGCGGCTGCCAAAAGGCGTGGATTAATATCGCCCCGCGCCCACCCCTTGCTTATATAGGCATCCTGACGAGCTCCCACGTCAGGACGCCTATATAAGCAAGGGGTGGGCGCGGGGCGATATTAATCCACGCCTTTTGGCAGCCGTCGTCGCCTCCCCACGCTCCAACCCGAATTAGGCTTCCAGCCCTTTAAGCGTGCGACCCTATGGGCTCACGCATACATAGACATGGCACAAGTACTCTTACTCGACCAATAGTTGATAGCGGCCTCTAGCAAGACGTGTCAACTCCTATGCATACACTATGATCATATCAGACGCACCACTATTACCATGTACAAGTTATTCCCTTTGCCACTTGATATATGGTTCAACTCGTGGGTTAACACTTAACCCAAGCATGGCCATGCATTTGTTGATCCAATCACATGAGTGATCCAGTGATATCTCTCTCACGAAGAGAGGGGCAAATTCCATCTTGATTGTCTATGTCTCATAGCATGTTTCCCGACCACCCAAGGACCACCTTTATAACTACCCAATAACGGAGTAACATTTGATAGTCTCTAAGTAGATCGTTTCACATCTTGAGTACATACCACAATCTTAGGTCTAAGGACATAATGTACATGACATGAATAGAGACTTTCTCTTGTTGGGTCAGTCCAGCCTACATGTCTCACATGTGTCCACATTATTAGTTTGACATCTCTATGTCTATGACTTGTGAAACATAGCCATCAACTAATACATGTGCTGGTCTAATATTCAAGTGTGCTCTTACAAGAATGCCGACCAGGGACAACTTTTAGAATAACCATTCAAGTAATTGAGTTCCACAAACAATTCACATAATCGTCAATCAATACTAGTTGTCTATAATGGATATTCAAAGAACACTTTATTAATCATGGATACAATCGGAATATAATCATCTACATGATTAGCTCTAGGGCATATTCCTAACACTTTTTCCATCTAGTACGAACATGGTTAGCAAAATATCCCGAAAAAAAGTCAGTTATCTCATTCACAATCTTGGCCTCTACAATAGAACCCTCAACTCTAGCTTTGTTCTGCACTTTAATGCCTAAGTCATGAATGTCCCTAGCAAAATGTTACTGCAATGTTTAATGATATAATAACTGAAAGAATTGAATCAAGTTGAACTAACTTATTTAGAAAAATTAATAATTACCTCTCATGTTGGTACATCCAGCGAAATGCCACAGGTCCACCAACCCTTGCCTCGTATGGAAGATGCACAATTAGATGTTGCATTACATTAAAGAATCCTGGTGGAAACATTTTCTCTAGCTTGCATAGAAGAACTGGAATCTCCATCTCAAGTTCACGCATTCTCTCTCGATCAATTTCTTTGGCACATATTTGTCGATAAAAAAAAACACAGTTCTGATATATACTTCCATTCCTTCTCGGGGATGAAACCCCTAAGTGCAACTGGCAGTAGGCGCTCGATGATTATGTGTAAGTCATGGCTTTTTATACCAATAAATTTATGTTGATCCAACTTTACAGATTTACTTAAATTAGCAGCAAAGCAATCTGGGAACTTCAATTGCTTGAACCACTTCAAGATAACCAATCTATCATCCTTACTAACACAATACTTTCCCCTCGGTTTTGTCCATGTGCCATTGGGCTTCTTAATCAAATCTAAAGTTGGGCGATCACAAAGAACAACCATGTCAAGACGTGCTTTAATGTTATCCTTAGTTTTATCTGAGATTTTAAGAGTTGTGCCTAATAGTGCCTCTGCAACATTTTTCTCATTGTACATGAGATCAATGTTATGTCGGAGAAGCAAATTTTTCTAGTATGGAAATCGCCACAAACAACTAATATTTGTCCAGTTGTGCGACTTCCCAAACCCTTCATATTTATTCTTATCTTTGCTATCAAGAGTTAGATTATTTAACTGCTCCAATATCTCAGAACCAGTTAGGCGCTTTGGTGGAGGATCTGTAACTCTATTTTTCTTACGAAAACACTTCACACTTTTGCGGAATGCATGGCTAGGTGGAAGGAATCTTCTATGAGAATCAAACCAGCAAGGTTTGTGTCCATGCTTTAAATTAAATGACTTAATGTCAGACCCACAAATTGGACAAGCTAGCTTTCCATGTGTGCTAGAGCACGCTACTAAGTCATATGCAGGGAAATAGTGAATGGTCCACAACACGATTGCCTTCGTGGTGAAGTTTTCCTTTCTATAACAGTCATAAGTAACAGAACCTTTTTCCCATAAATCCAGGAGCTCATCAACTAGTGGTTCCATGTATACATTGAAGTTCTTCCTCGGGTGTTCACGACCAGGAATAACAAGTGCAAGGATGATGTTGCTCTTTCTAGTGCACATTTCAGGAGGAAGGTTATATGGAACAACAAAGACAGGCCAACAAGAGTATGGGGCAGCATGAGCACTCAAAGGTGTAAAACCATCAGTTACCAGACCAAGGCGCACGTTCCTAACCTCTTTGGCAAAATCTGGATACAACTTGTTAAATTCCATCCAAGATTCACCATCCGAAGGGTGAGCCATAACATTATCATTGTTGCGGGGTTGTGCATGATATCCCATGTGCTTTTCCGTGTCCTGTGACATGTACATGAGTTGTAGCCTTTGAATAATTGGAAGGTAACACAAAACTTTTTTTGGTACTTTCCTAGATTTCTTTCCTCTAGTTGGCTCCTCATACCGAGATTCACCACAGATAGAGCAACTTTCTTTATCTTTATTAGTTTTTTAATATATCATGCATCCGTTGGGGCATGCATCAATCTTCACATAAGGCATTCCTAGGTTATGCACAAACTTCTTAGACCTATAAAAGTTTTTAGGGAGATCCTTGGCAACCTCATCACCAACAACTTCATGTATAAGATTCATTGTTTCATTGTAACCAGCTTCAGAAACATGATATTGTGTTTTAATGGTCATAAGTCGTGCTACAATGGATAGGCGGGAGTGAGATGTCTTGTCATGCCATGGTTTATCTACTTCCTCTAGCAGCTCATATAACTCCTTTGCTGCTTGAGTTGGCTCCTCACTCTGACGGACACCTTCGGCACCAATAGCATCAATTAACATTTCACTCATCCTATCTGAGCTAACTACATATTCATTATCTGCTCGAGCATCTACATCAGACTCACTATGCCTAGTCCATCTCTCATACCCCAACTGGAAACCATTGCGGCATAAATGCATCTCCATTTGATCCCTTTTCCTCTTGTGGCGACAATCACACTTAGTACATGGACACTTAGATCTTCCATCTACAGTAGCTTCAGATAATGAAAATGCATGGTCCAGAAAGGTGTCCAAACCAGATTTCCAAACTTGACTAAACAAGCTACCTTTCCTCTCATTGTACATCCAACTACGATCCTCACCCATTGAATGTATCTACCTAAATATTAGAAGTCACACTTTAGAGAAAAATCAAATTACTTTTACGGAAAGAAAAGAAAACCTCATATATGCATAGTTCAGATAGTGTTAAAGCAGTCAACTTTCCACCACACATAAATAATTAGAGTGCAGCAAGAAAATTAATTCGTTGCACATAAAGGGATGGAGGGAGAGAGATGAATAGTAGAATGAGACCTTAAGTTCTCTGTGTTTGCGTTCAGTCCAACACCGGTGGTCACCCGCCCAATCTTCGGTCACTGGCACCTCAGCACACCAGCACACTAGAAGAGAAGATGATTGGAGCAGCAGAAAAATTAAATTAGGAGTTAACTAGTATAGAAAATCAATTACAAATAATCCACGACAAAAACTACAATATCAGCATGATCACTTAACTCCTGAAATTTTCCTAGTTGCTGATGGTCAGGTTGTAAATCTAAAATAATACATATTCAGAATCCACACTTCGTACGAATATTTAGAAAAATTAGGACATGCTTGACACAAAACACTAAGCCCAATCTCCAGTCACCAGCACCTTAGCACACCAACACACTAAAAAAGAAGATAATTGGAGCAGCAGAAAAATCAAATCAGGAGAGAAAATCAATTATAAATAATCCAAGACAAAACTACTCCTGAAATTTCCCTAATTGCTCTTGATCAGATTGTACATCTGAAGTAACACATATTCAGAATCCACACTTCATACGAATATTCAGAAAAATTAGGACATGCTTGACACAGAACACTAAATATTCAACACAGCAGAATGTTGACAAACAAGATACCTGTTTAGCCATTGCTCTTGTCAACTATGTAATATACACAAACAAGATAACATAATTGGAACTACTCTTTCCACTTGGATTCTACCCTGCCTATTCAGTTCAGTCTACACAAGTAATTTGATTTCCATCTTATTAGTGTAGCACCAACAGTCCAGTCCATCTCAGAACACAATTAGTTAATTGAACCCCAATAACAAGGCAACAATAGTTAGACAAAGATGAATGCATATTACAGACTGAATACAAAATCTAATAAAAAGAGCTATCATTGATATCCAAAGAACAACAGTAGGGTTCTTGACCATGGGGCATATGGAACAAAATAGGACAGCAAAGAGATCGCATTGTACCTTGTGAAGAAGATGATCAGATGTGTGGCGGCACAGATGCCGATCAGTTTAATCTGCGGGTGCTCGGTTTCGGTGGGCGAAAGGAGATGTGCGTCGCCCTCCTGCAGGAGGGTCTCGGCAACCAGCAGCACACCTTTCGATTCAATCGGAGTGGGCGGCGATAAAACCTGAGACGGTTTGTTTGGAAACGTGGAAGAGAGATTTACGGGATATGCGGCGTTTTTAGGTGCGTCCGCGAGAGATTAGGCTTAGTTTCGCGCTAAAACTATCTAACTTCGCGCTAAATCTATCGCTAGTCTGCCCCTTTTCGTCGTCCTGATTAAATCTATTGGAGTGGTACATTCTTACCACTTTAAACAAAATAACAGTAGCCCAGTGGTAAGCCGTTCTACTTAGTCAGTAGTCATCCACGGTTCTAATCTCCAGTACAGCCATATTTTTGAACTTTTTGCACTTATTTTCAGGTAAGTTTCTTCCATGTTATTTCTTTTTTCCAAGAAAAATACTAGAAACAAACTAATGATTGCAGCAATGTACTTACTAGAACTTTACAATTATGAGGTCACTAAAAATTACGTTGAAATTTAATCAAATATCAAAATGTTGATCTATAGTAAGCTATATGTTTTAATATTATATAAAGCACGTTTTGTTCTCAACCCATGAGGTTAGACAAGGCATTGTTGTGTAAAGTATAAGTGGTCTTTCAAATATTTATGTCTTTGAACATCTATTTTAAAAATTATATAGGGTTCATGGTATAATAGGATTTATTCTTTTAGATTCACTATGAAAAATAATTTGATAATATATATAATTCATAGGTTGTAAAATTATATAAGATTTTTTTTGAAATGAATAATCAAGGATAGCAATGTTTGACTTCGGACAAACCGAATGCCCATTGAGACTACCCTAAGGCCTCTATACATAAGTCGAATACATAATCCTAGCAAACTCCTAATTTAGCTTATCTCTATTATATTTTTAATAGTCTGAAATATCTAATCTTAACTAATAGGAGCAAACTTGATTTTGTTCATCAAGTAATAATTTCCAGAGTCAGCGTATTTGATCTCTGCCTTTTTTTTCCTTTTTTTACCAGAATTTGATTTGCCCTTGGATAGTCCGGCTTGGATTCCTCGAGAGGTAGTTTTTTAGCCGGAGTTTCCTTGGGTGAGCACTTTCCTGTTTTGTGGTAGAGTCGGTGTATGGTTTTTTTTTTATCGGAGAAGATTGGTTATGCCCTTGTACATGGATGATTTTTTTAGGAGTAGTAGATTAAAAAAACATGTTACAAAAATCCAAATCGATTTCTACTTGAGACTTACATTATGTACCACTCCAATTTATTATCATGTGCTTATACCAGAAAAAAATAAAATATTGGTAGTTATATTGGTTCACCCAATAGCCATGCAAGCGCCCTTACCTGACTGTTGGGAATTACAACAATTAGCCGCCAGTTTCACTAAGACCATTGACAATTCATTTTCCCTCTTGGCCTTCTAGTGCAGTGCCCGATCAGTTGACATTTAACGCTCGAGAATAGTTTGTACCATCGACTATTCAATACAAAGACCGACGGTGTCACTAAGACTGTTGGAAATTAATTTGCCATCTTGGCCTTCTAGGGCAGTGCTTGACCGGTTAACATCTAACACTCGGGAATAGTTTGTATCGTCGGCTATTTAATACAAAGGTCGACGGTGTCAGTAAGACTGTTGACAAATAATTTTCCCTCTCGACCTTCTAGTGCAGTGCCCAACTAGTCGACATCTAACGCTCGGGAATAGTTTGTACCGTCGGCTATTCAATACAAAGGCCGACAATGCTAGTAAGACCGTTGGCAAATAATTTTCCCTCTCGGCCTTCTAGTGCAGTGCCCGACTGGTCGACATCTAACGCTCGGGAATAGTTTGTACAGTCGGCTATTCAATACAAAGGCCGACGCTGTCACTAAGACCGTTGACAATTAATTTGCCCTCTCGGCCTTCTAGTATAGTGCCCAACTAGTCGACATGTAACGCTCGGGAATAGTTTGTACTGTCGGCTATTCAATAGAAAGGCCAACGGGAGAGCTTGTAACCGTCGATAACATGTTAACCGTTGGCCATTCATGGTTTCCCCAACTGCCCGTCGGCTATTATACTTCCCGGTCGGCCTTGGTTGTGTTTCTAGTAGTGACACTACGCCTCCTCGCAACGGCATCAAATAAAGCCTCTGGCGTGTGTTTACGGTGCTTATATAACAGGCAGTCATCACCGCACCGGCGAATACATACCTATGTTAGACAAGTAGATTGTTGTCTAGGTACTTTGTACCGTGATACACGGCTCAGGTTGTTGAGCTTACGTGTACAGCTGTAGATTAGATGAGATTGACATGAGAGTTTGTTGTAACTACGTTGTATGCCTTGCTGGGGGCTATTTCCTTCCATATATAAACATGTCGAGATAGATCGGGAAGGTCATCTCGTTCCCTTATTTCCACATGGTATCTAGAGCCTGAATACCTCACGGTATATATCGATCTAGTCATGTCAACATCCGACTCCACCGCCGCTGCATTCACCTTCGGCTTCCTCCCTCCTGTCACCGAGAAGCTCACGCGCGGCAACTACACCATGTGGCTGGCCCAGGTCACGGCGACCCTCCAGGGTGCCCAACTTTGGAGCTTCACCAAGCCCACCGCCAAGCCTCCAGCCGAGTTCGTTGAAGAAGATGCTGCCTCCGACGCAGATGGCAAGAAGCCGATGCCGGCGGAAAATCCGGAGTATGCGAGGTGGTTTGCAAAGGACAACCAAGGCCGTAGCTACCTCTTCTCGTCGCTCTCCAAGGACGTCTTCTCTCAAGTCACGTCCTCAACTACATCAGCCGAGCTTTGGGCGGCGATCAAAGATCTACAGGCCTCCCAATCTCGCGCAAGGATCATGACCACTCGCATGGCTCTGGCCAGCGCGACCAAGGGGTCGTCCACGATGGTGGAGTTCTTCACCAAGATGAAGGAACTTGCTACGAGATGGCGTCAGCAGGCAAGAAGATGGAGGACGATGAGATTGCCTCCTTCATTCTCATGGGCCTTGGGGAGGAATTCGACTCGGTTGTGACCGTTGTGTCCAATCGCGTTGAATCAATCTCTCTCCAAGAACTGCAGGCTCAGCTGGTGAGCCATGAGCAGCGCCGAGAAATCCACGACGGCGGATCCCACTCATCCGCAAATATCGCCACCAAGGGTGGTCGTGGCGGTGGTGGCTACATCAACAACTCTCGCGGCGGGCACGGTGGCAGCGGCCGTGCGGGTTTCCAGAGAGGTGGCGTCGGTCGCAACGGCGGCAAGCGCGGCCATAATTTCCTACACGACGTCCTCTGCCAGATCTGTGGCAAGGAGGGGCACATGGGCCATCGATGCTTCAAGAGGTTCGACGCGTCGGTCACTGGTCCGCCGCAGAAGAGCGTGTCCACAGCCACTACTTCGTCCTACGGTGTCGACACCAATTGGTACGCCGACTCCGGCGCCACCGACCACATCACCAGCGAGCTCGACAAGTTGTCCGTACGTGGCAAGTACCAGGGAGGTGATCAGATCCACACTACCAGCAGATCAGGTATGGCTATTGATCATGTTGGTCACAACGTATTGCATACCCTAGTTCGTCCAATTCATTTGAACAATATTCTTCATGTTCCTCGTACAAGCAAAAATCTCCTTTCTGTTCATCGTCTTGCACGTGATAATCATGCCTTTCTTGAATTTCAATCGAATCACTTTGTTATTAAGGAGAAAACCACGGGGAGGACGCTGCTTAGAGGTCCATGCGAACAGGGTCTTTATCCGTTGAAGTCTGGGTTCAAGTCTTGGTCAAATAAAGAAGTGCTTGGCGTCTTCAAGCCCACTGCGTCCATGTGGCATCATAGGCTAGGTCATCCCTCCTCAAATGTTGTTGTGCAGGTCCTTAGTAGCCACAAATTACCTTTTGTTAAAGAGTCTAGAAACAATTCTATTTGTGATTCGTGTCAAAAAGGGAAAAGCCATCAGTTGCCTTATCCCAAGTCGTCAAGTGTGTCGTCACATCCTTTTGAACTTGTGTTTTCTGATGTCTGGGGACCGGCTCCTACCTCTGTTGGCCGGCAAAGCTACTATGTAAGCTTCATTGATGATTATAGCAAGTTCACTTGGATTTATCTTTTGTGCCACAAGTCCGAAGTCTTTCAATGCTTTCGTGATTTTCAATCCATGGTTGAACGTCAATTTGACTGCAAAATTCTTGCTGTGCAATCTGATTGGGGTGGCGAGTATCAATCACTAAATTCATTTTTTAGACAACTTGGTATTTTACATCATGTCTCCTATCCTCATGCTCATCAACAAAAACGGGGCAGCCGAGCGCAAACACTGTCATATTGTAGAGGTCGGCCTATCCCTCTTAGCACACTCGTCAATGTCGTTGAAATTTTGGGATGAAGCCTTCCTAACCTCAGTGTTTCTCATCAATCGCCTTCCGTCCAAACTCCTTCAAAATTCGACCCCATATGAGCGTCTTTACGGTCAATCCCCAGATTAAACGTATCTTCGGTCTTTTGGGTGCGCGGTATGGCCAAATTTGAGGCCCTACAACTCATAGAAACTTGAGTTTTGTGATACATCCGACCCAGGTAGGGTTGGCCGAGGCCCGATAAATTGAGGTTGCCCGGACCCCAACAGTTCTTAGGCACACCCACTCGGAGAAAGGTCCAATCTCCCTAAAAGACTAGTCTGATAGGGGAAGGGTGGCTCTCCCTTTTAAGGTGGCTTCCTCCTCCCTAGCTAAGCAAGGTGGGATTATTCAGAGGCTCACACGGTCGCCGCCCGACTACAACTGGGCCACTTGGCCCATTATTTGTTGCGTCTTTGCCAACGGGTAATAATGGAGGATGTCCTCATCATTCCCACCCCCTTAAACAAGGGCCCAGCTCTGATACCAAATGATACATCCGACCCAGGTAGGGTTGGCCGAGGCCCGATAAATTGAGGTTGCCCGGACCCCAACAGTTCTTAGGCACACCCACTCGGAGAAAGGTCCAATCTCCCTAAAAGACTAGTCTGATAGGGGAAGGGTGGCTCTCCCTTTTAAGGTGGCTTCCTCCTCCCTAGCTAAGCAAGGTGGGATTATTCAGAGGCTCACACGGTCGCCGCCCGACTACAACTGGGCCACTTGGCCCATTATTTGTTGCGTCTTTGCCAACGGGTAATAATGGAGGATGTCCTCATCATTTTGGTCGACACGTTGTGTGTTTCTTGGCTACACAAATCAACACAAAGGCTTTAAGTGCTTAGATCCGTCTGTGGGGCGGGTTTATATTTCACGCGACGTTGTCTTCGATGAACATATTTTTCCCTTTTCCCAGCTGCATCCTAATGCTGACGCGCGCCTTCGAGCTGAGCTTGATCTTCTTCCTGACATTCTCCTAAACCCTTCATCATATTTTGGGGATGCTTTACTTCGTGATCAAACATCGGTCAATGCTATGCCTGCTAATGCTTCACCAAGTTCCTCTCAAGTTGTGGATGTTGTAGGTTCAAATGTGGTGCAAAATGGTGCCCAAATCGATGCACACGGCCGATATTGCATGTGGCCGACGCAACACGACAAGAAAATCCCTCACTCCGAGGAGGATTCGCCCGTACCTGCACCTGGCTCGGCGGCGGCATCATCCTCGGGATCGGTGCCCGATTCACCTGCATCCACGCGTGCGGACGCCCCTGCGTCCGAATCTTCTGCGTTGAGCTTGTCCGCGCCTCTTCCTCATCCGTCGCTCCCGACTCCACAGCCGGATCCGGGTGCGGGCGCAGGGTCCCCACAAGATCTTCTGGCTGGATCGGTTGTGGTTCCTGCACCTGCGACCTCCGCTGTGGCAGCTCCGTTGCCATCATCGTCTACTGCACGAGCTGACTCGGTGGAAGGGCACCGCCCTACTACGAGGGTTCAACGAGGTATATCAAAACCCAAAGTTTATTTGGATGGCACTGTTCATTGGGGTATGGTTGGTACTGTAGCCCCGGAAGAACCTATGTCTGTGGAAGAAGCTCTTAGTGATGATCGTTGGGCTATGGCTATGGACAGTGAACACTCTGCCTTGATCAGGAACAATACATGGCACCTGGTGCCTCCTCCTAAAGGCAAGAATAACATTGATTGCAAATGGGTTTACAAAGTTAAAAGAAAGGCTGATGGCACTATAGACCGATACAAGGCACGTCTTGTTGCAAAAGGGTATAAGCAACGCTACTACATAGACTATGAAGATACTTTTAGTCCCGTCGTTAAGGCTGCCACTATCAGATTGATATTATCACTTGCTGTGTCAAATGGGTGGCACTTGAGACAGTTAGATGTTCAAAATGCGTCTTCTTGAGGAAGAGGTTTATATGCATCAACCCCCGGGGTATAAAGATAGTAAACATCCTAATTATGTGTGCAAGTTGGACAAGGCTATCTATGGTCTCAAACAGGCACCAAGAGCTTGGTATGCAAGGTTGTGCAACAAGCTAACTCAGTTGGGTTTCAAACCTTCAAAGGGTGATATCTCCCTGTTTTACTTTAATAAAGGAGATCTTGTCATCTTTGTGCTTATATATGTTGATGATATTGTTGTGGCTAGCTCATCAGATACATCAACGAAAGCACTCCTAAAGGATCTGGAACATGACTTTGCCTTGAAAGATCTTGGAGACCGTCACTACTTTCTCGGTATAGAGGTGAAACGAGACAGTAGCGGCCTGGTCATGTCACAAACTCGGTATGCCTCTGACCTCTTGAAGCGTTCGGGTATGGAAAAATGCAAAGCTGTGGATACTCTGTTGTGTGTCAAGGAAAAGCTAAGTGCTACGGCTGGTTCTAGTCTCAGGCCTGATGACTCAACCAAGTACAGGAGCTTAGTTGGTGCTCTACAGTACCTTACATTGACGAGACCAGATATCTCATTTGTTGTCAATAAAGTCTGTCAGTATTTGCATTCTCCTACTACATCACATTGGAGTGCAGTCAAGAGAATACTTAGGTATGTGCATGGCACCCTGACCATGGGACTCTAGATCAGGTCGTCTTCCTCCATGCTAGTAAGTGCATTTTCTGATGCGGATTGGGCAGGTTGTGTGGATGATAGGAGATCGACCGGTGGGTTTGCGGTATTCCTTGGACCGAATCTGGTTTCCTGGAGTGCTCGGAAACAACCCACGGTCTCTCGATCCAGCACTGAAGCAGAGGCGTAAGGTATTTCTCTGCTAATCCAGTTTTCCATGCACGCACCAAACATATAGAGATAGACTTTCACTTTGTCAGAGAAAGGGTTGCTCAGAAACTCCTTGACATTAGGTATATTCACACTGATGATCAGCTTGCGGATGGTTTTACAAAGCCACTTCCAGTCTACAAGATGAAGAGTTTGAGAGACAATCTCAACCTTGTTAGTGGCTGAGATTGAGGAAGGGTGTTAGACAAGTAGATTGTTGTCTAGGTACTTTGTAGCATGATACACGGCTCAGGTTGTTGGTTGTTGAGCTTACGTGTACAGCTGTAGATTAGATGAGATTGACATGAGAGTTTGTTGTAACTACGTTGTATGCCTTGCCGGGGGCTATTTCCTTCCATATATAAACATACCGAGATAGACCGAGAAGGTCATCTCGTTCACAGGCGCGTTTTATGCAAAATTCACGAACACGTTCCGTCAGGGATTCGAACCTGAGACCTCACCCTCACGCAGTACCTCCTCTACCACTCCACCTATGACTCACTTATGTCTAGATTCGTTAGTACTCTTCATATTTTATACTAAACCGAGTGTAAATTGATTGTTTGAGCCACTAAACGAATTCAAATGAAAAAGTTGTGAACTACAAAGTTTTATAACTTTTCGACACCTACAACTTTCATGTAGCAAGTTTTTTCATCCGAGGTCGTTTACAAAAATTTGAATTTCAAATTTTACACATTCAAACGTATTTTCGATGACAAGATGATTTCAAATGAAAAGGTTGTGAACTACAAAGTTTCATAACTTTTCGAGATCTACAACTTTCATGTAGAAAGTTTTTCCATCAAAGGTCGTTTACAAAAATCAAAAAAATTAACTGTACAGGTATATCAGTATCGGTTGACATTATAAACCGCATGTGTATTTACACAGGCGGCTGACATTATAAACCGTCTGTGTAAATACCATACTGGTATTGTATGATATTTACACAGACGATGGTATTTACACAGGCGGTTTATAATGTCAGCCGCCTGTGTAAATTATTTTACACAGGCGGTTCTTTTGCTGGGTCCACCCTATTTTTTTACTGACGTCATGAAATTGTGAACGGTCTGTGGAAAAAAAAAATAATTTCTGTAGTAGCGAGTGCTCCTTTGCGATCCCTGCACCGCCTTCAACGCACTACAGTGTCGTATTCAACTCCAGCGCCATGGACGGACTCGACCTGCGGCACACTGTAGCACCGTACGCGCGGCAGTGCACGGCAGGTCGCAATTACGTAGTACAGTACGTACGTACGTGGAGCGATGCAGCCTCGTACCGGTCTTGTCACGTCGTCCGTATAAATGCCAAGCGGTGATGAAAGCTTTGTGGCCGATGATCTGTGCGGCCTTGTTTAGATGGCTAAAGTTGAAATTTTTTGTAACTATAGCAATTTCGTTTATATTTGATAAATATTGTTCAATCATGAATTAATTAGGCTTAAAAAATTCGTCTCATAATTTACAACTAATCTATGTAATTAGTTATTTTTTTACCTACATTTAGTGCTCCATGCATGTGGAGAAACATTGATGTGATGGTGATGTGATGGAGGGAGAGTGAAATTTTTTTAACATTTTTGGGCCATCGGTGGAAAGTTGGTGAAAAAAATACTGTAGCACTTTTCATTTGTATTTGACAATTAGTGTCTAATCATGGACTAATTAGGCTTAAAAGATTCGTCTCGCAAAGTTAAAGTAAATTGTACAATTAATTTTTTATTTCGTCTACATTTAATACTCCATGCATATACCGTAAGTTTGATGTGACGGGGAATCTTTTTTTAGATAGTGTCAAAGTTTGAGGTTTTTGTGGGAACTAAACACAGCCTAAACTATTTTAATTTCAGAAAAATCTGTTATATCTGCTGTGAGAGGAAAATACAGATAATAAGCAAAGTTGATAATAGATTCCAACTGACAGACCCGGATGTTTCTCGGCAACCTTTTGATGCTTCGGGCAGGCAGTGGTCCTTGGCGTGCCATTAACCGCCTTAATGCCGCAGCCGCAGCCAGGTCGGTCTGAGCGGAGATCTTTCGCCGACGACTCTTCCGGCAGTCCGCAGTGCGATTTATGGCGATCGAGGTATTCATGGCGACCATTGCGTCGCGCTGCATCTGCACCGCAGAGACGACCCAGCCGTACCCGGGCGGACGCGTAGTACTGTATAGATGATCCGGCCGGCCGCGCCCGCACGCGAATCGCACGGAGCCGGCGGACTGTGGACGCGTCGGTCTCATCGCGGTCTCCCTGCCTTGCCCTGTTGCCCAGACTCCGCGCCCGTGTTTTCCCTGGGAGCCTAACGACGATGTGCTGTCTGTGTCTAGTGGGGTGGTTTGCTTGTGCTCCCTCCATTGTTTGCCCGCGCCGGGACATGGTGATCTGTAAAAAAAAACGGAAAAACCCAGAACGGCGTGTGGTGCGCACCCGTTACCAAAGCACGTTACGGTAGTACTCCTTCCGTCCTTTTATATTTGTCGTCCGAAAAACGTATCTGTGAGAGAAATACGGTTTTCTAGAGATAGACATTTAGGACAAAGGGAGTACTACCAGTAGTATTCGAGCTTTACTAGTGTTATACTAGTACGGAGTACGTACTGTAGTAGAGTACACTGTAGTTCTAACAATGATCGTCATTTACTAATGCCGGGTCCATGTCGGATCACGGGATTTTATCCGGCTAGCGGGAGCTGCGAGGAACGAAACACCTCCAGGACCACCACACGAATTCGCACGCCGCGGAGTGGCGGACGTGGATTTTTTTTTTCTGTCACCTTGGTTGGTTGCTCGTGGCCGTCGTCGTGCGTGTCTGTCGTCGTCCGTGTTTCTGGCCAAAGATTCTGCCGCCCCGAAATCCCCCCAGCAGGCTTTTGCTTCAGCAGCTCTCGCAGGCAGCGTTGTGTGCGGTGACAAACAGTGGCGGAGCGAGAAAAGGCAGCCGGCCAGAGCGGGGGCGTGGATGCTCGCGACATAAAGAACCTCTGTCTTTTCTTGCACGTTAAAGTGCTTTGTCTCCATCTCACGGGCAGCAGCAGGGGCACAGAACAGAGGGTCAGGGTGCGCTCGGCTCCTGTGACTCGAGCCTTGGTTCTTGACTGTATGATGCACTCCGGCTGACGGCTGTGCTAACCCTGATTCTCCCGCTCACATCTGGTCTGGGATAGAGGTACCTGGCGCGACGCCACGCGCGTATCACAAGCGCAGGTGTGCTCGTGAATGGCTCTCCCCAGCGTCTCTCGCTCTGCCCATGCTGCGGCTCCCCAGGCCCCCACCTCACCGCGGCCACGGGCCGACCACGAGCCAGGAGCAGGAGAGAGAGATAGGGCAAGGAGACCAGCGCGGCGGTGCGACACGGGACACGCAACGGCCGTGCAATCATACGGCGAATCATCGCGCTGGTGGCCCTGGGACTACCCGCCCCGCCCACTTGCGACGGCGACGGCTGACGCGCCCGGGCCATCGTACGGTACCGCGCCGGGTCGAACGAGACGTCGTGATCTCCAAGGTTGCGCTAATTGCCCGTACGTCCTGGGGGCGAAAACGGCGCTGCTGCTGATGCTAATCAGCGGCAGCAGTACGTCTACGCTCGTGTGATTTTTAGTGCTGGAACACGGGCGATTAGCGTGACGTTTTTTTTTAATATCGATCAGATCACTAGCTAGATCAGGGGGACCAACTTTATTTGTCTGCCAGGTCCTCTCGTTCATAGGACCACGTGCACTGATAACCACGTGCAACCTGTTCTGTTCATTAGCTAGTCTTATCGTAGGAACAGTTCAGACCACAGATAGTAGGATTACACGTGCTGTCGTGAGGTAGTAGTAGGTGAACTCGTCGAGGGTGACATGTGTGTTCACGCCACAAACTGCGTAGTGCACTCTCTCGCCACAAAATCGTTTTAGGCCTCCTTTGTTTCATATAGGACTTCTAAAGCAAAAACACAGGAATCCTTATAGAGCCGTTTGGTTCATAGGAAATCATCCAAGAAAAAGTAAAGAAGTTTTTCCTATGGCTGAACTTTCATAGGAAAAATGTAGGAAAGAAACATCTACGATAACTTAATTGTTTTCGTGGGAAGAGTGAAGGATCGAGGCAAATCATTGGCTCAAGAGGGAGACCTGAGAGGCCAAGAAATAATTTCAGTAATTTCCTATACGAAATTAATTTCATTAGGGCCAAGAGCATGATTAAAAACTAGGATTCCTAGTATGTCTTTCCTATGCCC
Source organism: Microstegium vimineum (assembly GCA_022036555.1). Classification (NCBI taxonomy): domain Eukaryota; kingdom Viridiplantae; phylum Streptophyta; class Magnoliopsida; order Poales; family Poaceae; genus Microstegium; species Microstegium vimineum. Next base: position 8,856,881 of record CM039127.1, read on the forward strand.
ATCCAAACACTTGTTCCAACAAAATTCCTATACTAATCATTTGTTTTGCACTTACAAACCTATAAAAATCCTAAATTTTTCCTATTCTTACGTTTGATCATTCTTGTGTTCCAAAGGATCCCTTAGTTGTCACCACAAACTCTAGTAGTGGTCGCCTAGCTACTCCACCTAGCTAGTACTCGTACACTGCAGAGCAGTAGTACAGTACAAGAGAAAGAGAGGCCGACGTGAGAGACGAGCGTCGATGTCTTTGGTCTTCGTGACCACGAAACGCTAGTCCCTAGCTTTTCTAACGTACTACTACCACTCGTATGGGTACCGGCTTTGCAGGCCAGGGCAGGGAGACCCGAAAGCCGAGCCAGCCGACAGCAGGGCTCCACGGCTCAGAGTGCGTACAAAGCCCAGCCCCGGCCTCCTCTGTAGCAGAGCCCACAGCACCGCTGGTCGCTCGCCTCAGGAAAAGCAGAGCGGCGTCTCCCCCGTCCACGTCTTGTCACCCTGTGGAGGCGTCTGTGTCGCCATTAAGGTGCTGCTAGTGCTAGCGGCAAGTACTCAGTAGCCTCTCATCACAAGCCAACAAAAGACACCCCCGGCCCTCACTGTTTGTTCACACGTACAGTGTTTGATCGGCTGCACCCTGTATCCCCGGGCCCGACGCACAGTACGTACCAGCCGCGGTCGCCAACGCGCGGGGGCTGCGGCCTCACCGGATCACCGGACCGTCGAAGCGAGAGCGCAGGTGCGGTTGCGGCACGGGGGAACAACAGGGACAGCGAGCGCTCTGCCTCGCTTGGTGCTGCCCCTGCCGCTGCATCTGTCCGTGTGGTCCGCCCGGACGCCATCCATTACTACAGTACACCGTAGTGCTTACAGTTACAGCAGCTGAAACCAAAAAAAAATCTACGTAAACATGTTCTTCGCTTACCTGAGCACGTGGCGAGGCGGCGGTCGCTGGAGCTGCTCAGATCACAATCACATGCCCGTACTTTTCAAGTGCCCAGTGGAGCTAGCAGTACTACTAGCGGACTAGCGGCTGCAGGAGCGATGGAGCAGTATCGTGTTTTGATTGGTGTAGTTTTCACCGCGCCGGTCCGGCTGTCCGCCACTGGTCCCGGCCGGCGCACAGGGTAGCGCAGCGCAGCAGGAGGGGCTCGTGACACAGGTCGAATCGGGACGACGACGACGCATGGAGGCAATGGTGAATAGTACGCGGGCGATCCGCGGGGACGGAAACACGAACAGCCTACTGTACAGCCTCAGCCGAGGTCGGCGGGTCCCCAGCCACAGCCAGGCGCGATGGCAGCGGGCCATGTGGAGGAGACGATCGAGCCACACCTGCATTGCACTGCACGCAGCAGCTCTGACTCTGACTCTGACTCTGACCCACACACGCCCGATAAAAGCGAGGAGAAAGCTATGGTGGGACGTTTCGGCATCACTCCCTGCCGTGTTGCCAGGCCTACGGGCCACTCCTCACTCGCTCTCCTGGCAGCTCACACTGCTCAGCCTACTGCGCCCCCACCTCCACGGCCTCGCCCTGCCACCCGTTTCCATCGGTACTCCTCCTACGACGTCTGACCGCTCTGGCGACTGGGAGGACCAGCATCGCATTACAGTATTCCTACAGTGGTCAGTAGAGAAAGAGAGAGAGACGAGGCGATCGATCTCTACTCGCATCGCATGAGTACGTGTGGCTCTGGCATTGGTGGCTGCCTGTTTACTGCTGCTATCTGGCGCACGTTGTTTCTTGTTTGTACACTGGAGCGGTGTGGCACGCGGCAGCCGCAGCGACAGCACCATCAAATTTGGAAGCGGCGTGGCCTGGGCCCAGCGACAGGGAGGCAGCCGAGTCAATAGTCACACGTCTTGCACGGGGGAGCTATAATACTACTACCAGCCACTATATACGTGAGAAAATTTCTTCATTGCCATCAAAAGCTATACTAATCCTTTCATTGCCATTCAAATCTATAAGTTCTCTTCATTGTCATTGATTTATAATTTTTATTCCCTTACATGCCATTACCGTTAGTTTTTTGTTGATCCATATATGTACTGCACACCAGCACACCGTTAAAACACACGAGGCCACCTCGTTTACTTCGTGCCCCATGCTATCATGCATGCAGTGACCGCCGACCGCACGCCTCGCCTCCCTTCGCTCGCCGCATGCATGTGCACCACGACCACGCGTCGTTGCCTGTCTCCTCAGTCCTCTCTCGCCGTCGCTGGTTACCCAGCGCTTGCAGCTCACGTGTGTCGTGAGTCGTGACCGCTCATCTGATGGGTTTGTAGTCCACGTTGATGCAGTGACCGCCGGACAACTCCAACTGTGCCAACCAACGCACTCGGCGGCCGGTCGAGCCATAGGCCAGATCGATAGACCGACGAGCGTGCCAGTGCGAGTCAATGTAGAACTTGCCAGTGCCAGAACGACGCCTCTTTTGGTAGCCGAGACGAACTCGCTGTTCCTCGCGGTGGGCACTGGCGAAGCGCTGCGTGATGAACCTGAACAGCAGCTCCGTCCACGTGCTGCGGCACCAACCCCGAGTCACTGCAGAACTTGTCCAGGCAATCCTCCCGGCCGTCGGCCCCATCCATCCAGCGCAACGACACCATACCCAACTCTCTGCACTGTGCTCCATCGTGACCACAAGACAGTCCAAGGACAAGGAGCGGCTTGCATCTGTTTCTGGGTAGTGGATTTTGGGACTGGGAGCAGAGGGCCGGGGGATATACTGGCAAATGCTCTTACCGTACCATGCGCCGCTGCCTCACTCGACATCTCATGCAAGGGGGCGCGCATAGACATCAGGCTGGGTGACGACATGCGCCAGTCCGCCACAAGTGCCGAGCGCCGGCGCCGGTGCGTCGTGCCTCGTTCGTCGCACGGTGCCCTCTGGACCAGACGTCGGGATGGATCGGCACCTCGGCCACATGCGCTCGCTGATCGTGTCCTTGGAGCGGATCCCGGCCGGAGCAAGACGCGTGTGTGGTCGAGCAACGACGTCAGGAGCCGCCAGCGCCCGTTGCCCAGAAGCAACTCCGTGGAAGAAAAATCTAAACGGATGGCAAAAGAAGACATATTTTCTGATGGTAATAAAGGAATCATTATAAGTTTCAATGGCAATAAAGGGATTTTCTCTGTATTCGAACCCTACAAAGCAGTCGTAACTTTTTCTATATTTATCTCTGCTTTCACCCTCACTTTGGTGCGTTTCGCCAACAGCCAACATGTAATGGTACTCTACTACTTTCACCCCACCTGAGAGTTTGAAGTGAATCTACCCATATTCGTGTGAAGCGTTGCGTTGCGTGCACGTGACTGTTGTTGACTCACTCGAGCGTTTCGCGAACAATTATTTTATACTCCGCCGGTTTAAATTATAGTAAGTCGTTACAGTACAGTACTTTACTAAAAGCGCGACAAATCGGATCGTCGTCTCAACAATGATTTGACGAAGCACACCGGAATCGGTGCGTGACGGCGTGTGGACCACGTCGGCGAGCCGACACGACCACTAATGGCGACGTGTCATGCCAACGCACGGACATTAAACTCGCGCTCAACCGCAACTAGAGGAATAGCGCGGCTGGCTGGTTTTGATTGAGCCAAAAAAAAAGAGGTCCTAAACTAAAACGCAAAAATGACCGAATGTAAGTAGTACCACTGCAGCCTTTTCTCAATGAGATTTTATTATAGTTTTATAGTCAAGAGAGAGTTTTATTAATTTTCAGAAAATTCTTCTAAAATATGATTTTATTAACACCTAGACATGAAATCCTTACTGAGAGTGGGTTTAGTGTGAGACTGAAAAATAATCTATTTTTAAGAAACCTTCTATTGTAAAAAAATGATTTCTAGCTAGCGTCCACTTGACTTTGGTAAACATGGAAACTCTATATGACTTTCTACAGAAACTATCTCAAAATTTCTAGGCTGTAATGGCCCTCCCCTCTTATATATTACTTAGGGATAGTCCCAAAAATATAAAGTATACTTCCTCCGTGCCTAAATAACTTGAATTAATTTTATATAAAAAATTATTAATATTTATGATACATATTTGATATCATTAGATATATTTTTTTATTTATTTTTTTAATATATTTATTTTAAAAAATAAATATTACACATATTTTGTATAAATCTAATCAACGTTATGACACGGAAACAAAAAAAATGACACTTAATAAGAGACGGAGGGAGTAAAACATGGTTTCTATACTTTGTGAAGTCACTTAGACATTATACGTAGTACTAGTACAAACCAATTTCCAAATGGATTTTTTTTTCAAAATATTTGTTTATCCACCAATCACGGGTCTTCTCTCTTATCAATTATCATCTACGATACCTACCTACTCCCTCCGTCCCAAAAAGAAGTCGTTATGGAATGCGTGTCGGTCAAACTTTCTCAACTTTAACTAAGTTTGTAGAAAATATGTGTAACATTTATATCTCTAAATAAATTAGTTAAAAAATTAGACTTAAAGATCTTTTCGATGATACTAATTACTTAATATAATTATTTATATATTTTAATATATAATTATCGGCATTTTAAAAACGTTGACTTTTCGGGAAGCGAGAATAACATCTATTTAGGGACAGAGGGAGTATGTTAAAATAGATGCATCCAGATCTAACTATTATTATGTGAGGTGGTGTAGTTTATATTAAAACTGACCGTAGATGACGTGGCTGTAGCATACGTACAGTGCTACAGGAGTGTAGTGTAGTCCATGGTCGTCGGAGGAGAAGAGAAGGGCAAGGGCGGGGAGACAGTAGCAGTGACAGGGACAGCGATACGCGCAAATGGCTACAGGTCTGAGTTGATAGTAATGTAACGGGCGCCCGGGCCGCAGGAGGTACGGACTGCATTGACACTTTGACGACGCCATAGCCCATAGCACAGAGGAGTACTGTACTCCAAACACTTAGGGCGCTTTTAGTTCCAAATTTTTTTGGCTTTTGGCTACTATAGCATTTTTGTTGTTATTTGATAAAAATTGTCTAATTATGGACTAATTAGGTTCGAAAGTTTCGTCTCGCAATTTCTCGATCAACTGTGTAATTAGTTTTTTTTTCGTCTACGTTTAGTACTCCATGCATGTGTCGCAAGATTCGATGTGACGGAAAATCTTGAAATTTTTTGGTTTTTTGGTGGAATCTAAACGGGGCCCTACGAGTACTGACCGTAAATACAAGTAACATCCAACGCGGTCAAGTATAGCAACAGAGTACTCTCTCCGTCCCAGTTTATTTGTACGTTTGGAGTTCAAACTTTTTCCCAAATTAAACGATCACGTAGCGGACGCGTGCAGTAGTGGCAGGAATCATCACAGTAGCGCAGCGCTAGTCAGTCATCCGTATATGCCTTCAGTCATGTACAACATCAGCGTGTCCGACCAAAAAAAAGAGGCTCCATCCGCCCCTCCCAGAAGCTGCCCGTGGCATCCTGCCGTAATAAAATAACAACGGCTGCCAGTGAAATGATGTTTTCAGAGCTGCATCTCCCATCCACAGCCATTACACTTACTGACTTTAAAGGGTATTTTGGTAATTTTCTATCTATCTTGGTTAATATTTCTCTGTGTATAATAAGTGTGTATGGGCTACTGTACTGATCTACTACTAGAGTACTACAGTACCACTACATCTAATACTACCGTAAAGCGTTTATGAATGAATGAACGAACGAGTGGAGAGAGTATTAAACTTGAGCACAGTACATATGTTGATGTCACGTTTATCTTCTTCGACCCCGGCCGATAGGCACCCACAAGGAACAACACCTACACTACCGTTCCACCTGCCGCCTTCGTTCGTGTCCAAAGGGCAGGTGCGTCTACGTACAAGTCAGCCCGCTTGGCTTTTCTGTCGATTTAAATCCAGCCAGAACAGTGTTTTTCTCTCACAAGAAATCAGCCATCAGTGAATAATCCTACCGCAATAGTGTATAATTCTGTCAAACGAACAAGCCAACTATACCAGTTGTACAGTACTCGCTGGAAGAAATGCGAGTCGCAGTCGCATCGCTCAGTTACCGTACTACTACCCTCAGTCCCGTAAAAAACCTAATTTTTTGACTTCAACGATTCATGTTTGACCGATCTGTCTTACTCAAAATATTTTAATAAAAATTATTTGTTTTATTATAATTTATTTTATTGTTAGATATCTTTTCATAATGCTATTTAGTTTATTATTTACATAAAAAATTTAAATAGGACGAATGGTAAAAAAAAAGTGGTAGAAGTTAAAGAATTGCGCTGTGAGACGGAGACAGTACCCAATAAAAAGACTATTGTACTCTTGCTGCTCTGCTCTGCTCTACAGTAGGAGTACTACAGTAGTGTACACTCTCTGTCCGCATCCATCCACGTCTCTGCGGCTCTGCCTCTGCGTGCGCCAGACATCACTGTGCGCGTCTCCCGCATCGTCCGCTCTCCTTTTCACCCTTCCCGCTAGCCCATCTCTCTCTCTTTTAACAGCTGCTGCGGCCAGCGGCAGGCAGGCCGGGGCCGGCACAAGCAGCGACCACCACACCGCTCGCTCCACGGTCGCCACCAAAGGCCCAGAACGCAGTGTTGATTTCTACTGGCACGGGCGTCGCACTCACGCACCTGCGTCTTTTCCGGCTGCCGCTGCTGGCTGCCTGGCTCACAGCCACAGTGACATCCACGAACCCCCAGCCCTTTCTGTCCTCGTCTCCCCTCCTTCTACCTCTACTAGCTGGATAGGTTTGCTGTGGGGAGTAGGAGTAGGAGCTGCTGCCTATAGCCTCGGCCTCCATAGCCCCCCCCCATTCATGGCCATTACCACGATGTGTCACCCCACCACACCGCCCTCTCCCACGCTGCCTCCCTGCTAACCCTCTCCTTTCTTTTGCCTTCTTGCCCTGCAGCCTCCTCCTCCTCCACCCCACCCTTCTCATTAATCACTTGTTGATAGCTCCCCCTGCCTCCTTCCCGCTCGCTCCCGGCGTGCCGCTAGCTCTCCTTCTCGTGCTTCGCGCCCGCGCCTCGCCCGGCGCCGCCCGCAGCAGCCAGCCATGGCGGGGATCGACCTGAACGACACGGTGGAGGAGGACGAGGAGGAGGCGGAGCCCGGCAACGCCTGCTCCCACTCCCTCTCCCAGCAGAGCCGGACGAGCTCCGCGGCCACCACGCCCCCGCCGCAGCCCCAGCCGAGGCCGGGCGCCGCGGTGTGCCTCGAGCTCTGGCACGCCTGCGCCGGCCCCGTCGCGCCGCTGCCAAGGAAAGGCAGCGTCGTCGTGTACCTCCCGCAGGGACACCTCGAGCACCTCGGCGACGCTTCCGCAGGAGGCGCGCCGGGACCCGCCGCCGCGCTGCCGCCCCACGTCTTCTGCCGCGTCGTCGACGTCACTCTCCATGTGCGTGCGTCCGCCGGTTCCTCTGCTCCCCGCGCGAGCTCCTCTCCTCAATGTGTGTGTGCGCGTGCGGGAGTGGATTGCCCGTGCGTGCCGGTGTGCGGCTTCCATTGATTGACCTTGTCGTCCTGTTGCGCTGGTTCGTTGCAGGCGGACGCGTCCACGGACGAGGTGTACGCCCAGCTCGCGCTCATCGCCGAGAACGAGGTGAGCCAGCGGAAGCTATACAGTGCTCCAGCGGCATTTGGATTCGGTCTTGGTTTCTCCGCGCGTCGCGTCCAACAAGATGAGATTTTTCGGCTGATTCGTGTGTTGCTTTGTTTCTGTGTTGCTTTGTTCCGACGCGTCGTGCAGGATGTCGCGAGGCGGCTGCGCGGAGGGTCCGAGGACGGGAGCGCCGGCGGGGGAGACGGCGACGACGGGGAGACCGTGAAGCAGCGGTTCTCGCGGATGCCACACATGTTCTGCAAGACGCTCACGGCCTCCGACACCAGCACGCACGGCGGCTTCTCCGTGCCGCGCCGCGCCGCCGAGGACTGCTTCCCGCCTCTGGTTCGCTTGGAAAGCTTCGATCTTTTGGGTGCCTGGTTGGTTGGTGCTCTCAGCTGCGATTCTGAATCATCTGCTCTTGGGCCCGTGCAGGATTACAGCCAGCAGCGGCCGTCGCAGGAGCTTGTCGCCAAGGATTTGCACGGAACAGAGTGGAGGTTCCGCCACATTTATCGAGGTACATGAACAAATACTGAGAGATTTGAGCCGTGCTCGTATACCTATGGAGTATTCCTCAGCAGGCTTCTGTACTTGTTAACCCTGAATCATTCAGTATCAGTGAATGATGTTGAATGGTTGCACTTCAATCGGTGATAAATGTTTTATAGGACTTGCGTTTCTTGTTTGGATTTTGAGCAATTGGGAATGTTCATCTTTGCTCACTTAAGACCAGGATTTGCAGTCTTCCTTTTGCTATATATATATGTCACCATTATACGATCAGAACCATTAATTATTACATGTTGAGGGTTGTACAAACTATTCCAATGTTTCCTGCTCTCTGCATTGTTATCTTGTGTGCTATGCTCAGCATTTCTCATGTCACTGGTTAGTTATTGCAGTTGTACTTAAAATTTACCGTTTTGCTCATGAAAATCATCTGAATTTTTCCTCGGAAAGCTATGGTCCCCTTTTAAGGAATGTAAAGGACAAACATGAGAAGTTATGTCATGTGTGTGGTCCTTGATTTCTGATGAATCTGCATCTGAATGTGATGCAGGCCAGCCCCGCAGGCACCTTTTAACCACTGGATGGAGTGCATTTGTCAACAAGAAGAAGCTTGTCTCAGGGGACGCAGTACTGTTTTTGAGGTAGGCCACTGCTAACATGCAGATAATTATCACATGTTGGTGTTGGTCCTTTCTAAGGATTCCTCATAATTTTCAGGGGTGATGATGGGGAGCTAAGACTTGGAGTGCGCCGTGCAGCTCAGCTAAAACATGGATCTGCTTTTCCAGCTCTTTATAATCAGTGTTCAAATCTTGGTTCACTAGCTAAAGTAGCACATGCTGTGGCCACAAAAAGTGTGTTCCACATCTACTACAACCCCAGGTGATGATGAATATAGCTGTTTCTCTTTAATGCTTTGCATGTCATGTTGATGCTCATCTTTGACATGATATGAAGTAGAATCTGCTTTTTAGCTACAATGCAATAACCATTTAGTGCTGGTCGATGAGGATTTGAAATCGAATGTGGCATCATTTCCTGAGCTGTTTCATGTTGCACAGCAAGTCCCATTACATAGTTTCATGTGCTAGCTATTACCATGGCATAATTTATCTTAGTAATTTAGGACTACTGATTTCCAACATTAAGTGATAGTATTGCTCTTTGAATTGATGTTGCCGCTTGCATTTGGGCCCTTTCAAAAAAAAAAATCTAGTTCCACAAATCATTTTTAGATATCATGACAAGTACACAAGTAGTGAATGACCTTTGGTTTTTATGTATCTGTGTGTGCAATTTTACCTTCTTGGACCCTGATGTGGTAAGTTAGCAAGTATAAATATTGTGTAAAAAATGAAAATATACATCAGCTTTGCTGCAAGCCTTACCTTTTTATCTACCAACAATTATGGCCCTGATGGCAATTACTGCTTTCCAAAAACCTTACAGATTAAGCCAATCTGAATTCATTATACCATATTCGAAGTTTATGAAGAGCTTCAGTCAACAATTTTCTGCTGGTTTGAGGTTCAAAATGAGATATGAGAGTGATGATGCTTCTGAAAGAAGGTTGGTGTGCTCCAAAAGTTGTTCTCATCTTTCACAGATTTATGATGGTTGACAAATGAGAGTATTATGCAGATGCACAGGGATCATAGCAGGAATTGGTGATGCTGACCCCATGTGGCGTGGTTCGAAGTGGAAATGTTTGATGGTATGTTGCCTTTTTAAGTTTTAATCCTTCACTTTCTGTATAACTTTTGAGGTGGTAAATTAGTTGCATATGAAATTAACACATGTTAGACATATTATAGAATACAACCTGTATCCTTATACAGGACACTAGGCATTTGCATCTTGTAGTTGCCTTCACCACCTATTTGCACTGTTTGCTTGCTAAAAATTCAAAAAGCAATCTTGCACATCTATCCAGTAATACAATGCAGAACAACTGTTTAAGATTGCAATAGACAGCCTACCATGCACCCTGTGCTCCTTGAGCTCTCTATTTGATGTAGAAGGTTGATTGTAATGACACTAATTTTTACGCAAGTTGTTTCAGAGCACATTCTTTGATGAGCATCAGTTTAGATGCATGTTGTGTCTTTATCTAAAAAGGAGGTGTGCCTTGTGCCAGCCTGGTTCCCTTGATCGCGGGTGTGTGTTGTGTGTGTGTTGGGGGGGGGGGGGGGGGGGGGACTACTAAGTAAATTGCTATTGTTAAAGTATGAAATGTAAATGGAATAATAGAATTGGTAGAACTTGTGTTGCATTGATCTGATCATGGTAATATATACATGGTGAAGTAGTTTGGTGAAAGGGTGTCTTGTCCCGTAAGGGTAAGCCAATCATTTCCACTCTCTGTGCCAAAGGACATGCCCCTTTGGTGGCTATGGTACCACCCAACACAATTACTAGTGCCTACTCTAATCTTGATGAGATCACTCCTGAAGAGGTGTCTATTTGTAGAGGCATCTTGAAGAAGTGTATATTTGGAGAGGCACCTATTTCACAACATAAATAAGTTTATATCAGTTTGGTTTCGTATTACCCTGAGTGCACATTGTGGGAGCACATGATACTCCCTTGACTTAGTAAGCCAGGTCTAAATTGCTGCAATCTTAAATCTCTTGATGGCCTTTCACCTTACATACTTTTTTATATTAACCAATGATTCATATTTGCAGGTACGATGGGATGATGATGTTGATTTTCGTCGACAGAACAGGATTTCTCCTTGGGAGATTGAGCTGACTAGTTCAGTTTCAGGATCCCATATGTCTGCACCAAATGCAAAGAGACTGAAACCATGTCTTCCCAATGTTAATCCAGACTACCTAGTTCCAAGTATGTCTGTTCTCCACACCCGCCCACTTAATGATTATGTTTTATGTTGTTGTATTCATGAGTATTATTTCCATTTTGGTAGATGGAAGTGGTTGTCCTGATTTTGTGGAATCTGCCCAATTCCACAAGGTCTTGCAAGGTCAAGAATTATTGGGTTATAGAACTCAGGACAATGCTGCAGTTGCAACTTCTCAGCCATGTGAAGCAAGGAACATGCAGTACATTGATGAGCGAAGTTGCTCAAATAATGTGAGTAGCAGTATCCCAGGGTTTCCAAGAATTGGTGTCAGAACACCACTAGGAAACCCTAGGTTTTCCTACCATTGCTCAGGCTTTGGGGAGTCTCCAAGATTCCAAAAGGTCTTGCAAGGTCAAGAAGTATTTCATCCCTACCGAGGAACTCTAGTCGATGCAAGTTTGAGAAATAGTGGCTTTCATCAGCAAGATGGTCCTCATGTGCCTACTCAAGCGAATAAGTGGCATGCACAGCTTCATGGATGTGCTTTTCGTGGGCCACAAGCACCAGCTATTCCATCTCAATCCTCATCTCCACCATCTGTCCTAATGTTTCAACGAGATAATCCAAGGATGTCCCCGTTTGAATTTGGGCATTGTCACTTGGATAAGAATGAGGATAGACGTGCAATGTTTGGCCATGCTGGAGGTTTGCGAAGAACTGAGGATACGATGATGCTCCAGGCTCATCATGTTTCTGGAGGAACAGGAAGTAGAGATATGGCCATTGAGAAATTTCTCCCCACTGTTGGTGTTGCTGTTGGAAAGGATGGATCAGACAACAGGGAAGTTAGCAAAAATAGTTGCAAAATATTTGGCATCTCTTTGACTGAGAAGGTTCCAGCAATCAAAGAAAAGGACTCTGGTGATACCAACTATCCACCCCCCTTCCTGTCTTTGAAGCAACAAGTGCCGAAATCGCTGGGCAACAGTTGTGCCACTGTGAGTGTTCTACACCCAGCATTACCTTGATGTCATTCAAGAGTAAACTTCCTTTTTAACTATAAAATCCGGCAGGTTCATGAGCAAAGGCCTGTTGGTGGTAGGGTGATTGACGTTTCAACAGTGGATATGATGATCTGATCAGTTAGTGAAATTTTCCTGGAGGTGAAGATATGCTAGTACCACTTTTGTCTTCATATTAGTCACACTCAAAGCATGTAAGTTGAATGTTCTTGTGCACATGCGCTTATTGTGGGGTTGTATTTTTGCAGGCTGTGTTGCATAGTGTGGATAGTCTCAGGTGGTTGATGATTTGGTGTCAAGAAGATGGATGGATTGAGTATGCTGATCAAACTTGTATCCTAGTTGTAGTTGTTAGAGCACTTTGTATGACAACCGTGAGTGCTCCATATTATCAGCATTTGTTGCTGCTTACAACTTTGCCTCTATGTTTATAAGCCGCATGCTATGGCAAACCCACTTATAGAGGGTTTGTTTGCATTGGCATAGTTCTAGACTACAAAGTATTATTATGAGAACAAATTTGCTCGGTGCCGCTTCATGCCTCTGACCCATATCTTTCTGACATTCAAGTGGGCATGTCGATCATAGTAGAGGCTATATGCAGGCAACAGGTGGCAATGTTCTGAGAGATTAGTTGTGCTACCTGTACTGGATGTCATGTTAAGAGCATTCTGGCAGCTCATTTGTCATGTACATGTCAACACTTGATTTGTTATCTTGTTTGAACAATTGCAGTTCATAGCCTTTGCACTTTGGAGCCATCCTCCTATAGCAAGAATGGTAGCAATCAATCCAATAGTAGGACAAAAACAGTTTGATAGAGTATAATATATATTGCCATAAAGTGCAGAATTAGTCTGCCAGCAACCAGCATTACTCCAATTTTAGGTTACTTCACCCAAACACTGAAATCACATTTGCCATGGAACAAATCAAAGTCATCAGATGCAGAACCCAACAAGGCAAGATTGCATCCTGAGTCCTGAACATGCTAAAAATCCTCCTACTACAGAATCCAACAAGACAGTGGTATCCTGAAGAACATAATAAATTCTATCCTCCTAATAATAACGGCTGCCACCATCCTTTCACGAGGCCTTCATCACTCCTCGTCTTCGTCAATTAGATCGGTCCAGTCATCTATGTTTGTAGCATTTGGAGCACCGGTATCTGATGAACGCAGCTCTTCGATTTCAATACGGAGGAGAGGATCACAGATAACCTTCCCTCTTTCTAGGACTCTAGGACAGCCTGATTGATGAAGGAAATACAAAGTGAGGGCCTCATGAAAAGGAAGCACCAAGGAATGGCCAGGGAGCAATGATATACCTGCAATAGGGCACTGTGGTGGTTTTTTGGTCCTTATATATTGCATTACTGGGTCCTTTTCATATATGTGCTCGCAATCCACACTGCATAGAAAATTATAATCAGTTCAGTAAGAGCAATGAATTATATCTACATGTATACTGAACAGATAACATTTTAAATGCCTAAGTACAACCCCTGTTTGAAATTATACTAGTTCTATAACTTTTATTCATTTTTTAGAAAAATATGGTATATCAGTTACGAATTCAAAATGCATTATCAAGACATATTGCATGAAGAATTTAATGAAACTATTTGATTTAGGAGACCACTAATTGCAGATGTTAATGCTTTTTAAAAACTTGGTCAAAGTTAGATACATTTGATTAGGACAAAGCTAAAGTGAACTATTATAATTTGTAACAGAGGAAGTAGTAACTAGCAATCCCCTTAATTCAGTAGAATAAATGTTAATCCATCTGTCCATCTGTACAAGACATGTCTATTTTCATTACAGAAAGCCATTGACAAAAAAAAAACATTATTAATGCATAACTTTTGTGACACAAAATTGATCCAACTATATTCATATAACAAATTTCATGATTTGTATCACATAATTGAAAAACCAATGGATTAGTTGTCAGTCAAATCCTTATAATAAGGGGAAAAAAAGTATGTCATGGAGTAATAGCCAATTGGGGATTTATCAGCCAAATTGGACAAGGTTGTATCGAAGTATATCATCGCGACAGAAAGGAAATTATAACTTTTGGGCTGTCTCTAAGTAATTCAGGTTGCCAGAAAGGGTTGTACAAGTAGCACTAGATATCTGGCGTAAAAAAACTGTTACACTATTAACAATGGCAAACTAGTAGCTCCATCAGGGAGACAGGGAGCTGAGAACAAATCATTATGCTGACATGAATGCCAAATGAGGCCAGGAAAATCCAGATTTCAGTTAAGTCGCCTAAAGGATACATGACCAACTCAACAAACATAATTCAAAGTGCTGTTGAAACATGTTGCTTCTGCCTACAATTTTCACTTCATCTCTATCAGTGGAAAATAATATTTTGAATGATCATTCTCATTTAGCATGACAGTTCTTAAAATATTCTGTTAATTTTACCAGGTTGAGCAATGTTCCGCTGAACCTTCACTAAGAATATTCAAAGAGATACAGAAGTACAGAGCTAGCACCCTATAGAATTATATTCTTACAGCAAGCCCCACCACCACTACCATATAGAGCTAAAAATTATATTCTTTGTGGGACATGATGAAGGAGATAGAATAGCATTACGGAGAGATTGAGTACCATCCAAGCGCGACGTGAAGTGAGCTTTCTACCGTGTAGAGAGACAGACAAGAGACGAGTTTCACAGAAAATAGCAGAGGCAGAGCTAGCACCGGACAGGTCACAAGTCTGTGCAGCACTTAGCTGAGCTCCACAGGTGGACTCGTTTGCCTTATTCTGTTTCTTGACTCAACTTGACATTGACAGCCGTATATATGGGCTAGCTTGTAATGCCCCAGCCCGACACGAAAACCTCATTTCCGCCTGCGAAATCGTCAGTCACCACTCATCACCACACTCAACGTCACCACTCTCCACTCTCCACTCACCACTCACCACTCACCACTCCACTGGCCATTGACGCATACGAGAGCTAGCCACCGCCGGCAGCCAGGCAGCCATGGATGTCTCGTCACCGGAGCATGACTCCGCCTTCTCCGACGACGGAGCTTGCTCGGGCTCGTCACCTTTCTGGGCGAAGAAGGTGGAGGAGATCCAGTCCGACCACACCTGCGAGAAGACTCTGCTGATCATGTGCCGCAGCTACGGCATCCGCGAGGAGGATTACAAGCCGCTGTGCGCCCAGGCCGGGCGAGGCCCCTGCTGGACGCCGCCGCCGGAGCAAGCCTCCAACGCCCTCTGCGTCTTCGACGACATGCTCCACGCCGGCGTCCGGTTTCCCCTCCACAAGTTCTACAACAAGGTGCTGACACACTTCAGCCTCGCGCCGAGCCAGCTCTCTCCAAACGCGTGGCGTTTCTTGGCTGGCTTCGTGCTGCTGTGTGACGGCGTCGGCGTCCGGCCAATGGCTACCGTTTTTCGGTACTACTTCAAGCTGTGTGCCCACGGCGGCAATCACCGGGGGTTTTACCACTTCGAGCCCCGCTCTTCTTCCAACAGCCATGACCGCCGCCTGTTCAAGATCAATGGAAAGTTTCCCTACAATTCTGGGTGGAAGAAGAGGTTATTCTTTCTCGAGTTCAACAAACCTTGGGGATGCCCCAGAGAGTGGGGAATGCCTACAGCGGAAGCTTTCGCCAAGCTGGAGCTTACAGAGGTCGCGAGGATGGCCATCGGCAAGCTGGATGCTGAGAAAGCAAAGAGGGACATACATCTCCTGGATCTCCTTGACAAGTCCCGGTACCAGAACAGCTTCCCCGTTCTCCCTCCGCTGCCGACGCCGACGCAGTTGAAATCGGAAGACAGCCATGGCGATGCTGCAACAACAAGCACACACCCACACCCACCCAAGAGGGTGTGTCTGTCTCCTTCTCCAATCAGCATCATGGGAGGAAGAGGAACTCCTCCACGTCAGCCGCTGACCGTAGTATCCATGGCGCCATCGGCACCAGGTTATCCTCCAGTTCGAGTGGGATCGTCCAGCTGGGCCGGCGACGGCAACGACGACGATGGTGGCGATCTCTCTATGTCGTAGATGGTGTGCAAGCTGATACAGGATGGCGAGGCGGAGCTACGCGGGTGGAGAGAGCCGAACGCGCCGATGAAGTCTCCCGACTCCAGAACGACGTCACCCAGCTCACGGAGAAGCTCGAGATGGAGAAAGACAAGAACATGGCCGAGGCCCGCCGGTTCACGGAGGACCTTGAGACGGCCAAAGCTGAGCACGCCAAGGCGCTCAGGACCAAGGTTGAGCAGCTCGTCAAGGAGCGTGAGGCGGCGGAATCCGATCACAGACTCAAGGTCCACGATCTGATGGAGGATTTCCAGGTGGAGAAAGATAAGCGCGTGGCCATGGATCGGCAGTTCAGAGAGGAGCTCGAAGCCGCGCGAGGTCAGCACGCGGCACAGGTCCGGCAACTGCAACAGGCGCACGCGGCCGAGATGAACGCCACCAGGCAAGAGTACCAGCTCAAGGTCATCAACGCTGAGCACATGAGCACCACCGTGATCGGGGAGTTGCTGAGCGAGAGGTACGCCAAGGGGTTGAGGGACATGCGGGACCTCGCGCTCATGGTGTGCCCGGACGCCGACCCCGTGCAGCTCACGCCCGAGGCGCTTATATTTATGCCCGTCCCTCCAGCATCTCCTCTTCGAGCGCCCGTGGATGTGGATCATCAGTGACGAGATCCTGTGATCGACCTGCATCATTTAACTTGTGTAAGCTGGCTTCCTATATATATATATATATATATATATATATATATATATATATTACCAGTATTATCTAACGCTTTGCTCACTCAACTGATGCTCTCATTGTCAATCTTCAGTGGAACAAGAAGCGCATCAGGAGGCTGAAGACTGCGCAGATGGTGGTGGTGGTGGCGTGCTTGAGCACATACATTTTTTCGTGTGCATTTATTCATGAAGAGATGTCAACCTGGTCATGCTCTCTCACCAATTGCTATCCATCGAATGGCTTCTCTCGGATGCACTTCAGTAGTAGACCAGTTATCGTGGTTTTTAGCTAGTTAAACTTGAATTCATAGTTTGCACTAAGACAAATCAGTGAGAACCTATTATGATTATGTTGGAGTTTTATCTACTGCTAATATCTACCTGCCTATTAAGTAATTCATGTGTTTGTTTGTGTTGTGCTTTGTTGGGCTTGTCTGCTTATTGGCGTTGCTTGTGTTTGTTTGTGCTGCGCTGCTTCGTATGTGACTTGTTGAAGAGCAGAGCACCACCTATTGGTATTGGTTTGCTTCAGCACAGTGAGGCTGAGTTCTGAGTAGTACACCAAATTCCGTTATATGGTATGTTTGTATTGCTTAGATGGTTTAGTGCTTCATGATCTGTAATCTTGTTATGCTCCTTCGAGGAAGGGATATACAATCTGAAATTGCTTGCAGCTGATGGATAGTTATGCTCCCACCTTATTGTAAATTGTAGCCATGCAAATGGGATTCCGGAGGAGATGCAAACTGCTTTGGCTTCTCACATTGCAGCTGGTAAATTGGTCCCAGATTGTACAAATAGCAGCAATGCTCTTAACAATACCTGCAGAAGTCGTTAGACTTGGTCAACATGATTATCTCGAGTGAATTTGACATGGACTGAAAGTTTCAGATTAAGAACACAGAGTTCAGAGAAAGTTTTGGAACAGATGAAGATAGACATAAATGTCAGTCTTTGATAGGCTAATGTACCGAGTTTGTTAAGTATAAAAGTTCATCAAGTTTATTTTCTGAATAATCAGATTAAAAAACATATGGTCTTACCCAAGCCATGGAATCGGCATGCAATAGGACCACATTTTATTACCTATTAATGAAGGGTTCCCATTAATGAAATAACAGTCCTCCAGCGTGTTCAAGAAGAAAAAAACATATGGTGGTAATTGGCCTGACTTTAGTGTATACTATCTCAAAGGACCGAGTGTAACATTTGCAAAGAAACTTCATAAACTCTCATCCCAGAAATTTAGGAAAGAGGAAGAAAAGATAAGTACAAAACAAACAGAGAAAATAGATTTTAGAAAGAAAAGACATGACAATGAAGTCCATCCAACTTAGCTGTGTTAAGCATTAACTTATTAGAATGCCTGACTCCGTCTGAATTCATATCAACGTTCATGGTGGAGGAATAAAAATAGCAGGAAGCTAGTTAGTTGGATTAGCTGCCTTAACTCCAGGTATCTTGCAGGTGTTGCACATTGAGATATAATATATTTTGTAAAAGCCATTTGTCCATTTGGGCTAACCACATGCACGACATTATCGCAATAATAATGATTTCCATTGCAGCATGCAAATAACCATGTTGCAGGAGGTATACATCCATCGTCTGGCACTGCTGTCTGTTATGTACATTTTACTCCGTGCGCCCGAGGTCCTCCAACCGCCGCCGCTCTGAAAGCATGCAGTACTTCCCCGCCAACACCTCTTTCTCACTAGAGTTGCCGTTGCGACACCGCCTCTTTACAGTCTTGACCCAATGCTTGCAGTCCAGGCGAGTGGCTGCGAACCTTGACCTCCGTGGTGTCACTACATAAATCATGGGTTAGAAAACTAATGAACGTGTTAAACGGAATATAGATCAAAATATGCTGAACATGTCACCCATCACCTATAAAAGAGTTTGTGGGCCTAAAAGGACAACAATGGGTCCTCCCTGGTCGCTGATCATGTCACCCATCACCTCCCGGAAGGCAACGTTCCAATTTCCTGGTGGCAATCAATCCAATAGTAGGACAAAAACAGTTTGATAGAGTATAATATATATTGCCATAAAGCGCAGAATTAGTCTGCCAGCAACCAGCATTACTCCAATGTTAGGTTACTTCACCCAAACACTGAAGTCACATTTGCCATGGAACATATCAAAGTCATCAGATGCAGAACCCAACAAAACAAGAGTACATCCTGAGTCCTGAACATACTAAAAATCCTCCTACTACAGAATCCAACAAGACAGTGGTATCCTGAAGAACATACTAAACTCTATCCTCCTAATAATAACGGCTGACACCATCCTTTCACCAGGCCTTCCTCACTCCTCGTCTTCGTCAATTAGATCGGTCAAGTCATCTATGTTTGTAGCATTTGGAGCACCGGTCTCTGATGAATGCAGCTCTTCGATTTCAATACGGAGGAGGGGATCACAGATAACCTTCCCTCTTTCTAGGACTCTAGGACAGCCTGATTGATGAAGAAAATAAAAAGTGAGGGCCTCGTGAAAAGGAAGCACCAAGGAATGGCCAGGGAGCAATGATATACCTGCAATAGGGCACTGTGGTGGTTTTTTGGTCCTAATATATTGCATTACTGGGTCCTTTTCATATATGTGCTTGCAATCCACACTGCATAGAAAATTATCATCAGTTCAGTAAGAGCAATGAATTATATCTACATGTATACTGAACAGATAGCATTTTAATGCCTAAGTACAACCCCCGTTTCAAATTATAGTTCTATAATTTTGATTCAATTTTTAGAAAAATATGGTATATCAATTACGAATTCAAAATGCATTATCAAGACATATTACATGGAGAATTTAATCAAACTATTTGATTTAGGAGACCACTAATTGCATATGTTAATGCTTTTTTAAAAACTTGGTCAAAGTTAGATACATTTGATTTAGGACAAAGCTAAAGTGAACTATAATTTGTAACAGAGGAAGTAGTAACTAGCAATCCCCTTAATTCAGTAGAACAAATGTTAATCAATCTGTTCATCTGTACAAGACATATCTATTTTCATTACGGAAAGCCTTTGACAAAAAAAAAAAACATTATTAATGCATAACTTTTGTGACACAAAATTGATCCAACTATATTCATATAAAAAATTCATGATTTGTATCACATAAATGAAAAACCAATGGATTAATTGTCAGTCAAATCCTTATAATAAAGAAACAAGGTATGTCATGGAGTAATAACCAATTATAATCGTGACAAAGGAAATTATAACTTTTGGGCTGTCTCAAAGTAATCTAGGTTGCCACAAAGGGTTGTACAAGTAGCACTAGATCTCTGGCGTAAACAAACTGTTACACCATTAACAATGGCAAACTAGTAGCTCCATCAGGGAGACAGGGAGCTGAGAACAAATCATTCTGCTGACATGAATGCCAAATGAGGCCAGGAAAATCCAGATTTCAGTAAAGTCGCCTAAAGAATAGAGGACCAACTCAACAAACATAATTCAAAGTGCTGTTGAAACATGTTGCTTGTGCCTACAATTTTCGCTCCATCTTTATCAGTGGAAAATAATATTGTGAATGGTCGTTCTCATTTAGCATGACAGTTCTTAAAATATTCTGTTAATTTTACCAGGTTGAACAGTGTTCCGCTCAACCTCTCTAAGAATATTCAAAGACATACAGAAGTACAGAACGGAATTATACTCATACCAGCGGACTGGATCTATCAATTCAATCACGGGCTTTCCAGTTAATGGGCATGTGACATTTAAGATGCTCATCTGAGTGCTAGTCATGACAATGTCCTCCTGTTCCTCACCAGGCATAGGTTGACCAGCATGGTGAACATTCTGCAGGGGGACAAAACAAAAGACAACAGAAGATAAGACATTTTGCGAAATTACACAACCATGCATATCATTTCTGTTTCCATATTCACTATTAGCTATTGTAATCATACTTGAGCACCTAGATAATGCAGGGAGCACAGGTACAATGCATATATAATCCTGAAAGATCATCACATGACCATTTAGCATGCTACTCTGTAAAACATACCCAGACAGACTCCTTGAACTGCCGGAAGAGTTGGTGGTTCTGTTGTGATGCTGATGACGCTCCCTTAATCTTGCTAACCTCCACTTCAATCAATGTTTTGAAATCCGTTGGCTTCGAGTGGAGACCGAACCAAAACAACAAGGCCAAGAAGAGTCAGACATAATTACTCCAATTCAAACTCCCTAAATTGCTTCAATCCGGACGGCAGGCATCATTCTCACCTGATCAGACGGCTGGTACACTCCAGGCACCGCCTTAATCGCCTGGGCCATAGCCGCGCAGTCCTCGTACGAAGCCACCATCTCCAGAACCACCTCCTCAAGCTTCTTCACCTGAAATGAAAATATGCCCTTGCCGTTGGAGGTGTGACCGTGTGAGGGGTTTAGAGGTGAGGTCCGGTAGGGATTAAACAGTCGTGTTCGTTTGCCTTGTCGGACTTGCCGTCCTTCTCGAAGTCTACGGCGAGGGACTTCATGGCGCCGATAGCCTTCCGCATGTCCTGTGGGGAATCGACGGAGGGTTAGGGTTATGCGGGCGGCGGAGGCGGGGAAGCGGGGAAGAGAGGTGGGTGGCGGAGGGGTTTACCGCGACTAGGGTTTGCGCGTCCGACGAGGCGACCTCGGCGGTTGTGACGAGCTTCGTGGCCATCGACGACATCTCCGGCAATGTCTTTCGAACTCCCGTCCGTTCAACGAGAGCGCGGGTGGGAAGAAGAAGCAGCCTACAGAGTTTTTTTTTGTTTTGATGGAAAGCAGCCTACAGAGTTGAGACCGAGCTGGAAGACAGAGGACAAGCGTGTGTTGCGTTGGGCCGCATAGGCCTGAGTTGGGCTGTGGCCCGTTGTGCGGTGTCAGCCTGAGAGTGTTTTTTTTTTCTAGGATTCGCCGCAAATAGCAGGTCAATTAAGCTTATCACGCGACAAGCCGACAACAATTGCAGATCAGCTCAACGATTCAGGCCTAGAGAGGAAAGGGTGGTGGCGTTCATCTGCTGAATTTTCTTCAACCACGGGCAGCACTTTTTCAGCATAGATGAGGTTGCTGTCTTCTTCAGGTTCATTTTCTTTCATGTTGTCTGTCATCCAACAGACAACATCAGGAAACAGTTTTTCACGGGCATACGTTGAGTTTTCCTACGCCATCCTCGATTTCTTGCCCAACAATGTCTCTAGTTGCATGCAAATCTGTTTCACCAATGGGTTGTTCAGAGAGACTATTTCAGTATAACATGGAGAAAATAGGTTGTACTCATCGGTTCACAGGTACAACACTATGTTTCATATACAATAATAGTTAATAGGATGCAATGATACTCATTAGATCTTGTTAAGAACAAGCTGAAAGTACCAACAGTTTATAGCTTTATGAAACGTGATACTGGACTCAAACTTCTCATTGCCATATAATATAGTTTCATATGAACCTAAATATATGCGATGTTGAATTTGCTAAAGAGACAAAGTATTGAAAAATTGACCCTTTCATGCAAGTGTTCAGAAAGGGAATGAGCATTAACAACTTATATGATTTATTTAATTTCAAGATTCACATGTGGTAGTATTCATTTAACGGTTCGGTGATGAATTATCACTTATTCAAGGTTCTTGATGAATTGAAAATCAAGATGTATGTAATTCATGGAAAGACATTAAACAAGATAACAAACAAGTTTGATCAGAAACAAGATTAGAAAGTCACCATCTTCTTCAGTTTTGTCCCCTTTCTGCTTTGTTTCTAGCAAGAGCTTGTTCTATACTTCTAGCTAAGCCATTGCATTAGCAACCTAAAACAATTTAAAGGGGAAGAGAAAGGGACAATTAATGGGAGAGAGAGTGAGGGTAAAGAAGATCAATCTATTCCTTGAGTTCTCATCACAACAATCCTCCAAATAAATAGACCAACTGCTAACAACCTGATCTACAGCTTACAAAACAATCCTAATCCTAACAAACACTTAGCTGATAACCATGACCTGGCCAAGCTAGCCGCGCGCCACATCCTGGCCTAGCTTCGACCGCCTGCCATGCAAATCAGTTACCTTCCTATTGGTCTGCACTCCACACTAGTTCAGAATCAGACCATCCAAAGGGCCTAACCCAAATGAGGCATCTTAAACACCAAGACCGGAGGTGGCAGTGGTGTCGAGTTAAGCAAGTGGCAACAGAGGCGGCCTGAGCATGCCTATGGACAATCTTGGTAGTGATAGATAAACCAACTATGGACATTTCCTTCCTATGGTTCATTATTAAAGTATATATAAGAATAGAACATTAGCTTGGCCTTCCACCAGATACCAACATTTATCGTGAAACATGTTGTCAAGAGTGAGTACTGACCCCTCTCTAGTGACAGAGGTGCCCCGCACAGACGTATTGTTCGCAGAGGTGCCGCTACTCAATCAATGTTCATTGCTTTACGCGTCCTTCTACATGCCGACATCAAGCGTTGCTATCGAAGAGCAAAAGCTTGGGATCAAGCTGTCATAAGCTGATACAAATACAGAGTTAGACCGAGCTGGAAGACAGAAGACTCCTATCAAAAATTTATCTCACATACCAACTCAAGGGTAGGTATCAGGAACCACACGGAAAACTTGCTGATACTCAGTCACTTCATGAATACATTTATCTAAACATCTTTCATCAACGACATAATAGGTAAATACAAAAAGATCTGCATCGAACATGAACACAAGCGACACAATACCACACACACTACTCTTCCATTGCGTTATCTTCTGTCTGCTGCTGAACAACCTTGACCTTGATCTTTGTTTTCTCTGTGAGCTCGTTGCAAATAACCTTCTTCGGAAACATGCCGATGTCCTGATCCAGCTCCTCAGAAGAATCTTTCTCCATCTGCTTGCGTTTACCAGGTTTATGTCTGTCAAAAGATGTCCTCCATGTTAGACATGAAAATCCTTGCAAAATCAAACTGACAAGAAATTGGAGTGCAAGAACAAACCTGTTTGAAATGTGCTTCTCCAGACGGTCATGCCTAATCTTTGTAATAAGTGGGATGGCCTTCAGAGTTTGCTCCGTCAAATTGCGGTCATAGCGCTCAGGCCTGTTCCTCTTCCTCTCAAACTCAAAGGTTGCATCCTGGTAAATTTCAAAGAATATTAGTCATGGTTCGAATAGGAAGAGATATAACCTCCGACTATTACATGATATCAGAAACAACAAAGTGGTTACTAACCTGGGTCATGTCCTTGCCACGCAATTGCCTGTATGCTTTTGTCCACTTAACCTTACGAGGATTTCTCTTCATCTTAAAATTTTTGACACTTTGACCGGCAAAAGCGGAAGATCTGGCAAGAAGAAATATCCAATCACTCTTACAGGGTACCAACAAAATACGAAACAGAAAGTAAATTTACTTTTAAGAAAAATAAAAGCATATGCAAAAGAATTTTTCACCATAAACACTTTAACAGTCCAGAAAGAAGATGAATTCAAACATAATTATGCATGCTGGTAACAGTAAAAAACATACAAACAAATTTAGATAGATCTTAGTTTTCTTTAAAGTAAAATTAAATTACCTAGTCTACAGAACATTGAGTTATTGTAAGCATTAAGCCATAATTCCATATATAGGTAGATTCTGAATCTGAAATTAAACAGAGTAAAATACAGTCTAGTGCTCTGTTTGACGCTATACAGTATTAAATTCAATGACTTACTACATCCATCAAGAAACAACAACAGGAGTAGGGAAAACCCCATTTGACAAAGAGCAAAGAACTCTTATGCCAAACTGTCTCACAAAGAAAGCAGGTAAGGAGTTATAGCTGGTAGTCCCTACATTGTAAAAGTTAAGGCATTGATGGATTTCGAGGCATGGCCTCAAAAAATAGATATTGACTCTTAATTTCTTACAATGCACTGCTTGCAGAAACAAAATTATAACCATATTGAAATACATTCAAACATGAATCAAATTATATCATTTTCAGCACCAACAAAATAAAAAAACTGTTGAGGCTAATTGTTGGTTGAAGATTACAAAGTACGGTTTAATGCGCACGAGCCTGAGCCTTTATGAAGTGCAGGGAATAGCTAAAACCACAAATCAAAGCTGCGGTTACCATGCATGTAAGCTGCAGCTTCTAAGCCAAATAATTAGGTCATGTTCCTCAAGTGAAGACCAGATTTTGGTTCTAACATCTTTTTATGCCGTGTTCAGTCCTTACAACAACACAATTCTATGCATTAAGTAATGCCATGCTATGTGATTTACATTGACATCTAATTAGGAACATTTTTTTTCCTAGTAACATATCTAAGCAGGTGACACAGACACCATTTGCCTAATTTTCTGTTTGACTCCCACACAAACAAGATATCACCATTATCAGCATTATCAGCTCACCCCTAAACTTCCTTTTTAATAGAAGGTTAATTTCATAATAAATGGACTCGAAAAAGAAAAGGGCAAAAGGTTCTCTAAGTTGCTTAGCAGTTCTACAGCAGAAGGAACTGCTAAGGAGCCAGTTCTTGACAGGAAGACACAACAATCCATTATTATTTATATATTTACACTAGCTCACCAGTCATATGCAAACCGTAAGATTTTTATAGAAATCATATTTCCATTAACCTGTAGTGCTGGACATATCTCCGGAGACAGCATCAGATAAAAAAAATATACGATTGGGCAACAGAAACTAACACGGCCCCCAAATATAATCCAGGCAAGTAATTGATTCAACACAATAAGCTAACAGTTTGGATTCATCAAACACGGAAAGCTACGGATGGAAGAAGAAGAAGAAGAGAAGCACCTTGGCATCGTTGCGGACAAACTGGATTCCATGGCCGGGGTAAATGGTGGAGGAGCAGAACCAGCACTTCTCTAACCTCATGGTGCCGCCTTCCTTGGTGCCGTCCTACGGGGAACCTGATCAGCAGAAAAAGAACTGGTTTAATGATACGAGACTGCAGGCTGGCGGCGGGCGGGCGGCCGGCCGGCCGGCCGGCGTGCGGCGCTGGGCGCGCGGGCGACTCGCAAGCGGCGGAGGGCGCGCGCAGCTGCCCGACTGCGGCCGCTAGGGTTTGCACGACGGGGGTGGGTGGAGTTGTGGAGACCGGGGCTTATGTTGCTCACATGGTGTGCCGTAACTTTGGGCTGCCCCCTTGGGCCAGGCCGATACCGCAACGTGTTGCTGAGGCGGTGAGGTGTAGGCTAATTCTGCTATTTGTTCGGTAGACCACTCCCTGAAAGGTACGGAAAAACCGAGTACCGAATACTTTGCCGGTTTAGTCAGGAGTTAAATTATTTTTATTATTGCAAAAAAGTCATAGAGAAAAATATCAATGTTATTACACAAATTATAGGAAACTATGTTACAGGTAAATTGGATTGTGTTGATTTGAGATCATGAATATTGACAAAGTTTCTATAATTTTAATCAAAATTATAACAGGTTAAATTTATCTGAATTATAATGATTTTATGTACGAAATAGTATTAATTTAAACAAACACATAACTGATTTCAATAATTTTTTATTAAACATGTTTGGTTTGATTAATTGTTAGGTAGTTTTAACCTAGACCAAATTGCAGTTAGAGTAAGGGAAGCAGCGGAAAATATATGGTGAACCCTAGGTAAGGAGTCACAAAACCTAGGATGCGTGAATCTAGCTTATGCTTAGTAGATCGATATACGTTAGAAGTCACATATTCTCCATATCATGAAGTGTCATGTATGATTTTTGTTGATGTGGAGAAAAGATAGAGGTGAAAGAAAAGGAGGTTGTTGTTTTGCGAAAAAAAAACACCTCATGAGCTCAAATTTAGGACTATGAGACTATTATTTGTAGCATGTATGTTTTTGTTACCATGTCACTCACAAGTTAGACAACTATTTTATATATTACTCCGTATATCTATTAAATTGCCTTAAAAATTATGTGCCACTATATGAAATTGTCTGACATAACATCAATATACTTGTCCTTATAGTGAAAAGCAACACATGCCCGCGGGTGGGATTTATGTTTGAGAGTTTCCTCAATTGTGCATTTTTCTCGAAACTCCTATCACAAAGTACACGTGAGGAAATTTGATCTGATATGCTCAGCTTGACAGAGATTTTATTTTTCACGCCAAGGCCGACCCACATTGGGCAAGAAACGAGTTGCCCTTGTTTGCAGGCTCGGCCCAAACCCGTCCTGGCTTTTTTTTTTTTTTTTTGGCTCAGGTCCAATCACAAGGTATAGCTGGTTAAGGATGGTTGGACAACTTGGTGAGACATGACCATATGCTATTGTCAGGCCCGTCCTGAGGAAATGCTGAGGTATAGTATAGTACTGGAACATTGGATCTGAACTTCCAGAGCTGACGTGGCGTTCATGTGACCGACCACATGATCCTGATCCTGCTCGCCTTAAACAAGCCTGGAAATGGCTTGAATTGAAGGCATCTATGGATCAAGCTGCACTGCACTGCATTGCACAGCTAGGACAGTGGGTCTTCTCCTACTGGCCGGGGAACATGCCGTGGGGTCTCCATGCCTCCATGACATCTATCGCACAAGCTCACTCCCATGCAGCCTGCCTCCGGGCGGTCTGCTGCGGATGAACCACCGTGCATGCATGCCCATGAGCCCATCCACGACCTCAGCCTCATGTCTGCATCTGAAACTGAAGATTAAGCGTGAAAACGATCCAAAGCAAAAGCAGCCATCGATCGGCATACGAAAGGCACATCACCACAGTAAGACAGTGACAGATCGACACCCCTGACTCAGCCTTTCAGCAGGTTCCAAACTTCCAATTTAGTAAAGGTCATAACAGTACAAGATGCCTGCTCATTTTTAAAAGTTTCAGACAAAGAGGTGATGGCACTAATCTGGAGTTCTTCTTCACTCCTGTACAGCATAGCACACCTCACTGTCGAGTGAGCAAAGTTGTTCCGAAGACAGAATCATAACACATTTCAAGTCTAGCTCAACTTGGCACGTGGATATATGCCGCCCCACAAGGCGTCCGTCCCTGCTTTTGCAGTGGGGTTCCACAACTAGCTTGGAACTTGCTGCAGGCACAGCAGCAAATGCTGCTGCTGCATACACTGATGCCGCTCTCTCTAGCTACCTCCAGCAGCAGCTTTGAATAAATTGAAGACTAATATACTGCTAGAACTACATTCATGATCAAATACAGGCCGTTGTAAGGCTGTATGCTAGCTTATGGTGATACAAATACTAATCTATTTCATATTTTGTAAATGCAAGTTCAGTTAAGTGATCGTTACGTTGGAATACTACCTGCACAATCCAATGTTTGGACCGATTACCGTACAGTACGTATAAACTATCGCCGGGAACGGCTACCTGCATTCCTGCACTGCCAAGGCAACGGCTACTACTTTCTGCGTTGTCGTATATGCTCGTATTCAGAACACAGATCACTGATGCTTTGATTGTTTTCTCTATGGTCGCTACTACTAGTAGTAGTATAGTTCACGCGAGTCAAGGAGAGATCTTGCCAAGTCCATCGTGGACGCGATCAGAGACCTGAGTAGAGTACCTGACTAACTAAAGAATGCGTGCAGTTCATGGTCCCGAAATCCCATCGCCCCAGTAGAATTTAGAATTCCCCGCCGTAGATGATGGGTGAAATCGAGCGGCTTTGGATCCCGAACGAACCGGCTTTCTTGGCAGCATTCTCAGTGAGCAAGGGACCTGTCACCCGTAACCTGTTGTTGTAGGCACTGAGCTGATCGAGCAGGGCCCAACGGCATGCACACCTGGCTTTTGTTCTTGTCTTCTTGATCCGGCCAGCTCCATTTGCTGGGAGATGAGATTCTCGTCCCAGCTGGATGGATGGCTTTGGAGCTAGCTGCCTCAGACGAGATCATTGCTGATTAGTTTAGCTGTAGAAACTCAAGAAAAAAAGTTAATTAGTTGTAAAGTATAGGTCCTGCTCCGTAGAGCATATCAGCTGCTTATGTTTAAAATAGGCTCAAACTAAAAGTCAAACAGAGCGCCTTTTTTTTGCTTTTTTATTTTATTTTTCTAGCTGCTCTTCTTCCAATAGTCCTATTTGTATTAAAACGTAGAAGCTGGTGAGATTATATATGTATATATGTAAGTAGTATAAGTATAAGTGCTCAAATCATGGCCCACTCCAACGGCATAGTACTGATTAGCACGTATTTGTCGGTGGAACGACAACGAGTGGCATCCGTTGGTGGGTAAGCACGAAAGGGATCTGTCGGACAGCTACCTCAGCTGAGCTTGGCGTGCTGTTGATGGGCAGAGTTTGGAGTCGTGCAAACACACGAATGCCCTGTTTCTGAACTCTACTACTTTGTGATCGATCGATCTTGAGCAAACCAAGCTTGGTCAAGGGTGACCGCTGCGCCTGTAATGCATTGTTCTACAGAGAACAGAACAGAGAACCATTCAGTCGTTCGTCTGTCCATGTGATTGCATTTCAGTATCTGTAGCTGCAATCATACAGTACTGATCTGGAATCCATGTAAGACTTGACTTGGAAACCGATCTGGCTGGCAGTTAATTAACTGCGCGCAAATCCATTCTGCATGCATCTTAAACAATGCTGTGAGCAAGAGCAAGAGCAACTAAAACAAATGGAGTTCGTACTCCCAATTCCCAATTTGCTCCTCCACTACGAGATCTCCGAATCACCCGGTCAATGCATGCCTCAGTCCTCCTCCCTCCCTCTGCCAACTGTTCCCTCTCACATGCTCACAACCTCCAATCTCCAATGAATGCCGATCCATCGATCCACGGCCGTTACCGTTAGTATATATCGCCATCAAAGCCGTCACCCCGATGGATCCCTGCGCTGCGTCCGTCCCCAGCTGACACTAACACCAGCAGTGAGCCGACCGTGAGCACCGCCGCCACCTCCCATCCCACCACCACCACCACCTCTCATCCCAAGTAACATCAATGGCGGCGTCAGCGTTGGCGTTGGCGTTCCTGGCGCTGGTACCAGCGGCGGTGCTATGCCAGGCACCAGGTCCATCGACGCCAGCGGCGCCACCGAAGGCAGGTCCGCCGAACGTGACGGCGATCCTGGAGAAAGGCGGGCAATACACGACGCTGATGCGTCTAATGAAGTCAACACAGCAAGACACGCAGCTGAACAGCCAGCTAAACAACTCGTTCGGGAGCGGGTACACGGTGTTCGCGCCGACCGACAACGCCTTCGCGAGCCTGAAGCCGGGGACGCTGAACAAGCTGTCGCAGCAGGATCAGGTGTCGCTGGTGCAGTACCACATCCTGCCGCAGTTCTACACCCTCGACTCCTTCGAGACCGCCAGCAACCCCGTCCGCACGCAGGCGTCGGGTCCGATGGGCCCTACACGCTCAACATCACCGCCGATAGTAACAGCCAGGTCAACGTGTCCACGGGCCTCGTCGCTACCCGCGTCGGTACCGCGCTGCGTCAGGCCCTGCCGCTCGCTGTCTACTCCGTTGATAGCGTGCTGCTTCCTAACGACCTGTTCGGCGTCAAGCCTCCGGCGTCGGCGCCGCCCGCGCCGGACGCCAAGAAGAAGCCCGCCAAGGGTGGATCCGTCGCTGAGGCGCCCATCGGTGCCGACGCGCCGCCCTCTGGCGCGGCCGCCAGGGTCGCTGGATGGAGCTCGCTGGCCGCTCTCGTCATGGGTGCCGCCGCGGCCTCCCTGTTGTTGTAAGATTGTACACCGCCGGGGATCGTCCTCGTCCCACCCACCAACGCGCGAGAGCCTTGTTACGTTAAGCGGTGCATGTGCATGAGTAGTTCTTGTTGTTCTTGCAGCAGTTTGCTTTTCTTCTTCCTCTCCACTTCGTCTCGGAGGATTTGTCCGTTGCTTCTCACCTGGTTTGGAGAAAACCGGGCCATGTGATTCTTTCCGGTGCCTGAATGTTCATGATGCGATCTGTTAATTTCTCCATCTTTTTTCTTCTCTTGATTGATCTTGAATCTGGCTCTGCATGACTAGTATTAGTATTTCTCTTTTTTTTTGGTTAGCCCTCCGTTTTCTTCAGTGCTGTTTCAGTTCAGTACTATGCATTTTCAAAATCTCTCTTGCAGCGGGCCCTTAAAAGCCATGTAATTGAGATTGACAGAATGCACAATGCTGTATAGCAGGCCATGTAATTGAGAATGCATGCTGAGCCCGGCCCACAGAACCCATACAGGCCAAGCCCGGCCCGCGCCCAACCCGGTCCAGACCCAGAGCCCTACGCCTCCGTTTAACTCGTGTGTTGTGATTCGCGTGAGCGAGCGACAAAGCGACGAGGGGTTTGGTGCTGCTGCTGTGACTGCGGCTGCAGAGCAGTAGAGCACGCACATTCTAGAGGTGATGTGGAGCAGGGCGAGAGGTGAGAGCGACGGCATGTCTGTCAGCCAGCCGTGTGGTGTGGTTGCCCTGCCATCTGCCATCGCCAAGCACACCTCTCGTTGAGCCGTCGGTTTCTCCTCTTCTTCTCCCGGTCTCGCCTCAGCTCTAAAGCACCTCTGAAGCACGCAAGGCTTGTGCAGGGCAGCTGTGCGGCGCAGGCAGCCTTGCGAGCTGGAGAAGCTCAAGTGGCGACGGGTGCTCTGCTCACCTGTCGGCTGTCGCCGACGCTATTTTTATTCATATACAGTCAGTCACATGCACATGAGATGAGTACTTACATGAGATTTGCAGGGCAGGGGCGAAGACCCGATCCGATCACTCATTCACTTGGGCACTTGCCCATCGAATTCTCTGTAGGATTTATTAATGGCCAAGAAACGAGCTTGTTTTGTAGTATAACGCGAGAATCATTTCATTGCTTTACTGAAACTCTGAAGCCTGACATCTCACATTCACATGTGCATCTCGATCATGTCCATTCCAGTTGAGAGTTGAAGGCTTCAGACAGGTTCCGGTCATCGGTTCAGAGCTTCTGAATTTCAGAAGAATTTCGGATCAGGCGTTGCCGTTTGGGTAGGTGGCTAGGCGCTTCCGTCCGCAAGTGTGTTCCGGTGTGGCGTGTCGCTGAAGACGAAGCGAAGCGACTGTCTGTCCGTGCCTTGCTGATCGGCGGTCGGTTTCCCGGTCGCTGCCGTGTCGGCGTCGCCGACGATTATCTCCTCAGGGCCTGTTTGGTTTCAGGGGCAAAACATTTGCCCCTGTTACATCGAATCTCCCGTCCCTAGTTTCGTCTATTTAAAATATACTAATTAAAAAAATAATTTGTCAGCCGGAGGCAACTTCGCGAGACGAATCTTTTAAGCCTATTTAGTTCATGTTCTGACATGTTGTGCTACAGTAAATATTTGTTAATTATAGATTAACTTAGCTTAATAGAATCGTTTTTTTAAGTCCCGCATGAGCATGTAATTAGTTTTATAAGTAGTCTATTTTTAATACACTAAACTAGTGTCGAAATATTCGATGTGACACGACAAAACATTTGCCGCCCCATCCAGGCCCTCAGTTTCATCGGCCTAATCGGCCTACTGGCACCGCTGCCCTCCTTCTATGGCTGCACCTACAGATTCACCCGGGCAAGGCTACAAACTCATACCAAAACAGACGCCATTCACATTTTTCACTGTTGCAGCTGTACTGCCATATCCTTTCTTTTTCCTGTTCTGCAAAAAAAAAAAAAACACTGTCATAGCCAGCGCCCCAAGAATTTCCCCAGCAACACGTTCAGAAAAGAAGCAAAATTCGAACTTCAGTAAGAATTTCACTGACCGAAATGCATACCACCATTACGACAATCAGTAAAGATTTCACTGCAATTCAGTGGGAGGATAAACAAAAAAAAATGATGTGTGGTTTCCACTGCTGCATACTACGCTGGACGGGTTTCACTGTTGCAGCACGCACGTCAGTCGCGGCGTTGCGCGGACGCTGTCAATGCATTTACAGCTGTGGTCTGAAGTTGACACGCAGCTTGCAGCGTGGTAGTGGTAGAACACTACAGGGCAGGGCCTGTCGGTGGGATTCGTTTCTGCCCAGTTGCATCAATGCATGCATGATTACCTTACCACATTATTCTCTTATTTTCTCGCTTTGTTTAGCGAAGGTGTGATTACGAGACAAATCAGCATAAGTACGTATAAAAAGCTTATTGCATTTGTTTATCTGCGATTGCATTATGCAGTGGTACATAATTGGCATCCACCACCACTTTGGTCCCCCCCCCCCCCCCCCCCCCCCCCCAAACCGAATATACAACACCCAGCCGACAGAACTGCTGTGGACATGTGGACAGAACACCGTCACCATGTACATACACATCTCAGGCCAGGGTGTAACTCTATAAATAAACACATTCACCAAAAAAATAAACTCTTGTATTTATCGATACCTACGCATCACAGAGAGAGAAAAAAAATGAGAGATATTTGGAGGTCCCTTGCATTGCATTGCAGGTAGAACGTCGCTCTATAGCAAGCTGGCAAAGCCTGACTCGCCGCCACATGCGGTAGCCTGGAACTACGTACTTTACATGCACATACGGGTACAGTACAAACATACCTACCTGTCTTCTGGCGCCACCAACGCAGACGCATACGTGGTTGCAACCTTCCAAATCCGCTGTCATCCACGACAAATCCACCATACATACATAGATCTTGTTTCCATGTTTTCCTCCAGCTGCTACGACACTGCAAACACCCATGAATTTGATTTCTCACAAAATTTGTGTCCATTCAGAAAAATATACTAGGTTCAAACGCATGTATGCACGCGGTTGTATATCGACGGCAACTAGATGTCGTGTAAGTAGTACAGTAGCTTGTTGAGCTGAAGGAAGCTCAGGTGGTTCGCAAATCACATCGCGGCGCACGTAAATAAAAGAGTAAAGAGAAGAGAAAAAAAAAAGACGCACTGGTTGGGTTGCAGTGACACCTGACTTGCCACGGTCGCAAAGGCCCGCCCGCCTATAAGGAAGGGCCCAGGCCCGTCCAGCTCAAACGTGCCGGTGCGCCCTCCCCTCCCCGCCCACTCTGGACGCGCGCTGGCTGGCAGTGGCAGCGGCACTGGCACTGGCACTGGCATTGGCATTGGCAGGGCGCCGCCACCAACCGCCGCTATAATAAACACACACACCGCAGCCACAGCCAGGCTCCATCAAATCCACCGCCACCACCACCACCACTCCAGCAGCATGGCACGCCTCGGCCTCGCCATCCTGGTGGTGGTCCTAGCGTCGTCACCGCTGCTGTGCGCGGCGCAGAAGGCGGCGCCCAAGGCGGCGGCGGCGAAGCCTGCGCCGGGGCCTGCCGCCTCCGACAGCGGCGGCAAGGGCTCGGCGGACGCGTCGCCGGATTCGAAGATCGACATAAACACCGTGCTGAAGGGCGACCAGTTCAGCAAGTTCAGGCAGCTGCTGCACGACACGCGCGTGGACACGCAGATCAACGCGCAGCTGACGGACAGCTACAACGGGCTCACCATGGTGGTGCCCACCGACGCGGCCTACGACAAGCTGAAGGCCGGCGTGCTCAACGGGCTGTCGCCGCAGGAGCAGATCCAGATGGTGCTCTACTGCGTGATGCCACGGTTCTATAGCCTCTCCATGCTCGGCTCCCTCAACGGCAAGGTCACCACCCAGGGCTCCGGCAAAGAGGGCACTTTTAAGTACGACGTCGAGCGGTCCGGGAACAACGTCAACGTCTCTACTGGAGTTAACTGGATGCTGCTTGGAACCCCCGTCAGCAAGGAGTTCCCGCTCGCCATCTACCCCGTCGATAGTGTGCCGCTGCCGTACGAGATGTTCGGCCCCAAGCCACCTACGCCGGCGCCCGCGCCGGCACCCGCGCCGTCCAAGTCCAAGACCAAGAAGAAGAAGAAGGGCATCGCTGAGCCGCCCACGGCCGACGACGACACCAGCACATCCGACAACCAGAAGACGTCTGCCGCGCCCGGCGCCGGCGCCTCCAGGTGGGTCGCCGCGCTCTCGGTGCTCGCCGCCGCTGTCCTCGGCGCCGGCGGCCTCTTCTGAGGGGAGCAGGAGGAGGAGGAGGATAGAATCAATGCGTCATCGATATCATTCAGATCAAGATCACACGGAGATCGCATGATGCATGGAGATCGCTCCTGCACGCCGTGCATTGCCATGCATCTTGCACGCACGGTCGATAGGATCGTAGAGTTGGTGTGCCAGGCCGTACATCCCATTCATCCATTATTGATCCCTGTTTGTACCCCCCATCCATTTCTGCTGCTGCGTCTGCGTGCGTCTGTCCATCATCGGCTTTATTCTTTCTTCTTCTCTCGGGGATTTTTCTTGGTGATTTGTATTTTGTAACTTAATGTGATATACACTAGTAGTGCTTCTTCTTTCATTTCTTCATTGGATTGGATCTTGGCCTCCGTGATCTGAATCTGTTTTTGTTTGGACGTACACGTATATATACAGTATTATATACTGTAGTACTTCGGCTGGTTGCTTGTAATAGCCGCATCGCTGTCGCTTGTGTTTTAAGCATTTTCTGGCAGTGAAAAGAAAACAGGGATCTGCAGACACTGCAAGAGGTTCACAAACATCAGGTCAGGCATGGATGGCAGCAATGCGTCGTTGGACACTCCACATCTTGCACTGCTAGTGCTAGTGCTGTCTCCTGTCCTGAACAAAAAATAAAATAAAATGCATGGCTTCACTCCCTTAAACATCACCAAATCTGCATGTCTTTGCCTGAAACACACACAAAGTTCCCTCCTTTCAGATCAGGGCTGGATCTGACAGCCATCGAGGTAATTGTGTTTCTGTTTAGCTCGCAAAATCACCATCAGCATCGGGCCGGGGGAACGCATTATATTATTGGTGGGTGCGGTGCGGTGCGCCGTTGGGTTTAAAGTATTTTCAGGGTACGCACCGGGGGCCAAGAGGGAGAGGGCATCGTGATCCCCTTTTGTTGCGCTGCCTCATCACAGCACAATCACGTGCAGCCTATACCTACTTTGGATCTGGTGGCCTGGCCTCCCTCCCGTTGTTCTCGCGGTGGATTCAAACCGGCCGGTGATGAGCATGTGATCCTAGTCATGGAGCAGATTGTTTTTTATTTTCTGTAACTTTTATTTTAAGACGGCAGATCGATCTCGTCCGGTGTTTTGAGAAATACAGTAGAGAAGAGACTCTACTTGTGGACTGTAGCTACTTCATCCACTGTTCTTGTGGACCCGTATTTCTTTGTCAGTTAGTCACCGTACCGAGCGAGACCAAATTGTGCGATCGAGGTCGTGTTCCGGATTCCTTGTGCATTTTCTTAGAAGAGACTCTACTTGTGTACGTGATCGAGGTCTAATTTTCCGTTTTGAGCTCTCACAATCGTTCAAAATACCTCCATGCCAGGTTTGGAGTGGTTTAAAGATGGTTCTGTCCTCTTACTTAAAATACATTGGGTCTCGCAAAACAACATACCTATTAATTGCAAAAATGCTTATTACTGCTTAATCAATCTCAATATGTGTTGAATTAGTTTTTGTGATGTGCTTCTAATAAAAGTAAGGTGCATACATGTGTGAATAGAGTTGATTGTGTGTCGTGTGTACTCATTAAAGATTAATTAAAGTTTGAATACTAGTACATGTTTACGAGCGTTTATCCAATGATTTGGGGCGACAGACGGTGGTACCGAAATTTTCACAATTTAGCTCCTTTTTTGAATTATTTTCACATTTAGACCCCTGGAGAAACTATTCCTAGAAATAGACCCTGGGGTCGGCGCCATGCCCCACGGCGCCGAGCTTTGCGACCAGAACCAACGTGGCAGCCGACGTGGCAGGGAGGTCGGCGCCGAGCTATATAATACACAAACACATGTGTAGTTCAGTTGGTTGAGGCTTGAGGTGTTGAGCCTTTGGTCATGGGTTTGAACCCAAATCTATACGTTTTGCTATGTTTTTAAGTAATATTTTTTATAGAATACATTTTATTTATAATTATGAATTAATTTTAATTATAAGTAAGTATAATATTTTTATATGATGTATTTATTTAATCCACCGCTCCATAGAGTGTATTTTGTTTATAATATTTTGCTCAACACCTCCCCGTCCTCTGCCTCCTTGATCGGGAAGATGCTCTTCGTCGGCCGAGGCTGCTCCAGGGCCATCCGCACCGGACGTTCCGTCCCGGCCTTCATCTACTTCTTGGACGACGCGAATGGATCCCCTGACGAGTTGCTGTCCATTGTTGTCAGCAGCGCCGACGACAAGGAGTACCGCTGCAGCGACAACGGCGGGTGCCGCTACAACCCCGCAGTACGTTGGAAAGAGCTGGCCCAAAGGGCCACCGGCAAACTGCTTGACGTGGATTTGGCTCTACCATTGATCGTTCGTTCCTTCGGTTAGTTGGCAACTCGGCATATCCATTTTTGTTACGTTACGTTGGATCAATTTTTGTCTCATGCAATGTAAGTGACTGCATGCACTTTCTTCTTCCTCTCTCTGAAACTAGTAGCAAATGTTATTGATGTTGAGGCACCAACGACGGTTCGAACCTGCGTTTGACTGAATTTGGTACTGAGTGCAAAAGTATCTGGTCTGAACTTCGTTTTGGCACTGGATGAGATCTCCTTATTGCACTTCAGTGTTTTCCTGACTTTTTAGCTAATGCTCTGTTTTAATGTTTGCTGCTGACTTGTACCAGCTGCTTTGACTGTCAATGTAGTAAATATAGTTCAATAATTAACAGTACATGACTATTGATCAAGTTGCAATGTTCTTGTTCGTTTGTTGCTGCCGCACATTGTTTAATAATTTGAGAAATGCTGCTGCCAGAACTTGCTTGATGTTAACTCAGACCTGAACATAGCTAGACAGTATGTATGACTGAAGAATTGGATTCCTCATTTATCCGGATCTAGTGTCCAGGTTTTTGACTGCTCACGAGGAAATGAGTCATATATTATCCTGTGCTATATTGTATTGTACTCAGGAATCCACTTTCAGTCACATTTCACTATTTGTGTTGTCACGAGTTTGACCATTATTGGAATGCGGCAAATCTTACTGGAAACAGAAATATGAGTTGTTTGAGAGACTAATGGGCTGAAATGAATTGCCTGCCCAATTGTTTATCAAAAAACAGTAGTACATTTTCAGTCTATATACATGCAACGACTGAGTAGACTATGTGCTATGATCATATCTGAACGGTAATTTTGTTAATCGGCAATCTTGCAAATTGACATATTAACAATATAGCATGCCATCAATGATAGTCTATGCGCGGAAGGCGGGCGGCAACACAGACATGCCATGATTTCTTTGTTCACACAAATCATTGCTCCAAAAA
Organism: Microstegium vimineum; assembly: GCA_022036555.1. Classification (NCBI taxonomy): domain Eukaryota; kingdom Viridiplantae; phylum Streptophyta; class Magnoliopsida; order Poales; family Poaceae; genus Microstegium; species Microstegium vimineum. The sequence goes on from CM039127.1 coordinate 8,894,857, forward strand.
GCCAAATATGTCTTATAGTTGACGATTCATAAACATTACTTAGAGGCAGTACATTTTCCATTGAAACCACACTTCGGGCCGATGATTTTCCATTTGTAATGGCCACTACAGTTCTAGTTGTCCACAGAATCACCATTCTCACAGCAGATATGGTTTCCACTCTTGTTGTAGTTTAGCATGAACTAGGAACCGTCTACTTTTTCAGTCTTTTACTACTACAGGCTACAGAAAGGCCACTAAAATAAGTGGATGCTGCTTTTCCAATAGAAAACAAGTCATGGATCAGTGCAAAATACAATTAACTTTATTAGACCACTGAATCCAAGACTATTAGAAAAAGCCCACATGATGGTTTCATATCCTTCCTCGATTAAGAAAACAGGGCCAACTGTGCTGCTTACAAACACAAAGATGTTTCAGCAAAATATTCTCCAATGGGAAAAAATAAGTGAAAATTGAGCATACCATAGAGATTAAAATAAACTCCATGAGCCATTCAAATTTTGCTGGAACTGTTCCAAACCTGACAAACTTAGTGCAGTAAGAACCTCTAAAGAAGTATTCTTAACACTGTTTGATCCAATTTATTATTGCTTTCTGTTGGCTATTGTTGCCCAGAGATCTAGCCTTTCAATTTTTAGTGCTATATTATTGTTTTCCTCCAAGCAAGCAAATTGAGCAGCTCAATTTCATTGCCTCTAAATTAAATTGGTCATTTCTTCACTCAGAGCATCCACTCATAATATAGCTACAAATATAATAAAGTGTAAAAATAATATAGCTACAAATATAATAAAGTGTAAAATTAACAAAAGGTACTGCTTGAATCATGGACAGTTGGGGTCAAACAAAGGTCATGCCAAGTAAAACCAGCAACTTTCAGTCATGATTAATACGATTATGATAAACATAAACACTGAGAATCATTTAACAAGACATCAAACCACCACCTAGTTAATAATCAGCTACTAAGGTAATACCAGCTAGCGTTCTGTTGGCTGTGTGACATTTCCACAAACACTTTGTAAGCGCAAGCATACACACACATCCTTCGTGCTCGGCAACCGAGGCTGCTGGGCAGTAAACATGTCCGTCCCTCCCCTGAAACGACCCCCAAGCAGAAGTGCCCGCACCTTTGGGATGGCGCAGACATGCCTTAATCCTTTGGGAGGAGAGCAAATCGAGAAAATCAAGTTACCTTCGGTGCCGTCCATGGAGGAGGCCGTCACCTTCTAGTCCGCCGACAGCCCCACAGCACCGGCCTTGGAGCAGCTCGTCGCCACCTGGTCCGCCGACGGCTCCAGCGCACCTCCCATGGTCCAGGTCGTCGCCCTCTTGTCCGCCGACAGCTCCATCGCCGGCGCCCCCTGGTCCGCCGACGGCTCCAGCGCCGGCGCCCCCTGGTCCGCCAACGGCTCCAGCGCACCGCCCATGGTAGAGGCCGCCGGTACCCAGGTCCCGCCCCCGAGTAACCCTTACAGAGAGCGAGAGAGAGACTGAGCGTGCGCCGAGCTCGGCGCTGCGGGCTATATCCTAGCTCGGCGCCGTGGGGCGTGGCGCCGAGCCCCCAGCCACGTCAGCTGCCACGCTGGCTATGGGCTCAAAGGGGCGTTACCTCGGCGCCGTGGGCCGAGCCCTAGGTCCATTTCTGCAATTAGTTTCTTCGGGGGTTCAAACGTGAAAAAAATTCAAAAAAAAGGTTAGATTGTAAAAATTTAGGACGGTGCTGTCCGAACAATGAATGGGCTGAAACTGGGAAATCAACAGCACTACACGAACAAGTGGGCCAAAGTTGAGACAAACTTTTAACAGGGTTCTTGTGCACACGCAGGGTTCTCATCCAAACCAAATACAACTGAAATCAAAACAATTTTTAGCCGTCTGATATTTTCGTTTCTAGTTTTGGCCCACTTCCTTAATGGGCCGTGGTTATGAGGCCTGCTAACTAAATGGTGATAGCAAGTGCAATGCTGTAGTCCGTTATGGGCTCTGCCACCATGGACAACTTATGAGTCTTAAATTGAAAAGTTTTATTTTTTCCTTGTCCAACTTTTACGAAAGTTTTCTTTCCTCCCTAAATTTTGAACCGGGCAAATTATCTCTCTTAGCTTTTAAAACCGTACGTTTGACCTTCTGGTTCGGTTATAAGTAGTTTTATTAAAGGTGGTTTTATCTTTTTCTTTTTTATTTACTTTGGTTGATTTTAAAAAAAAATCATAGAAAAATTATAAAGTAAGAAAATAATAATTTTATTGGACTTGACATGAGTTGATCTACAAAGAGTGGAGATTATACTTGAATACTCTAAAAAATATGAAAAAAATTGGCAAGCTACCACGACTTTACGAGTGGTGTGTCTTAGGGCCTGTTTGAATTCATATCTCTAGACTTATCAGTCATTAGTTTACCAGTCATGATATTTTTTTTTTCACAATAAAAGAGTATCAGTTAGTTTATCAACCATAGAAACTATTAGCGAAACCGCCTGTCATCATGGTTGGCGTGTAGAACTGTAGCGCTGTGTAGCAATCTCAGTCAATCAAATCAAACTATATACTCCGTACTATAAACTTTGAATGATGATATGTATGCGTGTCTCATAAATTGGACCGGAAGAAATGTATATTCTTTTTTTCAAAGAAAAAAAAATAAGAGGTGCAAAGATACGGATACCGTTTTCCTTTTCCATGGAGTACAGAAGATACACGAACGCAAGAAATGCGAGACGTGCGTCGCGTGACCACCCCTATCGCGACGTAAACGAAAAAATCGTGCCGGCGCGGGCCGTGGCCGACGCGGACAGCAGGTTTGGCAGACGCGCTCCCGGCTCCGGCGCACGCGTACGGCCGGTGCCTCGGTCTCGCCGCCGCGCGTGTGGCGGCCGACCTGCCGCCTCGCGCCCGCAGCTAGCTAGTGGATCAGATATTTTTCTCGATTGCAGCCAGGCAGCCAGCCCAGCAGCCCATATGCATGACGTGATCACGAGTGGCCATTGCAAGGACGTGACGTGTCTCGATCTGGCTAGATGTGGCTCGAGGCTCCCTGGTACCTCCGCCGACGGCGTCCTAGCTAGCCACACGTCACTGTCGGCTGATGGTTCGATGCCGTTTTGTGTGTACGATCACCGATAATAAGTTCAAATGTATAGATGGGTTTACGTATACTAGCACTCTACTGTAGTTATCCCTCTTTGATCGATCGAGGTGTCATTCGTAGGTACTAGGATGTAGATGTATGTACATGTATATCCATCCTGCACGTGAGAAGCGAGAAATTACGATCGAGCTGCTCATTTGTTCTACGGAGTACTACTCTAGTACTAGAAGCTAGCTGCAAATTTTGATTTCGTCAACAATTTGTTCAGGACGTAAAAGTTGTATTGTAAATATATCAAGGTTTCATGCATCTTTTATCAGTGTGGTGTTTAGATACAGGGACTAAAGTTTAGGATATCATATTAAATATTTAAATAATAATTAAAAGGATTATATATGAGTCAATTATAAAATTATAATCACATAATTTGTAACTAATTCGCGGGATAAATCTATTAAACATAACTAATTTATTATTAGCATATGCTACATGTAGCACCACATTGTCAAATTAAAACATGGATTCCTTCTGTCTCTAAATATCTACCGTTTATACTTCCTAAGAAATATATTTAACTAAATATATATTAAAAAATATAAATATTTATAATATATAATTAGTATCAATGAAAGATTTTTGAATCTAGTTTTTTAATAAATTTATCTAGAGATATCAATGTTGCACGTATTTTCTACAAATCAAATCGAATTTATGATATGAACACTAACGATAATAGTTATTTAGTGACAGAGAGAGTAGAGCAGTGGCCAAAATTCAGGTTGATGTGACCTGCGGTATAAACATAATTTCGCGTTTCTCCATTAATTGTTTTTCTCGTGTAACGACACGTAGACGTAGTCGTGTCTCTGCCATCGTCATCACGTCCGTCGATCCGATGCAGGCAGTTGAGACACGACACCCAATTTGCCGGGCCGTGACGTGGCGGCTGTGCGTCGTGCATGCACGCTTCGGTGACGTGAGGTTTATATGCATGGACTGGACGCTTTCGTGTGCGCTTGTCCAGTTTCTGAACGACGTGTCTGCATTATATATTGGTCATCCGCGCAGGTTCAGTGATTCTCGATCAAGGAAACGCATGCAGAGGCGAATGAATTGCTGGATTTTTTTTCTAATAAAAATGAATACTGGCTTGGACCTAGGGAAATTGCAAACCACAACGTGGTGGGCGTCCTCCCCTTACTATCGGACGTTCATTTCGTATCAAGATTCGTGTTGAGTGCTTTAAAATCCGTGTCAAATGCTTTAGAATCTATGAGTCGGTATTTTATTTGACCTGCACGAATCACGGAACATACTAAGTCGTTGGATAAGTAGTGTGTGTCCACCCCAATGTTGAAATTACAAGACCACAGCTGTGCTAACGTGTGAAAGAAACCCATTGTTGGTTCTAGTTCTAGAAGGCGTACTGCATGTATGCCGGTACGAAATTAGCCGATCGATCGATGATATCACGGTGTGTTGGTCAGCAAGCAAGTTAAGAGAAGCTTTGCAAAGAAGCTAGCTTAAGCTACTTATATATAATTTCCAAATTTAGAAATTTTGCTTAAGACACGCAGCAGTTTTCACGGATCTGGGACACGCGCGCAGCAGTTTTCACGGGAACCAAATCCTTCCAATATTCATACATATAGTGCGTAGTAGTATCCATATAGCTAGATCTCACACTATGCAATGGTTACACAATCTTGTTTGCTTGGTTTTGGAACCCATATTTAGGGCCGGTTTGGAATAGCTAGTTTCATGAGCCTCTAGGTAGAGCTAAGTTATTTTGAAAAAAAATGTTTAGTAAAACAGCTTCACCAATAACGTTATGCATTAATATAACAGAGAAAGGAGAGATGTGATAAGCTATTATTTTCAGCTTCATCTCACTCATATCTTTGTGAGAGGGGAAAAAACTGCTTTAAAAAGAGGTGTTTGGTAAAAAAAACGATATCAAACGAGCCCTTAATTAACCAATTAGTTAGCTAAAAAGGATATATATATATATATATAAATAAATAAATAAATAAATAAATAAATACCCGGCCGAGTCGTCACACACAGTCTTATCCGGACGGACGAGAGAAACAGGGCGGCCAACAGATCCAACGCACGCAACGCGCGCGCGACGACGTCACGTGTGATCCGACGCACGTATGCATGATACGCTGTTGCCATGCACACAGCGTCAGTGATCTGGTAATAAATTAATAAATTAATTGATTGATCTGGTCCATTCCCATCGTATTCGAGACGAGGTGGAGTAGTCCACAGCTGGTACCTCATATCTGACTTAAGAAACACGTATACTGTACAGGTACACATATATCCTCCCTCCATCCTTATTATTTTTTTTTAAATAGACATCTCATTTTCCAAAAAAAACAAAAAAAAATAACTAAGCAATTTTAAAAAAATACCTTTATTTATGATACTTTTAATAACAACAAGATTTCAACGATAAACTTATTTAGAGATGTAAAATTACTGATAATCTTTTACACAGAATAACAGATCTGCTAGTTTAACTTAAATTTGATTAACTCCGCTCTCTCTCTCTCTTAAGTAACTGTATAATATCTTGTTTAAAACGGATGGAAGACAGAAGAAGCGACCGGCCGCGCGCGAAGCTAGAGAACGCTCGGTCAGCAGTGGAGAAGTTGGAAATGTCGAGCCAGCAAATCGCGCGCGGCCGGCCGGCGACCAACGGGGGAGGGCAGACGTGGGCGCCGCTATCTGATCTGCCGACGCCATCATTAGCGAAGAAAAAGTCTAGTGGCCCCTCGGCGCCGATCTCACCACCAGGTCATCATTGCCTCCACCAAAATTTTCATATGCAAGCATTTTTTTTCTAGGTGATTATTCGTCCTTTATTTGAGGGGAACGTATCCTGTGCAATATCCTATGCAAACCACAATTTTGTGTAAACCCGTGTAAACCATGACAAAAAAGTTATCTAAATTCACAAAAAAATTCACACATGTAGATGATACGATGATACATAGCCTTTTAAAATATCTTGTCCAAACTCGACTTTGTTTGTTAGATATAAAAATAACAAATTTTAACAAATTTCTAAAATTTGTTATTTTTATATCTCACAAATGAAGCCGAGTTTGGACAAGATATTTTACAGAGTTGATATCATCTACATGTGTGATTTTTTGATGAATTTAGACGAATTTTTTGTCATAGTTTGCACGGGTTTTTATGAAGGTTTTCTTATTTTGAGAAACTCAATGATCCAATTAGAGCATGTATAATAATGTGTTTTAAGCTGGCTAGATGGTGTGGTTAAGAACACTTTTAGCTATAGCAATCAGCTCCTATAGAGACTAATAGTTTTTTGAAACAATTATTCTATCCAATCCCTAGCTATTTTACCCAATTCCTAATTGTCTGTGGTTAAACAAAATTTTATAACTTATACATGCATGTGAAATTGGATGAAGATGATCATGATATTCACATCGAATTATAAGATAAGATCTACAACTATATAGTTGACATGTTTTTCATGTCAAATTATTTAGAGTACCATTTTTTTACTCCTCATATTTTGAAATCTAAAATTTAGAATTTTTGAATGAACTCAAAAGTTGGCACGGTCTATACAAAAGGTATAGTTATCATGTGGTCTATAACTGATATACTAGTTTATTAATCTTTTACATGTAGTCACTTAAAATCCTGAATATCTATTTTATTCTCTTAGCTTTCGAACCAAGATTTCCAAACGGCGAATATCAATTTTTTAAATTGACATGCAGCGAAGCGGAGTCCCAGCAGTATTGGTATACTTGGCCTTATCCCGACGAGTCACAGTCACGGCAGCACTGCTGATACAACTCCAAAGCTCCCACCATTCCAAAGCTTCCACGACGACTCCCCTGTACCCAGCTGCCGCCGCCGGCCGCCGTCACGGTGGGCCCCACGGCGTTGGCCGCGATACCGTCACCAACCACGTCACCTCCCACGCGCTGCGCGTTGGCCGCGCCCCCTCCCACGTGCTGCCGTCACGGACCGGCCGTCCGTCCGTCCCGACCAGGGACCCGGGGGCGTGACGTGGGGCCCACCGAACCACCTCAACCGCGGCTGACGCCCCGCCACGCCACCCACGGCCCGGGCGCCGCGGTTGGAGCGAGCCCCGCGGTCGCCGTCGTCCTCTTCCGGCCGTCCCCCACCACCCAGATGACGCCATCCCCGCCCCTCGCTGACCTCACCGCCCTTTATATATCAGGCTAGTCCCTCCTCCGGCCTCCTCCCCGTCCTGCCCATCCATCACACGACGACGCGTCCACAAGTCGCAGCTGCTAGCTCCCAACCTAACCAGGAAAAAGGACGCCGTGCAGCTCAGCTCTCGCGCGCCCCCGGCGAGCCGCCGGCCGGGAAGGAGAAGATCGAAGAGGAAGAATGTACCAGGCCATCCCGTACAGCGCCGGCCGGCCGTGGCCGCGGCCCGCGCCGGCGATGGGCGCTGACGTGGCGGCAGCCGTGGCGGAGCAGGAGAGGCTACTGGCGGCTGCGCAGCAGCAGCAGCAGCCAGCGCCGGCGGCGGCGGCGGCGGCGAGGGAGGAGGAGGTGCGGCGTGCGGTAGCGGAGTGCCCCGTGCTCGTGGTGGGCCGGCGCGGGTGCTGCCTCAGCCACGTGGTGAAGCGGCTGCTGCAGGGGCTCGGGGTCAACCCCGCCGTGCACGAGGTCGCCGACGCCGAGGCGGAGCTCGCCGGGGTCGTCGACGGCGGAGACGTGGCGCTCCCGGCGGTGTTCGTCGGGGGCAGGCTCCTCGGTGGCCTCGACCGGCTCATGGCCGTGCACATCTCCGGCGACCTCGTGCCCATACTCAAGGACGCCGGCGCGCTGTGGCTCTGATGAGAAGCGACGACCGTACCAGGCCGTTCGTTCGTTCGTTCTTGCCTCTGCATCGTCAGCTCCTCTTCTTCTGCGGTTCTCCATCCATGTCCTTTCTTGGAATTAAACGATGATGGTGTTGTTAACTTATTTTCATTTAATTACTCCTGGATTAGATAGGCATGCACATAGGTCTTTTATTCTTTTAGTAGAAAAAAAAGAATATTTGCTACTAGGAGAATTAATTCGAGTGCGTATGTGAAGCGATATACAGTACTACTAGTATTTATATTATTTTTGTACGAGTATTTCCCATCATGTGAATATGAAAGAGTGCTGAAATTAGTTACCTGAGCTTCTTCTGTTCTGGATCGGACGTGTCATATATGCACAGTAGTCACTACAGTTCATGAACGGTACAGGTCGTCGGCGGCCGGCTGGATGGATTGAGATTTTCCTCCATACAAACTAGTAGTATAGTACTGTACTAATTTTCTTATACAAAAAAATAGCACAAGTGTTCGACAAGGACGTGTGAATAATGTGAGATCATCAATCCCGTGATATATATAGTCGTCAGCTCAAACATGATCACAGATGAACTTGGTCTGAATTTCCTAACCCAGACACCATATCATTTGCCGACACAGCACCTGGGATAATCTCAAGATCAGTAGTGTCGTCGTTGCTTGTTCTAAAATCCACATCAAGTCTAAACTGTAGCCACACAATACTGCAGGGACTAGTATTGTGAGCTGGCAATGGCATGCTGTCCAAAATTTCAGTACGGATGATTCAAGTTAGCACGTCGCACACGCACCAATTAACAGCAGGATGTGCACCAGTGACAGGAGATGCTACAGCTACACGAACGTATATTTTCGTCTTGTTCGTTGGAGTTATAACAATATTTTTATCTCATAATAAAATAGTTAAAAACAATATCCACCGACTTATTGATCATAAAAACGATCAGCCAAACAACCTGTTTACCACGCACAGCATAATGCAAGGGTTCTATAAAAGCGAAAACCATATAAATAAACGTATTAATTTCTCTAAGAGTAACGAACTTGGGCCGTAAAACTAAGGCCCCCGTTTAATTTGGAACGGAAGAATTTTTTTTCCATACAATAAAATTATGTACAACTCGTGGGTTCAAAATGGAGAGGTCCAGGTCCAAGAATTGCAAACGCACATGTATGTCTGTATATCTGATATCCCTCTTCGTTTCACTAAAATTTGATTTATACTCCGTACTAATTTATTATACTCGTTCGAGTAGAAAAATAGTGCAAACGAAAGAACAGGGCCTGTAGTCTGATCTCTCTGCCGGTGCGAACGAAAATAGCAGCGCGGATGAGTTGTCACGGGACAAAACAAAACTTGCACGAAGTGAACACCTGGCTGGCCTGTGTACCGGCCGGACGTGCATCCCAAAGGACTGTCAGGTGATCCTATCTGAGGATGCATGCACGTACGTACGTGCGTACGTACACAACAGACAGATCGTGCGTCACACCGTCCTGAATGCTACGCGCCAACTACTACCAGTTGTAGGAGTATGTGCAGTGTCCCTTACTTTTTCGTAGCTGGTGATAAAACCAGTGTGTGTGTTGGGTTTGCATGCTCGAGAAGAAACTGAACCACTGAAGGATGAGCTGTAGCTGCTGAAAAAACAGTTGAGAAATACTGGCCGGGCCGGGATACGATCGAAGAAATCAAATGCAAGCATGCTGACATGGACTTTGCTTGGAACTAGTACGTTTATATAGGAAATTTAAAAGAAAAAAAATGGTTAAGATGTCAGGCTCACCGCACTGAGGTCAGCATGTACGAAAAACACATCGATCCCACATCGGCAGAGCAAGCAAAACTCCCAACAACCCGAGAAGCACGTGGTTCGGGAGAAACTGAGAGAAAACGACTCCAGGCTGAAAAGTGAGGAATTTCACACACAGGACACATCGTATCGTACGTATCAATGGAGCATCTAGAAGCTGAAATGAGCTCATCGATATCGCGGTAGTTCTCCTTCTATTATGCCAGCAGAGGCGGCGAACCGACAGTAACTATTATGACAATTCATGATAAAAAATACGTAGATAACAAGAATATTTGTTGTATTATAATAATTAAAAAACTAATAACAACTAAGAGTATATACCATAAAGAATGTAAAAAAAAGAGAACAAAATTAGCCAATACGGCTCGAACCTTCACCCGATCAATCTAATTGTTATGCTAGAAAAAGAAACTCGAGGAGAGCAACGTAAGGCGAAATACTCCTAGTGTGGCGTCAGCGACACAACGTGTGACAGAACCTCTTAAGATAGAGCCCACTTGTCAGGATTAACAACTTAATTCCAACAAATGATCCAAACCTTAATTAGCCCGTCAGGTGTCGCCACTTTGCAGCGGGTCATCCACTTCTATCCGAATAGGATCTCCTCATTACAAACATTGCAGAAGTAACCCGATAATTTATATTACATCAAAGTAGCGGAAATTAAAGTCATATTACAAACCATAAGTCTTGAAACATAACTTAGTGCGATACGATATTATTACATCAAGCTGCTGATAGAGTATGAACAAAACAACCGAGGTATCCTTGCCCAAGGGTCAAGCAAGACCAACTACTCCTCATCCTCATCAACTGAAACAACAGTCATGCAGCATGAGGCCACACAAACTGGATTGGGACCCTCATCTGCAACAGGGGTTAACAAACCCTGAGTACGAGAGTACTCAACAAGACTTATCCGACAAATAAAATATTTGGTGGATAAAACAGTATGCAAGACATAGGATTCAAAGGGGTGGTTTGTGAGAATCAAGTATTTTGCACAAATGAGCATTTATAGAAAGATTGAAATTCATTTGAGTTATTCATAAGATTATACAGGTACCGATATAGATCTATGATCGATAACGAGGTAATAACCATCCATAAAGAGATCCACAAGTATCCAGTTCAAGTGCATTACTACGCGGAAGAGGACAGGGTTGTGTTTCCATATCCGAGGAACACGACGATTCGAACCGGTTAAACCCAGGTGGGGATTCCCAATCACACGACATATACAACACTAAAGCACGCATATGACTACCTTTCCCTGGATCCTCTAGCCAAGACCGGGGTTCCGCCACCCGAGAGCACAGTACACCTCCATCCAGTTCACTAACTTGGAGGGTACACACTACTCTCGCCATCTCTTCACTCCCAGTGCGGATTAACCGTTCTTCAAACTAGAATAGCCAGAGTCCAGCTTCCCGGAGTATGTGATAGGTACTCCAAAGTCACAACCCTTGGACATCTACAACGGACGGTTCCTAATCGACACAGGCGGAAAGAACCCGCTCACCAGTCACCACTGGTGGCTCCCAAACACCGTGTCCGCCCGGTCTCAGATTATTACTTCCAACAACAACATCCCTTTCTCAGAAAACATAACCATTTGCCGAAGCAATACACTATGCGTAGGTGACCAGAAATCACCTACTATAAAAGTTCTAAGCATACTAAGCATTTTTGCAAAACTTTGCATCTTTAAACAAGTGTCAAGGTTAAAGGTACAACTAGTACAAGGATAAAGCTATGCATCAAGTAGGAATTTAATAAAGTACCATAATGCAATAGTATAATCATAAGTGTATTTAAAACAAACAATTTTAAACACAAGGGAAGGTTTGGATGCACCGGGGCTTGCCTTGGTTGGAGGGATAAACAAACTCGGGCTCGGATTCAACAAGAGAGAAAACCTCTTCACTAGAGGTATCCAACCCAACCAACGAACAATCTACACGATACAATGTCATGCTTAGATGATGCTTGAATGATAAATATGATGCTTTGCAACACACAAACATGTACTTGAAGGATGAATAAAATAGATTACAACCTTGAGTACAACTTCCCTTTATGAAGAAAAGTAAAACTAGGTTATAAAGCAAAATTAATTAAACCCTACTTATCTTGATTATCTAAGTTAATAATTACATCTAAAAGAACTGAGTAAACAACATCACATCAAGCATGTCCAACTTGTGGTTGTCACTGGACAAATGACCATTTGCATCAAATAATCCAAATCACCCAAAACCTAAAGTCATTAGGGTTTCTAAATATTTTATAATTAATTATTCAATTAGCCATGTACAAAAGTTCATCCAAAAATTCACAAACTTTTGTACAGCAAGATAACAGTGTATAAAGGTCACACAAAAATTTTAGAATTTTTGGAACAGTAAACAGAGCATGAAAATTCATGGAAAACCTCATTTTTTAATTACTTTGAGAATTTATACAGAATTAAAAATGTATTAAATATGGTCATATTATATTTTTCTTAAATACTACACAACACAGAGAGCATACTCAAATTTTTACAGAATTTAATTATGCACAGAAATAAACATACAAAAATAACAAAAGTCATTACTGTGCAAAACTGGAAAAAGGAAAAACCCTTCAACTCAGCCGCTGACAGCTGGGTCCCGCCCGTCAGCGGCATAGAGGCAGAGCAGCGGCGCCGACGACCACAAAACACGGCGGCGCGTCGCCGTCGGTGACCAAACTGCACAACCAACCCTCGCATCAGCTTCTACACTCCACCCCGAACCCAGCGAGGTGCGACACGCCCATTTACATCCCTCAGAAACGCCTCACCGGCGACGACGGCGGCGACCCGAGATCGGCCGCACGTACGCCGGCGAGTACAGCCATGCGCCGGAGAAACCAAGCCCCGCAAACGACTCAGGGAGCAACCATGAGCAAAACGCCCAACAGAAACGAGACCTTGCCGACGGCAATGGCGGCAACCCGCGCGCGGCCGCACATACGCCAGAAGACACAGGCCGCAATCGGCTCAACCAACAACCCCAGCATGTTTAGCAGCCCCCAAACAACGCGAAGCGCACGCAAAACGAACCTATAGCTAAACACAACACCCTCGCCGACGACCATGGCGGACGGCGGGGATCTGCGCGACGTGCGCCGGAGAAAATACGCACGCGCTCGAACAACCATCACCTATACCAGACTCAGAACGGCTAGACGAAGCTAGCGCAAGACTCGGATCAGAAAATGATCAACTACAACAACCAGACGACGAACACACCGCCGTGCCGGCCATGAACCGCGGCAGCGCTCGTGGACAGAGCTCGATGGCTCGATTCAAGGACAACCGAGTGTGCGGAGAGTTCGAGGTGCTTACCCCGGAGGTGTAGCACTTGCTAGCGCGACCAGAGATGAAGGAGAGACGGCTGGCGACGAAGACCGTGCCGGCGGAGACGATGAACCAAGCGGCAACGATGATGTCCCCGGAGCTACGGTCCACCATTTGCAAAACGGAGAAGCCGACAAGGATCAGTGATAGATAAGGAAGATGAAACAAGAAAGAGGAAAGCAATGCGGCTCCTGTGTAGCCCGGTCGACAACTGTTGACACTGTTTTTCAGCACGTGTCAAATGATCTAAGGCTTGACTGGTCAACAACCGTTTTCCATCGGCATTGGGAAATTATGAGCAAGTATTGCCGATGGGAGTATGCTGCGGGAAGACTAAGTGTGTTGCCGATGGAGGCTGGATGGTCCTTGCCGATAAAGGTTAATTAGTGAAACCGAATAGCTTAAGTCGTAAATGCCGATTGCCGATGAGAAGCTAATGCCGATTGCCGATGAGGAGACATTGCTGATTGCCGATGAAGAGGCACTGCCGATTGCCGATGAGGAGACATTGCCGATGGCCGATGAGGAGACATTGCCGATTGCCGGTGAAGAGTGGTTGCTGATAGGGACTGATTGGTGAAGACAGTTACCAGCACAAGGTTGCCGATCGGGAAGTATTGCCGATGTCGATGGGCATGGGGTGCCGATGAATATAGGGTGACTTAGCGTGTGATATCAGTGGAAGATTACCGGTGGCCAAAGAAGGAAGCTGCGGATTGAAGGGATCTGCCGATGGAAAGTTTCCATCGAGGAGAGATATAAGGAAACTGGTGGTTTTGTACAAGTATTATTATAGTAGTTTGAGTCCGACTCTTACATGAGTCGTTTATTTTCCTTTGAAATAGGTGTGTTTGTTTAGGAAAATAATATTATTGTTATTTAGATCCGACTCCTGCGCGAGTCAGTTTCCTTAAAGTTAGGAGTTTATTTTAGAAAGGATACGAGTCGTGTCTTTGTACAACTCTCTATGAGGGAGTATAAATATATGCCCGAGGGCTACGAAAAGGCCAATCAATCCAATATCAAACAAACCAATTTTATTCTTATTCTACTTTTTATCGCAATTTACCCTTTTATTGCATTAGCTGTAGTTATCAACGAGTTCTTCAAGCTACGACGGGCTGCATCACCTTGATCTCCGTCAAACCCTTGCAAGTTTCGCGTGGGAGTACCTCTGAGCTTTGGCATCCGGGCGCATCGTTGTTGCCTCGTTCAGCTCTGCTCTAGTTACTCTGATCAAGCCTCAATCCCAGCATCCGGGCGCATCGCCGTTGTCTGGATTGGATCTTGTTCTAGTTATCGTCCTTGTCGATTAACTGGTCAAATCGACTGGCACGCCTCCGGATATCGAATTTCGGGTATAAGCCCGAGGTGTTCGCAGATCCTGACGCTTTTTGTGTCAACAACAACGAACCCGAGCGGCGGCGCTCTCGCCGGAGTCGAGGAAGACGGAGCCGTGCCGGTCAATTCACGCGGTCGCAGCTTCAACCAACTCTTCCAGAGGATTCGCGAGATCAAAGCGAAGGCAAAGGGAGTGAATTGAGGACTTGGCAGTGGCTAACGTGCTCGGACAAGCTCGCCGACGTGGGATGGACTCGCGACGGAGCAGAGCAGAGCGGTGCGCGAGTGTGGAAGGGAGACAGGAGTGGACGGCGTCCCGTTTTGAAGATGGCAACGGGTCCGCGACGTTGCCACGCACACGACAGGACGTGCGTCGACGCCAGGAGGCGCGCAGTGAGCTCGGCAGGTGGCCGCCCAGATGTCGGCGTCGAGTTCACCGTCTCCATGCAAGTGTTTGATGAAATGACTTAACCGTCCCTGGTACTAATTTGCAATTTGCTCAAGCTTCCAGGGGTTTTCATGAAAAGCTTTGAATACGAAAGTTGCTCAAAATTTCATGATCTACACTTTTGTCAATACTCACATTTTCAAATTCGACCTAAAAATAAAAATGCATTTTTGAAAATTTTAAATCCTTTTTAAAAGGTTCACCCCCTTTTCAATTACTCTAAAACTTGAATAACACTTGAAAAACTGTAAACACAACAAATGTAATTCAAACAGAGCTCTACAACTTTGCTTAAATAACCATATGTAAATTCTTTATAGATTTTGAAAATCATGCTTAGGGTTTAATCCACCCCCTCTGGGAGTTAGGGTTTGGATTCAAATTTAAATTTGAGAATTTTTAATAGATGAACTGCATTCACAACATTGATCAAACATAGACAAGTAAACTCATTTTAGTTCAATGAATATCCAGGTTTTCAAACAAGTGAATGATGCTTAATGCATATGATGACATGATCAATTTTTAATTAAGTGATTAACACCAGAGGTGTTACACAACGTCAAACCGAAGGAAGGCACGCTAGGCCGGGCCGAAGAACGCGTGTGGTGCTGCATCGTCTTGCTCCGCCTAGTCCTCAACTCCTCATACACCACCGTTCGGGGCTCCTCCTCAATCCATCCAAATCAAATACTCCTTCTGTCCCTATTTTAGAGTCTGGTTTTCACCTAGATTCATGTACTATCTTCTGAATTTGGATGAAATCTCAGACTTAATATATATAGGATGCATTAAATAGGGACAGTAAAAAGTAAGGCTAGAAACGACTCTAAAATGAGGGAGTAGGTTGTAGCTGTAATCCGTCAGATCCACGCACGCTAGAAGGAAAGTGTGAGCATGGCTATGGCGGCCAACGCATGCCACAACCAGCAGCGCTGACCGTGGGGGAGGTCGTCGCTGCAAGCCCAACCGGTGGCGTGCTGCTTTGCGGAGAATTTTTTTTTTCCAAATGAGTGCAGAAAGATTATGAGTGCGAAATACTCCGTACATTGCCTGCTGAGCCCAATCGATGCACGGGTCGAGGAACGATGGATGAACGTCTGAATCGTATGATTACTGTACTTGGTGTGGCGCCTGCGTGGCACGGGTCCGACGTCTCAGAGATCCGGGGAGATCGCGCCCTGACGTCAGCAGCTTTGACAACTACCAGGTGGTTGGATTGGAATTGGATGCATGGGCGAGGGGGATGACATCACGCTGCCGCTGGTCACTCAAGCGCTCCTGCCTGACGTCAAGTAACGTCAGCTCATTTGTGCGTGACCAACTAAACTAACCACCGCCGCCGCATGACGACTTTGGGTGCGATTAGGGCAGCCCCAACGCGAATAAAAAAAGTTGGTGGTCTTGAAAAAAAGTTACAGAACACGTAGGTACATACTCAGGGATAGGTTTTGAAACTACCACTCGAATAAAAAAAGTTGATGGTCTTGAAAAAAAGTTACAGAACACGTGGTACTGACTCAGGATAGGTTTTGAAACTACCACTCTATCCAACGCAAGCAGTATTGAGAACTTTATCTCTGACTCCGTGATGTTCTTACATACTCCCTCCGTCCCAAATTAACTGTCGTTTTGGGTTTTTGTCACAACTTTGACTATATTTATATAAAATACGTGCAACATTTGTGTCTCCAAATAAATTTATTAAAAACTAGATCAAAAGATCTATCTAATGATATTAATTATGTATCATAACTATTAATAATTTTTTATATAAAATTAATCCAAGTTATTTCTCGGGAAACGAGAAAGACAAATATTTTAGGACGGAGGGAGTACATCGCTTTCACCTGCTGCCATTTCTACTCCATATCTCTACTTTTTCTGTGAAGCAAACGACTCCTCTGCAAGAGACTGTCAGACTCTGTGGAGCTGCTATCTCTCTTCTTCTCTCCTCCATCTGGCATTCGAACCTATGTGGATTCGTGGGGCTAATATACAGAGTGGAGCGTTGTACACGGCCATACGACTCGGTCTTTATTCACCCATACGCGTAAGCGTTCGTTGTTATCAGCAGCTGTTTGCCAGGGCCAGAAAAAAAAACATCTTGCAGCTAGTAGCTGATCGATCGATCTCAAGTTTTTTTCTTCTTCTTCTTCTAGATAGACGCACGCACCATGAATTCTCAAATTGCAGCTAGCTGGCACGAGATAGTAAAGAGTTGGACAGTAGAAATCAAACGCTGACGATTGACACTGTCGTCACGCATGCATCTAGCGTCATGGTGTAAATCGTTCCAACTTTTACCGCGCGTAATTACTACTACTGTAGTTGCTATCTGAGTGATGAAGTGGTTTTTTTTGGGCCCATCCTTAATGCTGGTGTCATGCGGCTGGTCGGCTGGGCCATGAAAGTAAAGTTGTTTTTGGCTCTTGTTAGCCTACAGTAGTACACATTACCAAAATATTAAAGTTCTCATAGTGAGGTAGGTTTCTTCTAGTGTTTTGGTAGTTAAAAGTTAGTATAAATTTTTCCTACTAAATATTTTCTAGTAAAATTTTCATGTGCTATGACTAATGATAATGTTTTATTACTACTTAAAACACTAGGAGAACTCCACCATTTTGATAGTAACGGTACGTAGCCCCTGTGATGATGCAAGAGCCACGCCGCTCCGAGCCTCTTGATAATAATACTAATATTAATTATTACAAAAATACTAATACATGACAGTTTTTTTCCGACGTGGACAGCCCATCAATATACTAAATACGTACGTGTCTGAATCCTGCGTACCAGTGGAAAACGTACAATGAGCTTGGGCTACCAAATCAAACACCCCGGCCGCACACCGGAAATGATAAAAGCCATTTAAGCCGGTCTAATCGAATCTTTGTAGTAGTACCAAAAATTGCATTTTTTTTACCCCTTTTCCATTTCCAAAACAAATGAACATACATATAGTACTATCAAAAGCAACACTTGCATCAAACTCCTTCATGATGATGATCAGTTTCGCGGTGTCGTACGTACCTTTTCCACGAAGATTTTAGTTTTTTGTCCCCCAATTTTCCTGATGCTCGTGGTCCAACAAAGATTTAGTGACGCGTCGTCTGAAGCGGTGGTCTTCAGCAAAACCAGTGGCTACCTGCCTACCTACAGACTGAAGGACGAAGCAGCAGCACACAAGCTAAACATCTGAATCACATTACTCAGTCCGTCTCCTGCCTGATTGGTTTCAAAAAAGAAACATATGAATCAGATAGATAGTTACTGTCCTAAACACACGGGAGTTCTTGGTCCTGGGCCTGCTAGCTCGCGTATTGCTCGGCCCGTTTGAGGACTTGGCATCCGTCTTGGCCCGGTTCTGGCACTCACTCCCCTGCTGCTGCTGCACAAAACCTCCGTGCCGCCGTCTTGTCTTCGCCCCCAGCTGCTCAGCTCTTGAGTGGCAGAGCCGCAGAGGTCGCAGCTCCGGTGGTGCATCCGCTTTGAGCGGGACGCGTCGTTGCCTTGCCGAGGGCTGACCCTGGGCTCGCCGGAGCGTCATGTCGCGCGGCACCTGCCTCTGCCTGCGGCCAGACCGCGGAGGGTGACGTGCTGCAGGCCGCCGTGGTCTCGTCGCCTGCGCACGCCTCAACTCAGCAACGACCGCGTCTCCGACTACTGTACCTTTCATCGGCTCCTCAGTCCTTACTCCGCGTGGCTGTCAGGTCTGTGCCATTTCTATTGTCACATTTTCTCCTATTCGAATCCAAAATCTCAAATATAGGTATCGAGCTTGGCCTGTTGCTGTTGGCCACCACCCTGTATATACCAAGCAAACAGACCAAAATTACTTCAAATGTTACCATAAATCATAAATGCAAGGTTGTCTGCTGGAAATTGAACGAATGGGCGAAAACTGACAGCCGACACAGCAGTTTGATGTTTTGTTTCTCAATTTTTAGTGTTCTCTTCCAGCAATAGGAAGGGAGCATCAATTATAACCAATTATAATTCAAACAAACTGAATATAAAAGGTGCATTGTCCTACCTTTACAGTCAGTCATACAGTTTATAGGGGCTACATTTCAACATACAGTCTAGGGGCAGTGAGGCAAATGCATGGACAGAAAGGTCACTGGCTTTGGCAGTTTGATTATCAGATCTTGCTTGGGCATTTCTTGCGTCATGTCCACAGTGCCAGGGAAAGTCGACGTTGTAGTATTGGCTATGGGTAAGAAGCATTCGAAACAAATGGATGCAGTATTCACAACCTCCATAAAAACCTAGTACATATATTGATCTTTTTCAGTTACCTGTTTCTTTGTGTCATAATTTGTATTACTAAGAACACTTCAATTGTAATTGCTGCATTGCAAAGTGCCAAAATCCAATTGGCTTCATGCACAAAACACACTTGGTATATTAACTGCACTTGATATAATGTTTGGGTGCAGTCTATGACCTCTACTTCATACTTACACAACTAAACAGTAAGCTAAGACAGGGACAGGGGGGAAACTATATCGACCAGAATATAATGTAGCCTTACACTCTTCTGAATTCATATGACATTGGCCTAAGTAACAGTAAGCAAGAACAAGAATGGCCGGCATTAACTTTGTTTTTTTAAAAAAGTGGGGGGGGGGGGGGGGGGGTACTATATAGCCTCTTATTCTGGCTGAATCTACTAAATCCTAGTGATTTGGTCTGGTCAATGTTAGTTAATCACTAAAATGTACATAACAGACAACAATCCCATATGATGGATGTATACCTCCTGCAACATGGTTATTTGCATGCTGCAATGGAAATCATTATTATTGTGATAGTTCGTGCATGTGGTTAGCCCAAATGGACAAATAGATTTTACAAAATATATTATATCTCAATGTGCAAACACCTGCAACTGCAAGATACCTGGAGTTAAGGCACCTAATCCAACTAACTACTCCAGCTTCCTGCTATTTTTCTTCCTCCGCCATGAACGTTGTTGATATGAATTCAGACGCATTCAGGCATTCCAATAAGTTAACGCTTAACACAGCTAAGTTGGATGGACTTCATTGTCATGTCTTTTCTTCAAAAATGGCCCTGTTCGTATGCTGAATGTCCTATTGTCATGAAAGTTTTTTTCGTCTGACTATTCAAATCTTAATCTGTTGCAAAACTTTTAGGTCTATCTTAATCTGTTCCAAAGCTTCCTCTGAAGCCTGTGTTCTTAATCTAAAACTTTCAGTCCATGTCAAATTCACTCGAGATAATTATGTTGACCAAGACTAACGACTTCTGCAGGTATTGTTAAGAGCATTGCTGCTATTTGTACAATCTGGGACCAATTTGCATGCCAGCTGCATTGTGAGAAGGAAAAGCAGTTTGCATCTCCTCCGGAATCCCATTTGCATGGCTGCAAGCCTACAATAAGGTGGGAGCATAACTATCCATCATCTGCAAGCAATTTCAGATTGTATATCCCTTCCTCGAAGGAGCATATCAAGATTACAGATCACGAAGCACTAAATCATCTAAGCAATACAAACATACCATTTAACGGAATTTGTTGTACTACTCAGAACTCAGCCTCACTGCGCTGAAGCAGACCAATACCAATAGGTGGTGCTGTGTTCTTCAACAGGTAGACAACCACAAGCACAAACAAACAAACACAAGGTTGTTCAACAGGTAGATATTAGCAGACCAGTACTAAGCAGCGCAGCACAAACAAACACAAGCAACGCCAATAAGCAGACAAGCCCAACCAAGCACAGCACAAACAAACACATCAATTACTTAATAGGCAGGTAGATATTAGCAGTAGATAAAAGCTCCAACATAATCATAATAGGTTTTGTTTTAGTGCAAACTATGAATTTAAGTTTAACTAGCTAAAACCACAATAACTGGCCTACTACTGAAGTGCAGTTCCGAGAGAAGCCATTCCACGGATGACGAATGGTGAGAGAACATAACCAGATTGACAACTTGACATCTCTTCATGAACAAATGCATCCGAAGAAATTTATGTGCTCAAGAACGCCATCACCACCACCATCTGTTCAGTCTTCAGCCTCCTCATGCGCTTCTTGTCCCACTGAAGATTGACAGATGAGAGCATCAGTTGAGTGAGCAAAACGTTAGATAATAGTAGTATATAAGTACTGTATTGGAAACCAGCTTACACAAGTTAAACGATGCAGCTCGATCACAGGATCGTCACTCACTGATGATCCACATCCACAGGCGCTTGAAGAGGAGATGCTGGAGGGACGGAGATAGATGTAAGCGCCTCGGGCGTGAGCTGCACGGGGTCGGCGTCGGGGCACACCATGAGCGCGAGGTCCCGCATATCCCTCAACCCCTTGGCGTACCTCTCGCTCAGCAACTCCCCAATCACGGTGGTGCTCATGTGCTCAGCGTTGATGACCTTGAGCTGGTACTGTTGTCTAGTGGTGTTCATCTCGGCCGCGTGCGTCTGCTGCAGTTGCCGGACCTGTGTCGCGTGCTGACCTCGCGCGGCTTCGAGCTCCTCTCTGAACTGTCGATCCATGGCCATGCACTTATCTTTTTCAGCCTGGAGATCCTCCATCAGACCGTGGACCTTGAGTCTGTGCTCGGATTCCGCAGCCTCACGCTCCTTGGCGAGCTGCTCAACCTTGGTCCTTAGCGTCTTGACGTGCTCAGCTTTGGCTGTCTCAAGGTCCTCCGTGAACCGGCAGGCCTCAGCCATGTTCTTATCTTTCTCCATCTCAAGCTTCTCCGTGAGCTGGGTGATGTCGTTGTGGAGTCGGGAGACTTCATCGGCGCGCTCGGCTCTCTCCACCCGCAGTTGTTGCTTGGCACGGCGTAGCTCCGCCTCGCCATCCTGTATCAGCTTGCAAACCATCTGCGACATAGGGAGCTCGCCGCCATCGTCATCGTCGGCGTCGGCCCAACTGGACGATCCCACTCGAACTGGAGCAAAACCTGGTGGCAATGGCGCCATGCCTACTACAGCCAGCTGACATGGAGGGGTTCCTCCTCCTCCCATGATGCTGATGGGAGACGGAGACAGACACATCCTCTTGGGTGGGTGTAGGTGTGGGTGTGTGCTTGTTGTTGCTGCGTCGCCATGGCTGTCTTCCGCTTTCAATTGCGGAGGGAGAATGGGGAAGATGTTCTGGTACTGGGATTTGTCAAGGAGATCCACAAGATGTATGTCCTTCTTGGCTTTCTCAGCATCAAGCTTGCCGACGGCCATCCTCGTGACCTCTGTAAGCTCCGGCTTGGCGTAGGCTTCCGCTGTAGGCATTCCCCACTCTCTTGGGCATCCCCATGGCTTGTTGGACTTGAGAAACAAAAACAGAAATGCTATACTCTCTCTCCCAGTGCACACATCTTGATGTAAAATGAACGGCTCAGATAGCACATGTTGAGCACATGTGCGCCAAAAAACTGTTTTCAAAGAACCTCTTCTTCCACCCATAATTGTTAGGAAGCCTTCCATTGATCTTGAACAGGCGGCGGTCATGGCAGTTGGAAGAGTAGGGCTCGATGTGGTAAAACCCCTGGAGGTTGCCTCCATGGGAGCGGAGCCTGAAGTAGTGTCGGAACACGGCTGCCATTGGCCGGACGCCGACGTCGTCGCAGAGTAGCACGAAGCCAGCCAGGTAACGCCACGCGTTTGGTGAGAGCTGGCTTGGCGCCAGGCCAAAGTGCGTGAGCACCTTGTTGTAGAACTTGTGGAGGGGAAACCGCACGCCAGCGTGGAGCATGTCCTCGAAGACGCAGAGGGCGTTGGAGGCTAGCTCTGGCGGCGGCGTCCAGCAGGGGCCCCGCCCGGCCTCGGCGCACAGCGGCTTGTAATCCTCCTCGCGGATGCCGTAGCTCTGGCACATGATCAGTAGAGTCTTCTCGCAGGTGTGGTCGGACTTGGTCTCCTCCACCTCCTTCGCCCAGCAAGGTGACGAGCCCGGGCTAGCTCCATCGTCGGATGAGCCTGGGCCAGCTCCGTCGTCGTCGGAGAAGGTGGAGTCATGCTCCGGTGAAGAGACATCCATGGCTGGTTGTTGGGTGCCGGCGGCTAGCTCTCGTATGCGTCAATGGAGTGGAGGTGGTGAGTGGTGAGTGGTGAGTGTGGTGAGTGGTGATGACTGACAATTGCGCAGGCGGAAATGTGGTTTTCGTGTGGGGGCTTGGGGGATTACAAGGTAGCCCCATATATAGGCTTGTCAAGTTGAGTCAAGAAAAAGAATAAGACAGACGAGTCCACCTGTGGAGCTCAACTCAGTTGAGTGATGCACAGACTTGTGACTTGTCCGGTACTAGCTCTGCCTGTGCTATTTTCTGTGAAACTCGTCTCATGTCTGTCTCTCTGCTCGGTAAAAAGCTCACCTCACGTCACATCACGCTTGGGTGGTACTCAGGGTCCGTTTCGTAGGGCTCTGGCTCCTCCAAAAACAGCTCCGGCTCTGGCTTCGAGCTCTGGCTTCTTTGAAAAAGTGGCTCTTCTGAAGGAGCTGAAGCCGTTCTGGAAAAACGTTTGGCAAAACAGCTCTTCTGTTATCAACTGTATCCATTCATGCACAAATCAAGGAGGAGCCAGGAGAAGCTTGTTTTCGTGGCTCCATTGCCGTAGTAGAAAAAGAAAAAAGGTTCCGGCTCTTTTGGGCTTCACCCTAGGAGCTCTTCGTTGAAATTGCCGTTTGGCAGGGCTTCGGCAGGAGCTGGAGCTGAAGCCGCTCAGGGAGCCCTGCCAAACGCCCCAATCTCTCCCTAGGACTGTCTGCACTGCTATTCCTCTTGTCGGTGTTATGACCCAGGGGGTCAAGACCACCGGCTAGTAAATTTGTATATTGCGTGCTCCCTCTCCCAGACGTGATGCAAGAAGAACACAAGATTTATCCTGGTTCGGGCAAAGAAGGCTCTACGTCCAGCGGAGGAGGATGGATTGTATTATCTTGCACCGAAGTGCTCGTACAAGGGGGAGTACAAGCAGGTTTACACGAGGGTGCTCAGGATGAGCTGAGGCCTAGGACTAGCAAGGCTACCCTAGGTGGTCGGTGGTGGATTGCTTGAGAGGTCGATCAAGCAATCGGGTGCGGTGTGTACGACTTGGCTCTTGGTGTATACGGGTCAGAGCTGATGTCTGAATGTCTAAGCCGATGTGAATTAGCCCCTATCCTTACGAATGCCGATATGAATGCCCATATGAATGTCCCCTTTCTTCTATCCCGGTGTCCCCTTTTATAGATCAAGGGGAGGTACGGGAGTACAGAGTCCTAAACTGTAGCGGCATGAGAGGCGTGTCTGTGGCGCCATGCTGGCGAAGGGACGTCGATCGCTGTAGCGGCGTGACCTTCCCGTCCTTCTGGTGCTGCAGGGTATGGTGATGGCAGACTGGACGCTGCCGAACGTCATGGCGCAGTGCGGTCGGCCTTCTGTAGACGGGTACGAGTCCCACAGTCGACGCGGGACGGATTGGACGGGAGTCATGCCGGAGTGGTTGGGGACGGTGGTCGAGCCCCCCGGTCGAGGGGGGGGGGTCGAGGCCAGCGTGACCCTGTCGTATCCCTGAAGACACGGTCGAGGGTTGCCCTGTTCATGGCTCGAGGGGGTGTCTCTGGATTCCGTACCTGCAACGTGGCTACAGCGGTCGCACGGTCAACAAAGGTCCAGGGCATGGGCGGTGGGTTGATGGATTTGACTGCGGTAGTGGGCGTCCATGGCGTTAGGCGGGGGCAGGTAGACGCATTGGATCCCCTTTAACCCATACCGGGAGCAGGTGAGCTGACCGAGCCTCCTGCGCGCGGGTCGTTCGTTCGACCCCTGTCCGCCAGTCGAGGTAGAGGCGGAGGCGGAGGCGGAGGGGTCGTTCGTTCGACCCCTGTCCGTCAGTCGGGGTCGTGGGGTTGAGGCCGTGGGGGGTTCGATCGGCCCCTCTTTCGTCATACGAGGGGTTAAGGCGAGGCGGAGGGGTCGTTCGTTCGACCCCCGTCCGTCAGTCGAGGTAGAGACAGAGGGGTATCATGTCTTTTGTTTTTTCTGCAATGGGCCGCCCCACGACCGGTCCCTGTTGCCGGTGAAGGAAACATTTGTGTGATGGGCCTTTCTTCATTGACTTGGACGACTGATCGGATCCTGCCTTAAAAATGGTTGTTATGTTAAGCATTAGATTACCACACGTTTAGGGTACCCTTACCTTTGTACCCGACACCTCTATATTCATCCTCTAAAAGGAATATTTTATCCTAGTCAGCGAAATTTTTTTCTCTATACATAATTCTTCCGCATTCATCATACTCTATATCAACTGCGAACGGTGGGACCACATGTTTATAAATAAAATTTATCTAAATATATTCGAGTGAGATCTTGTTTTGAAGGATTTATTGAAATGAATTTAATGGTGAAATCGGAATTTCATTTGATTTTTTGATTTATAAATTATAGCATTTTGTATTTGTTAAAAAGGTAACGCACGTAACCGAGGAGGCGGACCCCTGCATGCCGTTCTTGCGAGATGAACGCTACAGACCGCGTAGCAGGTGAAGCCCGCTCGTTCCGCGGACGAGGATCCAGTAAGCGCTGCGTGAAATATTTTACTCCAGTAACCCTTACAGTCCTGCGGTGCGTACAGCCTAATGCAATTCTCTCTCCTCCATCATGCCCCACAAAGAATATATTTTTTTAGCTATATATGGTAGTGGTGGTGGGGCTTGCTGTACTAGTGACATTGTGGGCTATTTGATGTACACGGTGGAAGAGGATCTACGAGGATATTTACTAAAGTCCTTTGTGGACGCATAATTTTGAGGATAGATTTGTGTTGGAGCTAGAGAAAGGGAAGCAAGTGCAACGGTTCCGGGCTCAGGTGCACTAGAATAGGCCAGCATGGATTGCATACACCCCCCTCGGGTGGTGTTAAAATCAATGCCGACGTGGCTTTATCTAATTAACAAATCCACAGCTTCGGCGGCAACAATAGCAAGAAATGAGGATTGTCTTTTTTGGGAGCCAGCGTTGGTCCTTCGAAGAATTGTCGACCCAGAGCTGATGGAATCCATTGCATGTAGAGAAGGGATGGCTCTCGCTTTAGACCTCCGAGCTGGTAGTTTCAGGTTAGCCAGTTGTTTGAATGTCATAAAAAGTATCAAACAAGAAGACATCGGAATCTATGGACAGATTATCCGGAAGATCAAATTAATAAACATGGCAATCCAAATTGCCACCAAACACAACAAAAATGTCAGCAAGCAATCATATGAACCTTCATAGCATTCAGTCTGCACAGAAAATCATATGAGCTCTTGTCATCTCTTAACAAAAAAGAGAGATTGTTCTCAAGTGACAGCTCTCCATACAAAGATAGATACAAAGTTCAAGTGGCAGCTCTCCATACAGAAAATCAAGTTTGCCGTAATGTTACAAAGTTTAGTTCAGTAATGGAGTACATAAAGGCCCAAAGGTACTATGCATGGCCGAGAAGATTTCCTGAAGCCAGCCATCATTTCCTCACGGCACCAAACCTTTTTCTGTCCTATAGAGAATCAAACCATGAATCAAAATCATCCGATGCAGATGCATTTAAGGGACCAGAATGAAGGGGCACACTATCAAGTGGGGTGCTGTTCGATGCTTGTGCAGCTGTAGTTTGCTTTGGCTCATTTAAGCATGATGAAGTGTCTTCAAGCAAATCATCCACCGAATCATCAATTGATGTCGTCACATCAATTTTCTTAGCATATCTGAAGCCAATGTTCTGACCAGAACTAGCAGTTGGTTGAGAAGTTATTCTTTGTGTAGCAAAACCTTCATTTTGTGCAGTATGGGAAGCCTCCGAAAGCAAGTCATCTAGAGCATCGTCGAGAGATGCAGGCAAAGGTGGTATGGAAGACAAGCTAGGTTCAACCTTTTCATTAGACCGACTGATCTCTTGTGAAGTTGAAACATGCTCAAATGGTTCATCCAAGATGGAGCTGGAAAGGTGAGTTCCACTAAATGAATTGAGGAGCATGTCAAGTTCTTCTGCAGCACCTACCTGAAACATCAAACCTTTACTATGGCTTGTACCAGGATCAGTATCCATGGTTCGCTTGTACCTCTTATCTTCTTCATTATCTGAATTCACTGAATGAGTACTAATCTTTGGAGATCCTGTAGTTTCTCGTGCACAACATTGCGACTGACGTTCTGTTTTTATCTGATCATCAGCACAGATGTTGCTGGAACACTCATGATGACTTGTATCTTTCCTGGGTTCAAAGTTCAAGTTATGTCCAACTGAACTGCCTTTAGCATCAATTTCCACAGAGGTGTCAAGTTCAATCGTTATGTCATTGTCTTCTGATGCATCAGCCTAGAAATAATAATACAGATCAAGGGATACAAAGTAAGCTGAATGGATGTGAAGAAAGCTTTGAGTATGCTAAGCATGTTAACCAGATGAAAGTAATATCACGTTACTGTCAGCAAACATAAAATCAAGCATGTAAACTGCAACGAGAAACTTCATAAAAGGGCAACCAAGGGAGGGCGAAGCAGCTAATTAGATAACAATAGCCAGCAGAAGCATTAGTTTTACCTGCCTAGAAATTGTATATACAATGGTTCTTAAGGCACCTTCTAATCACCGAGGTGACAATATGAGAAATAGCAAGGATGAGTGTGCAGTTGCACCAGTGAGGTTAGGAAGCACTGGAATTCTTGCGTGTTTGAAGGTTCTCTCCCAAATGTCCATGGGTTGCTACATACCATTAAGGATGAGTGTAGCCTCTAGTCCATGGCCAGGAGTATCTAAGCTTGGAGTTTTTCTCTCTTAATCGCTGGCTCTAGCAGCTTAGGCGCTTGTGTCTTTGGTGTTTGGTCGTTTGTTGCCTTTTGGTTTTTTTCCCACAGCCCATTGTACTCCTTTTTTTTATCCTAACTTAATGAAATGACAACGCAGCTCTCCTGCCTTGTTCGAGGAGAAAAAACTCCTCCAGTCCTCCTTCCTACCGCTTCTCTGCAGTTTGTTCCCTTCCAGATCTATCGCACCACAGCTGAACAGAACAAGTTCTGCGCAGGCCACGGGTGCCAGAGTTAGAGGAAATGGCAACAACGACAGCTGCTGGATTTTTTAACACCTGGATGCCTAGGCACCGCCTTTAAAACCATGGTATTTACCATGCATAAAACAAGCTAAAAAGAGGTTTGATAAAAAAAATGAAATGGGCCAGATACTGCAATACTGTTGTGATAGAAGAGCAAAAAGATGCCGATCTGAAGTTAGAATAAGCTTTGCTTCTGAGTGTGCTGGGAACTGCCCTGTTGGCTAGTGTTGCTGAAAGAATTGGGCTGTGCACAAAATGGCAAGAAATGCATCTATAGCTGCATAACAGCCAAAGCATCAAAGCACCCTGTCACTACTGAATTGTGAAGAAGGTAGTGACATGTTTAAGGATTTGAGACAGAAATCCCATGCAAATTAGCAATAGAAGGAGCGAGATTCCTCGTTCAGGCACTCATAACATTTTCAAAATAAGGATCCCAATAAAATGTGGATGGGTGGTTATGGTTATGGTTATGGCTTTACTAGAAAAAAAAATACGACAATAATAGTGTTCATTTCAATGTTTAGAAACCTGACAAGTATAACAGAACAGGTATAACGAAGAGCATACCATATCCTCAGGAAATAGATCCTCTTCTATAAAAAGTCTCCGAGAAAGCTTAATCTTTGAAAGGTGATTCGCCAATGCATTCAAATCCATGGAAAGAAAAGGCACCTGAAAGTTGGGGAGAAGAACTGTTGTCACGTGAATATGCGTTGTAAGGCCACAACCACAAGAAGCTATAACAGTGAAGAATTTCTACGTGCAGAGTAATAAGCCTACACCAATCAAATAGAAGTCTTAACTGCTTCACATATCCTATTCCCACTGATACTCAATTCAAATAGTCTACCATTGTCTAGTTAATCCAATCAAATTCCACAAAATGTACAGCAAGAAGCACAAAGTCTGGTCAGTGGTCACCACCATGATCAACTCATTTTTTTCCAACAATCTATCAGCTACTAGTTAGTACATTATATATGAAAAGATTAAAGGTAAGAATGAACCTTATAGTAGGTCTGTATTGCACAACACAAAACAGTTTGCAAAGTTGATATATTCTACCTCAAAATCAGGTGCAAGGTCGTCCTCTAATATAAAGTTATCATCAGCACACCAGGACAAGATTCCTTCACCTTTAGCTTCGAGCATAGAGGTAGAAGCCTGCATAAAATCTAGAAAAATGCAAATCAACAGTCTTAAAAGCGACAACAGAAATAAAGACCAATCTTCAATTAACACATCCCACACATGTCTATCATAAAGATTCCAGATTATGCATATTTGTGGAACTATTCAAAAAAGGCATATGCAGTTACAATAAGCTAACGCAGCACGCTAGGAATTACCAACAATATATCGATTCATCCAGTCTAGGAGATTTGAACTGAACTCAAATGTTCGAATCAGGATTACACCAAAAACTAAATAGAATACCCTAGGGTGTTTATAGTACTACAATTTGTTCAGAATCAGTATGACTAGAATTTCCCTAGGTACGAGTACCTAATGCAAATTTATAGGGATGCTGATAGCACCACAACTTCTGCTTAAGCGAAAATGCCAATGAGCTTACTCAATGTACAATTCAATGATCTTACTCAATGTACTGATAGTGGCAGAGCAGGAGGAAAGTAAACGAAAGACAGCGGCACTCACTCACCAAATGGCAAGTCCTGGAAGGGGAGACACGGCACGCTGAGGTCCCGGGCCCCGCGGGGCTGCGTTCGGGCCTGCTCTAGCAGGAATCCGAAGTCGGCGCCCTTGCTACGCGGAGCCACCTCGCCTGTCCATTCGCCGACAGCCACGGAGTCCTCCGCCTCGCCCTCGGCGTCGTAGCGGTCCCAGTTCGAGGGGAGGTCGCGGCTGCGGGGGCCGGACGAGGTGGCGGCTGTGGCGGCACGCTTCTGCCTGTGCGCTGCCGCAGCGGCGGGGGTCTGGTGGACGCGGCGGCCGTGCACCGTGTGCGAGCGCTTCGACCTCGCCGCCGCCTTGGGATCCATCACGAAGGACCGGAAGATGGTCGACTGTACGGGAGGAAGAAACGAGACGGAGGATGTCGTCTCGGACTCTCGGCGGTGCGCTGCGGGTGTTGATTCTGATTTTTGCGATTCTTCCCTGTACGATTTTTATTATTACATTTGTGCCCCTAACATACTTTGCCCCGTGAATTTTAAGGGAATTATATTAAAATTAAAATTTGACGAGGGTCTCGTGCCTAATATTCTCTCCACTGTCGCCTCCCCGGTTCGGCGGCGCACGGAATCGCAGCCGTCCAAAACCCTGTCGCTTCGCTTTTCTAGCAAGGGCAAGTGGCGGCGGGCGACGGCGGGCGACGGCGGCCGAGAGGAGGAGATGCGGTTCACTGCGTCTCCGGTGGTGGAGCTTCCGGTGGGTGGCGCGGTGCTGATGTTCGAGCAGGATAACGACTCCTTCGAGGTGGGCACCTCTGTGTGGCCCTCGTCCCTGGTCCTCGTCAAGTTCGTCGAGCGCTGCCTCCGCGACCCGGCCCTCCCCTTCGCCGACGTGCTCCGCTTCCCCGGAACCCGGGCCGTGGAGCTCGGGTCCGGGTGCGGCCCGGCAGGACTCGGCCTCTCCCGCCTCGGCCTCACCGACCTCGTCCTCACTGACATCGCCGCCGTGCTCCCGGCGCTCCGCCGCAACCTTCGGCGCAACCGCGCCCACCTCACCCGCGCGCCGCGCCTCGCCCAGCTCCACTGGAACTGCCCCGCGCATCTCGCCACGCTAGCCACCCCGCGACGCTTCGACCTCGTCGTCGCCGCAGACGTGGTCTACGTCCAGGAGTCCGTGCCGCACCTCATCGCGGCCATGGATGCGCTCGCCGACGCCGAGCGCGGCGTGGTGCTGCTCGGCTACCAGATCCGGTCGCCCGAGGCGCACCAATTGTTCTGGGACTCTGTTCCGGCTGCCTTCCCGGTGATCGAGAAGGTCGCACGGGAGCATCTCGACCCTGAGTACGCCTACGAGGAATCCGATGTATACATACTTCGAAGGAGCCCGCGTCAGTGAGTTCAGGTGGTGAACAATTGCTGACAATTTACTCGCCAAAGTTGTGTTTATTCAGCTCACAAGTTATGAGCTTCTAGTCATGGTGACTAGTGAGGATATATAATAGAAATTCCATAGTTGTTTCTTGATGAGTCGATGGATTGTGTGGGTTAGTAGAAAACTTTAGCAATGAGATGATCAGATAAGTTGATCAGCTTGCCAGTATAATAAGTTACGGGGTCATGGAGAAGTCCTTGCTTTATGCATAGGGTTGCAGCATCGGCATATCACTATTAATATTCTATGCAGAAGTTCATGCTTTATTGTTTATTTTGTGCAGATAAGAGTTAAGTGCTTTAAGGATGTTTTTGAGAGGCCGGGAGTTTACTGCCAGTCTATGTATAGAAGGTTTAAGGATGTTTATTTGTTAGCATTTTCAGCTTCTCATATTTGTGATCAACTTCTGTGCATTACACTGTGATTGGCCAGTAAGAACCAACTTGTACACTTAAGGTCCCTGACATCTTAATGATCAACCTTGTGGTAAAATTGAGCATTTTCTGTGAGTAACCACTATCCTTATGTAGTTTTATGCTTTTCTGTTTGTTTGATGGGCTAGTGGAAATAAATAGAAAAAGAAAAAAACAAAACCACTCAGGAAGTTAAAACAAACGGTTTTCAGAGTTGAACGAGAAAAGA